>CM067335.1:78557500-79087500 GCA_034376525.1 Nicotiana benthamiana
GGAAAAGGAAAAGGTAAAACCAGTGAAAGTAGTGGCCATAATACTTCCCTTCCCCCGAATCCCCGACCTACAAAAAATAAGCAAGTTGAAAGTAGTCGCCAACCTAGGTGTCCTCCTCCTCCTCCCGTAATTTTTTATAGTGATCACCCTCAATTTATCGATAGTGAATTTCTACATGATGTTGCAGTAGGTGATAGATTAGATAATGAAATTATGAATGCTCTTTATCCTAATGGACCTATCTTTGAGGAAAATGAGGATGATGATGATGATGATGAAACCCAAGCACCAGATTTAGATGATACACCTACTAGTCATGTTAATAACTCAAGTAATGCACCGGCCGACCCACCTGTAGAAACTTCAACTTTTAATAGACAACCTGCTAAACTTCAAGAAATATCATTAGTTTGGATTTTTTTTACTCAAGTAAGAGAACTAAATAAGGCTAAGTGTAAAACTTGTGGGAAATTACTGGTTCATAAATTTATTGGAGACCGTATCGGCACAGGTAGTTTGACTAGGCACATAAAAATACACCCTAAAAATAAGGCTAGATTTTTGCAAATGCAAGCACAGCAAGAGGAGACAAGTGTAGATTCTGCGGTTAACCCTAGTACAGGTTCAAATCTAGTTCAACCAGGAATTAACATTGTCACCGGAGGTATTTTATATTACGATCCAAATAGAGATCGTGAAGGATTAGCAAAGATGATTATTGTTATGTGATTACCTTATACTTTTGCTTCTAATACTAATTGGGTTCATTATATTAGAAGAGTTTTTAATCCTACTTATAAAGGTTGGCCTCGCGCAATAGTTAAGGCCGATATTTATAAATTCAAACATGAATATGAACAATATTTGCACTATTTATTTAATCATATACCTAATCGAATTTCTATTACTACTGATATTGGTAGAAGTGGTAATGATTGTGATTATCTAACTGTTACAAATCATTGGATAGATGAGGACTGGACAATGCAAAAACGTATAATTGCGTATAAAATAATTAATTCACGTCACACAGATAAGTTAATAGCTCACACTGTTTCAGATATTTGTAGATATTTTTGCTTGAGCGATAAAATAATGGCAATTTCTATGGATAATGCTTGTAGTAACACTAGTGCTATGGGCGTGCTTACAAAAACACTAAATCCCTGCATTTACTAATATTTTCCATGTTATATGTATTTGTCATATTTATCATTTAATTGTCGGTGATGGTATGCGAATTTTAAACATAGAAATTGAAAAGGTTCGAATGGCTCTTAATTGGCTTTTTTATTCAAACCGTAGAACTAGACTTAGAGAGTATTTTTAAAAATGTGATTAATATGGCCTTAGAGAAAGAAAGGTTCCTAAACCTTGGGCGACTGGATGGAATTGTATGTACGAAAGTTTAGTAGTTGCATATGAATATAGAAACCCACTTAATGCAACGTTTAATTCTCAGGTAGGTGGTGAGGATGATGATGAAATGCTTACTGCCCAGTAGTTGCATATGAATATAGAAACCCACTTAATGCAACGTTTAATTCTCAGGTAGGTGGTGAGGATGATGATGAAATGTTTACTGCCCAAGATTGGACGAATGTTAAAATTCTTTTAGATTTTTTAGAACATTTTCAAGTTGCTACAAAAGCATTTTCTAGGCAATATTATCCTACTATTTCAAACTGTTTAGTTTATATTGCCGCACTAGCTGATTTGTTTGTTGAATTTAGCGAGGGTGGGGATATTTATGAACTTGCTATAAATGAAATGACACAAAAATTTAAAAAATATTTTTTTCCTATCCCTCCTATTTTTGGTGTTGCTGCAATGTTAAATCCTACAATGAAATTGGGAGGTCCTCATTTTTGGTATTCAAATATTTATAAGGCTTTAGATATTTCAAACGAGGAAGTTGCTACACTTGCAGATGCAAAAGCATCAATGTAAATTAATGCTCAAACAGTTTAAAATGTTTATCAACTTGCCTTAGAGCATGCTAGGCCAAATATTCCAACCCCTACTTCGTCTAGCTCACAATCGTCTAAAAGAGCTGCGGGCTTAACAAATCTTAAATCTTGGACGGATTTTCGGGGTTCTCAAGGTGATAATTATGATGAAACTTCACATCTAAATGAGCTTCAAATTTATTTGTCTCAGGGACTTGAAAAGGAGAATCTAGACGGCTCTTTTGATCTTTTGGAATGGTGAAAGTCAAGGGAAAAACATTTTTCGGTTCTTGCAAGGATGGCTCGGGATATTTTATCAATTCAAGCTTCAACTGTTGCATCGGAGAGCGCTTTCAGTCAAGCAAGACTGCAAATAGGTGATCCTAGAGCGTCGATGAGGGATAGCTTGAAAAAATCGGTACCTTTTAGAGATTGGATCCGTGTGCAAAGAAGAAACTTGGAATTGCGTAATCACAATCGGCGATAGATGAAGCTTATGAAGAAATGATAGCCGAACTTGCGGAGGATTCGGCTTCGCCTGGAAATGGTGTTGAACAAGCTTCTTTTCCACCACCATCAACACAACCTCCTCCCAACCTTGACGGATTTATGAGATTTGTTAGAGATACAATGTAGATTATGATGTAACTTATACTTTGGCACATCTTCTTTTAGTTTTTTTCTTTTAATGGTGGTATTAGTACTTTGTTGTGCTCATTCCATTGGGGGAAGGAAGACTAAGAAAGATATGCCATTTTTGGTAATAAAAATTATAAGACATACCATTGAATATCTTTTTTCTCAATATTTCTTTGTCTTTACTTCGAATTATTTATAAGCTACAATATATATATATATATATATATATAACATACAATACATACTACAAGAAAATATATACGAGAATATATATGCATAACATACAACATAAACTACAAGAAAATATATAAGTAATAACATAAATATATATAAGAGAATATATATACATAAGAGATACAATATATATATACTACAACAAAATATATAACTATATAAGTTATAATATATATACATAAGACACAACATATATACTACAAGAAAATATATAAGAGAGTATAAATATATATATATATATATATATATATACATAACATACAATATATACTAATTACTACAATACAATATACAATGAAATATATATTATATATACTATACTAATAACTAGTATACTATAAATGTATTCTATACTAGTATATTATATACTATACTAATAACTACTATACAAGATATTGCCTTAAACAATAACACAAAAAATTATGGAAAAGACCGTCAGGCCCACGAAGCGCGGCCCGCTAAGCCCAGGACCAAATGGGCTTAGGCCCGTCATGGGCTGGTCTCACTCATTGAGCCCACGAAGCCCGGGACCGCCAGGCCAGGGATCGCCAGAGCCCAGGCCCACAAAGCCCGGCCCACAAAGCCCGTTTAGCCCGGGCCCGGGATAAAATACAGCATTATTTTAGCTTATTAATTTTCAACTGTACTCCTTTGCGCATTCGACCAAGATTGTCTTTTTCAAGATTTTACAATGGCAAAAATCAAAATTTTCTTTGATAGGACTAGACATCGAAATTTTATCTTTGATGAAGCATATAAATACATAATATACCCATCGAACTTTGGACAAAATCCCTGTTACACACCTATTCAACACAAGTTTTATTTTACACACCAAAACCTTTCAATAGTGTGTCAATTACACACTACTTTTGATCAGCCCTTTTAAAATGTAATACGTTGTATACATGCGCTTTTATAAATTAAAAAAACAACGATTCTTTATAATTAAAATACATTACCCGACCCCTTTTTTAATTCCAACCCATTCAAGATCCAACCCGATAATTTAAGAACACCTTCACGGCCAAATTAACAAACATAAACCCATTTTCCAAGTCCTGTTCTTCATCCCATCAAACTATGAAGATAACCTGACGAGAAGACATCTGGTTGTTGTTGTTTCTTCTTCAGTTTTTTAGGTTAGTATTCACATTATAAGGTAGTTCAACCCTTTTGATTTGGATGGGTGGGTCGAAATAGTTATGGTTTATTTTGGTATTTCATCAGGAGTAATTTTAGGGTTTAAGACATCTTTATGGGAAATCTATTATCATTGTTTACTGAAACCCTTGTGTTTTGAGCATATGTTGTCTTTTTCTTTCTTTATGTCGTTATTTGCCCCTTCTTTATTGTCCATTACGACTTCTTTATTCTTTGTTTGCATGTGAAATTGAAACCTCTTGTCTGCTTCTTTACAGGGACAATGTCTTTCAAGATTGTTACTTTAAATGGTATCACGGGGGTGAGTTAATTATTGGCCCTTTTAGTAGATTTATGGGGAGAAGTCAAACCTTGTCTTTAGACGTGCATGTAGATAGGATTTCCTTCTTTGAGCTTATGGATTACACTAGGGAGATGAGCCTAGTTAACGTGGCTGAGCTGTACATATGCCCAATGGCTAGGATTGATAAGCTGATAAATGTATTGACCGATAAGGATATTTTAGACATTTGCAATCAGCTAGAGGATGGGGATACACTAGAAATATATGTGACTCACGCTGCCCCTATAAAAGTACTTGACCCTACTGAAAATGGTGAAAGTGTGTGTTGTAGCAAGGCTTCTAGTAAAAGGCCTATAGAGGTCCAAGATGATGAGCCATACTTTGGTTCTTCAGATGCTGAAAGTTTTGCATCAGATGTTGAAAGTGAAGATGGTGAAGAACATAAGAAGAAACTGGAGGAAAAAAAGAAAAAGAAGAGGTTGATCTTTGATCCTACTGCCAAGAAAATCACTTGGGAGTTAGGATTGATCTTTGAAAGTGTTCATTAGTTTAGGGAAGCAGTTACCAAATATGCAATTCAAAAAAGGGTGCAGATTGAGAAGTACATAAATGAGCCACATAGGGTGTGGGTAAGATGTGTGGAACTTATATGTAGATGGCTTCTTGCAGCTAGTAAAGATAGGAGTTCCAATAATTTTAAGGTGAAAAGATATAATCAAGTGCACAAGTGTTATACAACCAACAAGAACAAGTTGTGTAATTCAAGATATCTTGCCAAAAAATTCAAGAGCATAATTATGTCTCAACCAGGTATGAAAGTTAGGGAGTTCAGAAAATTGATAAAGCAAAAACTGGACCTCTATGTACGGAGATCAACTGCCCACAGGGCTAGAGCAAAGATATTGAAAGAAATCATTGGTGATATGCATGAAGAGTTCAAAAGGCTCTATGACTACAGAGATATGATCTTGCATACCAATCCTGGGAGTAGCTGTGTGGTAAAAGCAAAAGATCAAGGTGATAGCAAGCTGGTATTCTCCAAAATATATGTCTGTTTACATGCTATGAAAAGGGGATGGCTAGAAGGATGCAGAAGAATTATTGGCCTTAATGAATGTTTTTTAAAAGGAGTTTGCAAGGGACAACTTCTTGTAGCTTCTGCTGGAACTGGTAGAGGAAGAGAAAGACCATGAGGAACATGTAGAGGGGTTAGAAGAGCCAGAGGCAGTGGTTATGGGTTGTTTCAAGCAAGTAATGGGTTCATTTCTTTTACAGTAAGTTTGCTAACTAAATGTATAATTACTGTGTCTTCCTTCTATTGAATGTGATGTTGTAACTAATTACACTTTACTTTGGCAGAGTGGAGGACAAAATTCAAGTGTTATTAGCACTGGAACTAAAATTAAGAGATCCACAGCTTCAACAGAGGAATGTGCTTACCAACCAAGAAGTGTCGGCTTGAGGTGGATGGGCAAAAAAACCATAAGCACAAGACAACTTCAAAGAAATATAGCATCAAAACACAATCTTAGTCAAGCTAGTTCATCATCTCAACCAACCAAGAAGTAGAAAAAGAAAAGAAGACTTTGTTTGTTACTTAAGCTTTATGTTTTGTTATGATTGCAGCTGATAACAATGTGTTATGTTTTGTAAAGTGTTGCTATGGACAACCAAGTAAAGTGCTATTTTTTGTGTAGTGTTGCTATGGTCAAACAAGTACTATATTTTGTAAGAAATGCTTATCAGATTTGGTGTCCAATAATGAATGCCTATTTTGTGAAAATGAAGTATATTTAGGTCTTGAAAACGTTTAAGCTGATCAAATTCTACAATCTTAGTTAGTCTATTATGTGGAAATGAACGCCTATTTTGTGCTGCATTGCTTTGGTTATACAAATTCTACATTTTTCATATTTCGTTCCCAAAGCTAAATAGAGATGTAACACTAAATATATAGGAATGTAACACCAGCTTTACAACAAAATAAGGCTTGACCCTCACAGAAAACAAGCTCAATGAGCCAAATACATGAAGACCCAATACATTGAAATATCATTGCACTATATAGCAGTATTCAGAACTACCAAATACAATGGCCTTAGTGAAGATTAATCCTAAAATCAGAAAAAAGCCTCCTCCAGCTCCACTATTTTCTGGATTCCTGCAAATGGACTTCAAGCTGATTCTTCTTCTTAAGCAAACCGCAAATCACCGGCTTCAAGTGTTCATGAGTTGGGGGGTCTAACCAAGCGAAATACTTACAGCCAATTGACTTATCTTTCTGCTAATCCGTAAATAATTTGAGAAGAGGATTATAAAATCTTGAAATCGAATATAACGCAATATGTAATATTACCTAGTAATTTTTACAACCGTAGAATTGACGACCAAGATTGTCGCTCCATGAAATACTAGTTCAACAACATCTCCACATCGACAAAATGGACACGAACTCTCCATTCAATAAGAACCCTAATATGAGAATTGATAGAAGAATGATAACGTAATGCACTTTAATTTACCAAATATAACCAGCCTCTCAATATTAGTTGTGGAAGGTGAAGAAGAACTGGAAGGTGAAGAAGAAGATTGTTTGGTTTAGAACATTGTTTGGTTCCTTTATAGAAGAAGAAGATGAAATAAGAGGGAGATGAAGAATTGGGGCAGAAAATGGGCATTAGGGTTAAAGAAAATGGGCCCAAATTTTAGTAAATAACCGTTGTAATTAGTCAGTGAGGGTAGAAAGTAACTATTCACGCGCCCAATGATCGTGTTTCACACGCCCCATAGACGGGTCAAAAATAGTGTGTAATTGACACACTTTTGAAAGATTTGGTGTGTAAAATAAAACCCATGTTAAATAGGCGTGTAACATGAATGTCGTCCAAAGTTCGATGGGTAGATTATGTATTTTGCCTAAAATAAAAGGTTTGGTAGTTAAAAGATTAGAGTAGGCATAACACTCTTGGCCTAAAAGTTTCTTTTTTTTTTGGTATGGTTTCGAAAACTATTTTGCTTTCCGGTATCTTGAACATTTCATTTGTGAATCTTATTTAAGATGTAAAATGGAGCTTGAAGTCGATACAAATTGAATACGTCTAACTATGCCTTATAAAAAGGATTAAGCGATTGTTGCAAATATAATCCGGTTTACAAGTCTGAAGTCGAATCCCATGGAGAACTAAGGTTTAGCTACAACCGTTCACTATCACCAAGAAGACAAGCTTGAACGATTCCTAACTTATAGATATTTAGATTTTTGTGTTTGACTAATTATAGTAAATTAACAACTAAAGATACCAAGGGTTAGAGACAAGATTAAGGAAGTCTAGAGTTATGATTTCCCCAATTGTCGAAATCTTTCCCGCTAGTCTTCTATAATTTCGGTTAAGTATTCTCTACCGATCATGAGCGCTCTGCGTGTTGTAATACTCTCCCGAGTAGTTATGATAATTTACTAGACATACTCTCCCGATTTACGCTAGCTGACTTTAATTACATATCACTTAGATCGCACCCAAGGTTTCGTTATCCCTAATCCCACATTTAAACCCTTGGTTAATGATTCCACACATACGTCGGAGTGATACTGTTCAACAACTACCTACATATGCACTCTCTTCCGAGTAATACATACTAAATAGGCACAGCTAATTAAGGATCCTATCAATTAACTATAACAAGAATGTAATTGTAAAAATAGAGATTATACTACGACTCAGTTATATAAAAACATAACAAGAATTTATCCTACAAAAGATTCCATCAAAATCCTAGATAACAAATTAGCTATTCATAATAATATGTAAAACTACAATACTAAAAGTCATAAGTCATAACCAACAATGAAAAATAAGAAGAGGAAGGAAAAACTCGTAGAAGAATTCTCCGCCTTGCTCCTATTGTGTCCCTGCCCCCTTAGGTCGAATATGTGTCTCAAATCAGTCCAACCTCCTAAAAATAGCATTTTTATATGTATTTATACCAAGTAGGGTCGGGCCCAGATGATAACATCCTTTCCTGCGCGAACTAGGACTTAGATTTTTAAAAATTGAAAAGTCGCATCATAGGTTGCGCCACACCGCGCGACGCGGTAGTGAATTTTATCGCATCACAGGTTTCGCCGCACCGCGCGGCACGGTAGTGGATTTTATCTGCAGCCTCTTATTTTCGACTTAGGCACAATTTTACACTGCTAATCCGCACCTTGCGGTGTGCCATGCAACGCAGCACTGTAATTTTCTCAGAGTGAACTTATTTCGTCCCCTTTTAACATCGGGACTTGGTACACGACCTCCGAATACGATCTGGACTTAATATATTGTGCTTTTACTCTGACTCCAAAGCTCCAAAATGATCAATTTAGCTCCAAATTAACTATTAAGCTCCATATCACTTCCTGCAAGTCATAAAACACGTTCTAAGTGCATTTCACTATCATGTGAACTCAAACGCACGTAAAAATGCAGTCGTTTGCATGCAATACTATGGCTAAGACACGAGTTTCTAGCTTAACATCAACACCCTACACTTAAATCATTGTTCGTCCTCGAGCAATCAAACTACACATTATATATACACGACCTTTTTAAATAATTCTCCTAACTCATCACACCAAAAATATTTAAAATAGTCTAAGCACAAAAGCGTAACAATTCACCTCAAGATTTGACTCACAAGTACCACACATTTTTCACAACTCACCACTTACTCTAACATAGATATCACTGATATTGCCTTTCCTTCATGAATCAAGTGCCCTCACACAATAAAAGAGATTAGTTCCACATAATAAAATTTAAGAGAACTTAGAAACTCAAGATAGACAGAATTCATCCACTCTTAGAAATAACACTCATATGCCACAAAAGATGCACCATAGACTTGCTGGTAGTGTACTACTCTACTAATCGAGCTCATTCAGTCTAGGATCAAGTAGGACTTTATTTGGTTGTAATATAGGCCGAGGGACGAGTATGATACATTTAGATATAATAGTGACTACACCTCCCTAAGCACTTTAATACATACACTTTAGCATTCAACCCCATACTTATGACAAAACAAACTCTGCCTTCTCATCAGTGTATTTTACCCCATACTTCTTTAAGCACAAGCACAATTACATCAAGAGCCACCACTTATCAAGAATGTTTTTCACAACAATACAACTTTTTTTTTCTTTTTTATTCAAGTGCCTCTTACTTTTTCAAAATAGTGCACCTTTCTCCTTATTTCATTAGTTCCACTCAAAAGCCAAATCAACCACCCCGCCTTTAAATTTTACACAGCTCATAACAATTCAAGTGCTCATGAGATGTTAGAAGGTTCAAATAGATGGTTAATTCAAACAAATAGGTATGTCTTGTAATGTAGTTTCCAAAGAAACATGATTACAGGCTCAAAGGCGTTAACTACGATACATAACAATTAGGTGGGCAAATATACATATCTGGCTCAACAAAGAAATGCCTATATCACTTCCAAGACTGGACAAAAGTACTATTTTACTTTGCAAACACACAAGGCAAGTTTTAGGCATCAAATGAAATACACAGAATAACATACAAACCTTACACACATAGCACATAACTCACTCAAGATTGGATTCATCAATATACTCTAGTCAAAACAGTTAAGCAAAGTTAAAATCATACAATTTAATGTACTTATATAAGAGTCAAAAACTGAGCCTAAGCGTCACAACCAAATGACTCACTATTCTCAAGGCATAACAAAGTCAAGAGATATTGCCTTAATTCAAAACACAACACAATGGCTCCTACTGCCAAAAAAAATAAAAATAACAACACCTGGTTCGAACAAAACCCTTGGAAAAGAACCGCGATACAAAGAAAAATCAAGGGGGAGTACTACACTACCTACAAAGAAAATCTTTTTATCCTTTTTTTGACTTAAATCCCTCAAGAAAATTGTCTAGGATATCCATCATCGGAAAAAGTCCAATCTTTACTATTTAAAAAAAAAATTATATTAAACTAACATAACTAAAATAATATAGAAAGTCAGCCAGACAATCTCCTCACCCTACACTTGAAATTGTGCATTTTTTCCAATGCACACCATACTAATAAGAGGGTAAAAGAAACTCCCTAGTAGGCCAAAAGCCGAAGCACTAGCAGCTCATGGGGTACTCAGACTTCTCCTGGGCTTGGTCCTTCGTACGGGTACCTCACACTTAGTTCCAGCTATTTGGTTTGTTGTTGCATCCTTTCAATAGCTTTGCTTTTCATGCTCCTAGAAAATAAAAAATTGACACTACAAAAATAATATAATTAAAAAATTTTTTTTAAAAGAAAGCAGTAAAGTTGGGTTGCTTCCCAATAAGCGCTTGATTTAAAGTCGCGGCATGGCGTGAATCACTTTCTGCCTCCACTTTGAACTTATGAATTGGACTCCAAGTTTTGATTCTGCTCTATGATCATGCTCCTGGGATGGTGGAACGAATCTGACTGACCCAATAAAACAATATAATATTCTGTACTTCTTGGCCTTTGGATGAGATGTGTATTCCCAACTTTGTGGCAAGAAGCATTCCAGAATGCCGGCACCTTGTTCCTCATTCCTTGACTCCTCAAGTGGCTCGGACGACTCTATTTCCATATTATCATCCAAAAATAATGTGGAAAAATTGTTGGAGTATGGACCAATGTGCTCAACTACATAAAGATTGGGACTGTCTATATTCTCAACACTAATGATAATAGAGTCAACTAAATATGTATCCTCAATTTCCTTAGTTGGATCTAGTATCTCTTCTACAACATTGGCATCCTCAAAATCTAGTTCGATTGATTGTTGGTGTTCTACTCTGACCTTCTCCTCTAGCTCATCCTCGTATTGTTTTTATATCCTCCAGTATAATGGCAATTTCTGCAGCCAATTCATGCTCATATTGACTACTATCCACAATGTCAACTTGTTGGGCTTTACAAGGTTCACCTAATTAATTAGCTTGAGCCTCCAAGTTGTGAATAGTTGCATCTTGCCTTTGTATCTGCCATGGTTTCTTATCATATTGTTCCATAGAGCACTTTAACATATCCATGGTCAGCTTAAATATCTTCAATTTTCTTAAGGTCAGCTTCTCAGGGTTATTTGATCCTTTTAACTTCACCAGAAAATGTAGAACCATCAAAGTTAGGGGTTGGGGGAAGGTAAGAACTATAAGCACAATCGTGAAAGTAACAATCTTGACCACTACACATATCACTCATATTCCACAAATATCACCCATATTCCACACATAATATTGATTTGGTGCACAAAACTCGCTCTCGGTAATATTTTGATAATTTTTCCCTTGGTGACGTCCTTCACAATATGCATCAGAAGGATTAAAAGTAGAATTTCCTACATCAAAATTCTCATAATTCCATGATTCCTTGTTTCTCAAATAATTGTTTTTAAAAAAAAAATTAAATATTAAAAAATAAAATAAAAGTTCAAACTTGAAACCTAAAAATATTGTTGGCCCAAGTTTCAGTTGGAGTTTTGAAGATTGACAAATGAACTTACGGAAGGACCTGGTCCATCATGTACTACACAGTCTGAATCAACCAGTGCACGTGTGAAGCACGTGAGAAAGATATGCACTAAAGATCACGCGTCAATATCTTCTAACGAAATCGAAAAGGTTGCATTTGGGATAAGGAAGACAGTCTCCTTATGTGAAGAGAACTTGATCCTAAGTTAGGATAAGAGTTAGAGTTTGTATTTGCTAATGACTTAAATGGACTAAAGATAAGAAGTATAGTTGTAGTCAAACTCTAACTACTAACTCAATATATTATTGTGTTGGTTCTCTTTTACAGGCAACACACACAAGCATAAGTAAAGCATATTTGAGAGAAAATAAAGTGAGTCTGGTTTGCAAGCAATATATGCAAGATACAAGTGTGTACGCCTGAAGCTACATGAACTAAGAGAGAAGAACCAGTTCCATCTGTGTGTTTAGTTCAATTGTAGTAGGTTTTCATATTGTACCTTTCAGCTTTATTTGAAGCAATTGTAATATGTACCTTGTGTAATCAAGTTAGAGTTAACTTGATAGTGTCGCAGCAGCTGAGGCTGTGTGCCACACTAGGATTAGAGTTTAATCCTTAGGTTTACAAAGAGTCTTTGTAAATGCTGTTTGGCTCATTGATTTTTAGTGGAGTTTGGGAAAATCCTACTGAGTAGTAGGTCGTGGTTTTCTTCACCTTTTGAGGCATGTGTTTTCTACGTAAAAATTTCAGTACACTTTACTTTCAGTTTTTATTATTCCGCAAACTGCTGTAGTTAGAACACTTAGAAGAACCAGGTTCTTCTAATGCAAAAATTAGGTACCACAGAAATCACCCCCTCTTGTGTGGTATTAACGTTTATTAACATAAAATATGTATACCTACAACTACACTGTTACTTCCCCAACGATGTTGCCAAAATTTGATCACGCCAAACTATGCCTTATAAAAAGGACTTAGCAATCGTTGTAAATATAATCTGGCTTACAAGTCTGGAGTCGAATTCCACAGAGAACCAAGGTTTAGCTACATCTGTTCACTATCACCAAGAAGACAAGCTTGAATAATTACCAACTTATAGATATTTAGATTTTTGTGTTCAACTAATTAACTAACAAATTAAAATAATAAATTAACAACTAAAGATATTAAGGGGTAGAGACAAGATTAAGGAGGTCTAGAGGTATGATTTCCCCAGTTGTCAGAATCCTTCCCGCTAGTCTTCTATAATTTCACCTAAGAGTTCTCTATCGATCATGAGCGTTCTGTGTGTTGTAATTCTCTCCCGAGTAATTATGATAATTTACTAGACATACTCTCCCGAGTTACGCTAGCTGGCTTTAATTACAACTCACTTAGATCGCACCAAAGGTTTCGTTATCCCTAATCCCACATTTAAACCCTTGATTATTGATTTCTCACATATGTCGGGAGTGATGTTGTTCAACAACTACCTAATATGTACTCACTTCCGAGTAATACATACTAAATAGGCACAAATAATTGAGGATCCTATCAATTAACTACAACTAGAACGTAGTTGGACAAATATAGATTATACTGCGGCTCAATTATACAAAAACATAATAAGAATTGATTCCGCAAAAGGTCCATCAAAACCCTAGATAACAAATTAGCTATTCATAATAGTATGTACAACTACAATAATAAAAGTTATAACCAACAATGAAAACTAAAAAGAGGAAGGAAAAACTCATAGAAGAATTTCCCGCCTTGCTCATATTGTGTCTCTGCCTCCTTAGGTCAAATTTGTCTATCAAATCTGTCCAACCTCCTAAAAATAGCATTTTACATGTATTTATACCAAGTAGGGTCGAGCCTGGATGAAAATACCATTTCATGTGCGAACTAGGACTTAACTATGTAAAAATTGAACAACCGCGCCGCACCATACGGCGCGGTTGTGCATTTTATTTGCAGGCTCTTATTTTTTACCCAGGAACAATTTTACACTGCTGCGCCGCGCCGCAGCAGTGCAATTTTCTCAGAGTGAACTTATTTCGTCATTTTTTTATCATCCGGACTTGGTACACGACCTTTGAACACGATCCCGGCTTAATGTATTGTGCTTTTACTCAGACTTCAAAGCTCCAAATTAACTTTTGAGCTCCAGATCACTTCTTGCAAGGTATAAAGCGCGTACTAAGTGCATTGCACTCTCATTTGAACTCAAACGCACGTAAAAA
Source organism: Nicotiana benthamiana (assembly GCA_034376525.1). Lineage (NCBI taxonomy): Eukaryota > Viridiplantae > Streptophyta > Magnoliopsida > Solanales > Solanaceae > Nicotiana > Nicotiana benthamiana. The sequence goes on from CM067335.1 coordinate 78,571,503, forward strand.
TGCAGTCATTGACATGTAATACTACGACTAAAATACGAGTTTCTAGTCAAACATCACAAATCACACCAAATAATAATCGCATTGCTTTTATTCTTCATTTTTGATTGAAGCTTCAAAAAAGAAAATCTTAAGAAGAGTATGGATACCAACAGATAGTATTAGATTAATTCTAAATAATATGTACACAATATATCTAATTTGGGTGAGAGATCATCAGTTCACGTGCCCCACATATTAGACTAAGAATCCACCCCGAGATGGAGAAAAGGTCTAACATAAAGCCAGTAAAAAAGAATTCATATATATATGATGTGAGAATTTTTTATACAGTTATTATAGTTTAACATACTATAACATATTAATTATTATCTTTATTATGTTACTGATTAATATTTATTACTTATTATGGATTTGATTCTGTAATTAGATTTACACAATTGGTGCATAAAGAACAGATGAAACGGTCACGCCAAGGTAAAACTAACGTTGGAAGTAAGGACCACATAAATTGTTGTAAATCAAAAGTAGTAACATGATTTATTAAAGAGGAATTTGTCCCAAAATACTTTAGTCCAACGGCTCTGTCATGATTATAATTTATCGCTAAGTTGTGGGAGAGGGGCAAACGATGAAACGTGACAGCTCACCATTGCAAGACTGTACAAATCATAAACCAGCTAAGGCCTTAGTCCCATCTGTCAACTCTTCTATGGCCATTTATAAGTATCTCCAAACCAATTTATTAAGGCGACAGTTACCTTCCGCCAACTACTAAAAAAAAGATCTTTCATCTTTCATTTCTGAGACTCTGATTCTGTTCCAAATCCTAGAATTCTTCTTTTTTCTGAATTCTGTTTGTAGCCATGGCAGAAGTAGAAGCTACGAAAGTGGAGACTGAGAAAGTTGTGGACCCTACTCCCCCTGCACCTGAGGCTCCTGCACCTGTTAAAGAAGCAGAACCTGTTGTTGAAACTCCTAAAGAAGTGGCTGATGAGAAAGCTATAGTTGCACCAGCTCTGCCTCCTCCTGAACAAGTCAAAGAAAAATCCGATGATTCTAAAGCACTAGTTGTCGTTGAAGATAGTATGTTTCTCCCTACCTTTTCTCTGTTCTCATGTATTTTAATTATTGCTATATGTTTGTGTATATATACTCTGTGTTATCTGCAGTTTCAGCTGAATTTTATATTTCCCTGAGAGAAATTCCATACTTAATTAAAGTGGATTATGAATAATATTTGTCCTTTTGTAGAAAAGTTAGTTTTGTTAGTTAGTGTAAAAAAGAAAAATAATTGCTTGTTGAAGCAATTGATGAATAATTGTATATGTTTTATTACTCATGTTGAAGAAAGATCCTGAAAATTTTCTCTGTCGGGCTTGATTTGTGGCTTTGTCCTCTCTATTTCCTTAGGCATAGTCAAAATGTTTGAGCGTTCTTCAAAATTTTGACCAATTTCACTTCTATTTCTGTCCTTAGCTAAGACTGCTCTATCAAATTTTTTAAACCTTTTTTATGGTCTCCCTAAATTTGTGCAACTTGTGTCATTCGCAGAACCTGCTGAGGAGAAAAAGGAGGGATCTATTGACAGAGGTAATTTGGACTTTTCTTTTGCTTTCAGTTGTTTTTGGATCATTTACCGTCTAAGGGTATTTTAGTAATTTTTTATATAATCCTCAGATGCTGTGCTTGCTCGAGTTGCAACAGAGAAGAGACTGTCACTAATCAAAGCATGGGAGGAAAGTGAGAAATCAAAAGCCGAAAACAAGTATGTATTCAATCTGCTGATTTTTAATACATGTTGATGCTTATGTACTGAGGACTCATATACATAAATTGGTTTAGAATGTGTAGGAAGATAATATTGTATAAGTTATGCTGACTGCAAATAAAACAGTGGTTATTCTAAAGTACACAATGAATAAGCTAAAGAAGTTTCAGTATATTAGCAGTTTTTACTTTGTTTCCCCAGAATTAAGATCTTGTTGATTACTCATGTGGAAGGGGACTTGGCGCAATTGGTAAAGTTGTTGCCGTTTGACCAAAAGGCCGCGAGTTCGAGTCGTGAAAACAGCCTCTTGCAGAAATGTAGGGTAAGGCCGCGTACAATAGACTTTAGTGGTACGGCCCTTCCCCAGGCCCTGCGCATAGCGGGGGCTTAGTGCACCCGGCTGCCCTTGATTACTCATGTGTAAGCCTATTTTGTGAGACATTTTTCTCTGAGGAAATTTTTAGTCTTCCCAGTTAGCTTCACTTGGTTTTGTCATTTAGACATTTTAGTATCAATTCTTTTTGTCCAGAGCTTGAGAGAGTAAGTCTAGAATTTTCTTCATGTGTAAAGTACTAAGTGACAGTGTGTTTCATTTGCTGATCAAGGATACAGCAGGGACAATGCACTAATTTGCTTCATTTGCCATTTCTTTTTCAATTGGGTTGAGGTGATTTATCTTGTGACTCAAGAGGCCAATCCATTTATTTGTTTGTTTCCCATCTATCTGTTGCAAATTTTGCATGATATACGGAGTACGAGTTGCATGACACTAGTATAATTTTTGTAACAATTATTATCTATGGAAAAAGTCCAAATATATCCCTGAACAATGTAAAATGGTTCCCATTTGTCGTCCATTAATTGTTAGGGGCAAATATATATTTTACCAAGTGTTATCTTTTTACTGAGTATGGTAACTTGAATCTGTTAACAGAGCTCAGAAAAATGTATCAGCAATTGCTGCATGGGAGAATAGTAAGAAAGCAAACCTGGAGGCTGAGCTAAAAAAGATGGAGGTTAGTTGTCATCCTTCAATTTTGCTACATAGTCAGTTGTATGAAATACAATATTGTTGCTATTTTGATTATGAAAATCAACCTTTATGTCTTGATGTTAGCATAAGATCCTTAACTGAGGAATATTTTCTTCATTTTATTAACCTATACATATCTTGTGGGGAGCAGGAGCAGGTGGAGAAAAAGAAGGCAGAATATATTGAGAAAATGAAAAACAAAATCGCTCTACTCCACAAGGAAGCAGAGGAAAAGAGAGCGATGATTGAAGCTAAACGTGGAGAAGATCTTCTTAAGGCAGAGGAATTGGCAGCAAAATACCGCGCCACTGGAACTGCTCCAAAGAAACTCCTTGGATGTTTTTGAAGCAACAAGCATTAGGCCTGCATCGACGATGATTGAAAATGCTTTTGTAAAGTTTGTGCAATTGGAATTTTTTTTCTCTTATTAGATACATTGTGTGATTATGTCATTGTTTATTATTATGTGTGCATAGTGATGTATCCCAGTGTATATATCACCTGGACAAAATTAAGTTTTGTGGGATTGTATGAACCAGTGTTGAAGGAAATCTTCATGTTAGTACCCATCTCCTGCACAGAAAGCCTCTTTATTTAGAAGCTTCGATATTATAGTACACATACATCCCCTTAGCGAGATGGCTGAGGTTGTCATTATGGTACCAATTAGTACAGATACTTATAACTGCAGTAAAATGTTTCACTATGGCAACTAATTGAGTGACTTAGAGAAGTCTGAGCTATCCAGGGGTTTCGACCACTTGCCTCCTGGCGTCTAATTGAGTCCCACTCATTTCTCCTGTGTTGCTTGTCCTCCCATTGCCTGAGGTCTGCATGATAGGATACAGGCAAGTGTAAGGAAGACAAGTGCGTAATATCTTATAGAGAACTTTAGTGATATATGCTTACAGGTTTGGCCGCGTTTCCTCCTCCTCGTCGATTATAATCTTTTCTGTTAACTCCACCATTATGGCTAGATTGCACAGGAACCAGAGTTGTTTTGTTCATCTTATGGACTAGTCTGCAATATTGTCCGGTATGTGGCCTTCAAATGTAGCTTTGTAGGTTATGACGATCAACTGGTGGGAGGGCTGGGATTATTAAAGAAGAAATGCTATGCTTCTGCCAGAACCTAAGTTTGCACAAGGCTTTTGAAGTAGTTTATACTGTTGAACATGTCGATGTAGCCAAAATCCAATGCAGGAGATGTTTTTCTTTGCATTCACGCCTTTTGGAAAGAGCCACTAAAATTAAGTTCTAGTTTAGGTGAAGGAAGTATGACCCCCTTATCAATGGTTGAAACCCAATCGGGAGATGTTTCCACATATATTCCTACTAATGTAATTTCCATTACTAATGGGACAAATATTGTTATCCGCCTACCTATTCAATTCGGGAATCAAACATGCTATTAATGTGGCCATCTCGGTTTCTAGAGTTGGGTCCGTAGCTCAAATGAAAGCCATGAAACAAGTAGGCAGTAAATTAAAATTAGAACTAGCATAATTCACAGAATTAGAAGCCTTTGCACAATTTGCTTCTAATCTTGATAAAGTCTCTCAGTATCTATTGGTAAGTGGTCAATCATTACGCGAATGCTTTAACAATCCCAATTAGCTTCTGTCACTGTGGAAGAGCAGATAATGACTATTCATACTAGAAGAAACGATTTCATTAGAAGTTGGACAGGTAAGGAGACTTACTTAAAAAATTGATAAACCTCATTTCCAAAAAATCATCTCTTCTACCAAGACATTTAACGAGGAAGCATAAACAAAAGAAGATATTTCGGAACAAATGGACCGTGTTATACTTTAGCAACAAGCATAAAGAAATATTCGATCACTTTTGACTTCATCATAATTTAAAAAAAAAGGAAAGAAAAGAATCAAGCGTCTTGGATTCAAACAGTCTTTCTTGCTATCGAAATATAAAAACATAGAGGAGATATGAAAAAGTAGTAACAGCAACCATGAAACCTTAATAAATTAAAAGAGGAATCAAGTTTGTGGTTGTAATCACATAAGTATTGAACGTAAATGAGACACAATCATCTTCAGGTTTCTTGTAGAATTCCTGTATCAGTAGAACTCAGAGCAATCATCCAGAAATACAACTCTGATGGATCTGAATTAACAGCCATATCTGGTTGTCCTGATGGCTGAGACTAATACTTGAGAACCAGTTTCTTCGTATGTGAGTTCCAGAAATTGTTTATCTCATTATCTGTTCTTCCTGTTAAATAGGAGGCTATGGCAGCAAACCTGAAGAATTTTAATGCTCGACCAATGAAAATGAAGAAAGAGGGCAAGGAGAACATTGCATGATCAGAGTTTAAAGCATTTTAAAATATTCTAAGAGATGATACGGCTTAATTAACAACTAGTATTACGGCCAAAGGTTGAACTTCCAGTATATATAAGGTAGGAATTGGAAGGAAAATTATGCATCTATCTTATGGTTTAGAGGAAATTTCAGTGGAACCTGTTAGAATATACTTAAGCCATGTGTATTATTATAGTATTCTTTATGACAATTATTTATTTGTTTATTTAAATTTAATAAAGTTTTATTTTAAATAGATCATGTGTTGGTTTGTGCGTCCATTGCTTATATAATAGATGATTTAGTGTATAGAGTTTAGCTTATATACGGAAGATTAAATCATCGATTCTTGTATAACATAAACGTTAATGTTCACAATCTAATGATGGAATTGGACAAATCATCGGAATGATTGTAGCACAAGATTAAATATAATTTATCTTGATTATGGGAATGGTTTAATTCCAATTTCTTGTGCTAATACATTTTGTATGTATTGAATGGATCAAACAGAGATGAGTATTTTATACTGACTTTATAAAATAATTTCTCTAGTCCATTTAATGTACTTATACTCTTAATCCTGATATAATTATTATTAGCTGTGTATGTCACTTGTTGTTTTGATTTATTAAAAGGCGAGATTCTTTCGCGAGTCAATAAGCCTGGTAAATTGGATAACATTGATATACATTGACGAAGTAATAATTAGTTGATGGAATCCATGTCTCGATTTTGAGATTGATGATACTCCTTTATGAAAGCTTATAAGTTTTCATGTGTAAACCCGGCCGGTGGATTTTGTATCCGACACATGAAATAAGTTGAGTGTAAGTCTAAAGGAAGTAATCGACAAATTAAATAGTTAGTAATTTAATTTGATTGATTAGTATCTGAATCTTAACATGGTGAGTTAAATAAAGTTTTATGGAAGAATTTCGAAATTGAACTAAGGAGTGCAATTACGAATTTTTAGTGGAGTAATTCGTAATTTATTATGATGGAAATTAATTTCAGAATTTCGAAATTAATCATAATATAAAGCCTTGTTAATTAAATTCTATGGTCCCTGTACCTAAATAATAGAAAGTAGTGAAAACTGTTAATGAGTGAGAAAGAAATATAGAAACCGGCCCTTAGTGGGAGAAGGAAACCTAATAGGTTTTGAAAACGGTTTTGACCTAAAAAACGCAGCTATATATATATACATATAGGGGTTGGACGTTTTTGACACAATTCTGCTGCGATTTCTACTAGAATTTTGCCCACCCAAAATTCTCTATTTTCGGTTATAATTTGGGTAACACAGTAGAAGACTGTGGAAAGCTGCTGGTGTTTTTTCAACCGAAAAACTGGAGAACGACATATATTTGTTGTGTTTACGCTTCAAGAGTAATCCTAAATACGTGCTAGTTGTTTAGATTACACGTGAATAAGATTCTGTTATCACTTCCGGTGTGATATATATTCTATCAGAACCTTCCACTTTTAAACTCTCTTAACTAATTTTGTACTAGTACAATTTTATACAACAGTTTCATGGAGAAAAATTGCATGACTTCCAATCATTACACCTCGAAAGCGCCTTCTTTTGGCGATCAAGATATGGACATATGATAACTTACCGAAGAATTGAGTCACAATTAAGTAGTAAAGTCTCTAAGTAACATAATAGTATAAATGTATATATCAATTCTTTTACAACATTGATATATAATCAAACTCTAATACAAAGAGGAAAACCAGAGAAAAAGATAAAGAAAAATAATTTAAACATAAATATTGATATGTAGGAAACAAGCGAACAAATAGCATCTGAATAGTTAATTTATGAGGATTACTTTCATAATATATAATGGAAGCAAGTACAGCAGACAGCAGGACATCCGTACGGCAAAAATCACCATATTTCATCTCTGCAGCCCCAGCATCTGTTTTGTACTCCAAATGTTACTATTCATCGCCACATCCTTTTATTATTAAAGATAGCGAGAGAGAACTAATTAAGAGAAATTCCACCATTCAATACTTCTCTCGCAGAATCGCATCATTAATATTTTTTAACGGGAGAGGGGATTACAGGATGGGGAATCGAACTATCTTCAATAAAGTGAAAGTACAGGTACCCAACCAACTGAGCTATTAAGATTTTCTAATTATAATATTAATTAATCCACCAGACTTTCTCGCAAATATCAATATTAAGAGAAGTTGAATGCAATTAAGATATAATCATGTGAAAATGTTCTTCAATTTGCATGCGTAGAGAATTAAACAAAGAGGGAAATGGACACCTAAGAGAATAACAGATGATGGAGGAGGATGAAAACATGGAGAATCGGAGATGGAAAGAAAGGGAGAAGAATTTCATTCACAGAACTTTCTCGAACAAAACTGAGTTATATTTTTCTGTACTCTACCAGAAGCCTCTAGAAGGCAATATAACAATATAACTGACCCTATACATTGGGTCAGTTCTATGAAAACGAAATGGGCTAAAACAGGCCCAAAAGTGAACAATAGCAGTAGCCCAATATACAGTATACATACAATATACAATAAAAATACAGCACAAATCAATGTATGTGTTTAGGCTTAGATGCTAAGTAGTCTTTTAGCTCAACAACCCCCTTCAAGTTGGAGGGGGAGACCACCTTCAACTTGGCCAAAAGATGATGATGAACAGTACCAGGCAAAGGCTTGGTAAAAACATCAGCCAACTGGTGAGAAGTGTAGACATGAGAGAGAGAAATCAGCCCATCAGTCAGCTTGGTACGAACAAAATGATAGTCGACCTCAATATGCTTGGTCTGCTCATGAAATAGTGGATTCTTGGCTATATGTAGAGCAGCCTGGTTATCACAAAAAACAGAAAATGGAAAGGACACAGAAACACCAAGGTCAGTGAGCAATCTAGAAATCCAAGATAATTCAGCAACCACCTTACTAAGTGCCCTGTATTCTGCCTCAGCAGAGGATAAAGAGACCACTGGCTATTATTTGGACTTCCAACTGACCAGGCTGCCACCCAACAACACACAGAAACCAGTAACAGATCTGCGAGTGTCAGGGCAAGCTGCCCAATCACTGGCTGAAAAGGCATGAACTGAAAAATCAGGAGTGTCAGAATAGAAGACCCCCAAATCCATAGTGCCCTTAAGATACCTAAGAACATGCAGGGCAGCAATCATGTGAGGGACTCTAGGAGACTTCAAAAATTGACTCAGATGTTGAACATCAAAGCAAATGTCAGGTCTGGTATGTGTCAAAAATAGAAGCTTGCCAACCAAGCTCCTGTACTGGTCAGGAGAGAAGAAAAGATCACCAGAATCAGCATGTTGCTTGGTATTAAGGTCCAAAGGACAAACCACAGGAGAGACATCTACACAGTCAAATTGGTGCAACAAATCAGAGACAAACTTGTGCTGATTAAGAAGCACCCCACCCCACCAGCAACAGCATACACCTCAATGCCCAGAAAATAATGCAAAGACCCAAGGTCTTTAACCCTGAATTGGTCATCCAGGAAGTGTTTGAGGGCAGAAAGTTCAGCAGCATCATCTCCAGTGATAATAATGTCATCCACATACACTGCCAAAACCACAAGATACCCAGGCTGGCCCATGACAAATAAAGAGTAATCATTTATAGAATGGGAATAGCCTCTGGAGTATAGAGCATGAGACAATTTGGCATACCACTGTCTGGAAGCATGCCTCAATCCATAAAGGGATTTTTTAACTTACACACAATGGGTGAAGAAACAGAGGGATCAGAAGAGGCAGAAACACACAAACCTGGAGGAAGCTTCATATACACCTCCTCATCAAGGTCACCATGCAAGAAGGCATTGTTAACATCAAGTTGAAAGAGACTCCAATGATTCTTAACAGCCACAACAATTAAGCATCAAACAATAGACATTTTAACCACAGGGGAAAAGGTTTCTGTGAATTAACTCCTTCAATTTGAGTGTTCCCTCTAACAAGTCTAACCTTGTATCTTTCAACACTACCATCAGCCTTATATTTGATTTTATAAACCCATTTGCAGCCTATGGGCTTCTTACCGGGGGGATGGGAACAACATCCCAAGTATGGTTGGCATCCAATGCCTTAAACTCCTTTCTCATGGCATCCTGCCAGACTGGGACTGATGCATCTTGAGAATAATAGAGAGTTTCAGATTTCAAAGGAGGAGAAGAGGAGGAAGAGACAGAAAAGGAAGCTAAGTGACAAACATAATCAGTGAGATAAGAGGGAGGATTATGTTACCTCCTTCACCTCTTCTGATGGATACACATCTAATGTTCCTGGAAATCCTACTGAGGGTCATTCATCTGTCCCAAATGTGGATGGACAAGGATCTGTAATCCCTGGCTTGAGCAGACAACATTATGATCAACTGATGACTCTGCTGCAACAGACTAAGTTGGGGGACTGCACTGCTCAGGCCCCTCCTCCCATGTGTGCTGCCAATTTTGCTGGTACTATGCTAACTGAGAGCCCTGTTTCTGATTCCAAACTTTGTATGCTTACTCATATTGATTCTATCTAGTGGATAATAGATTCAGGAGCTTTTGACCATATGACATCTAATAAAAGCTTACTCTTTAACATCACACCCTTAACCATACCTTATTTTGTAACTCTTCCTAATGGATACAAAGTGAAAGTGACTTCCATAGGCTCTTTTGCATTAACTCCATCCATCACTCTTCATAATGTACTGTTTGTTCCCTCTTTCAAACACAATTTAATTTCTATCCACAAACTAGTAAAACAGTTGCACTGTATTGTCTTGATTACTGCAACTTCCTGTTTCCTTCACATGTTACATGCTCCTTATCTGAAGATGCCTCTGGATCTTGGTAAAGAGGAGGCTGGTCTGTACAAGTTTTCTTGGGTGCCACCTTCACCTTCTTTTTTTAATTGTTGCTCATCTGCTTCTGTATGTTCCATTTCTGATTCTTGTAATCCTGTATGTTCTTCTAACCATAAGACTGTTGCTTTGCCATCAAATGTAAAGTTCCATTTGTAATAATACTGATGCAAATGACATGAATTACATTTTTCATTTAAGACTAGCTCATATCCCTTTTGCAAACATGAAACACATTCCTTCTCTGTCATTTTCCCTTGCTTCTAAACAACCATTTCCTTGTCCTATTCGTCATATGGCTAGGCAAACCAAACTTCCTTTCCCTAACAGTTCAATCAGTACATGCATACTTTTCCAATTGATTCATGTAGATACTTGGGGCCCTTATCACACACCCACCTCCTCTGGCTCAAGGTACTTTCTTACTATAGTTGATGATTTTTCTAGAGCAACCTGGACACATTTACTGGGGTCTAAAAGCAATGCCTTCAGCCTAATTAAGTCTTTTCTGTGTATGGTTAAGACTCAATTTAATGCTACTGTACAAACTATAAGAAGTGATAATGCTTTGGAATTGGGGTCTAGTCTTGATGGTACTTCTTTCTTCAACCAACATGGCATTATTCATCAAACTACTTGTCCCCACACTCCTCAACAAAATGGTGTTGTTGAAAGAAAATATAGGACCCTTCTTGAAGCTAGTAGAGCTTTACTCTTTCAATCCAAATTACCCATCTCTTTTTGGGGGGACTGTTTATTGACTGCCACCCACTTGCTTAATAAGATACCATCCAGGATCCTTCACAACAAATCCCCTTATGAAATATTGTATGGGAAGGCAGAAATCAGCACCAGTGATCATATAGGCAGCATCAGTTCTCTTCCCTTTGTTAAACCTGGTGCTTTGTGGAAACCCATGAAGCTTGTAACACTTATCAATTAAGTGCCTAGACTTCTTGCAATATCTACAGAATAGAGGTCCTCTGGATTGGTCAAAAGTAACTTTTTGTGTATACTGTCTGAGAGGAGAAGGGTTGGGCACTGCAACTTGACTCATTCCAAAAGAAGGTGTAGAATTTTTGTTTGTGTTGACACTGAAGGACATAGAATCAGGATTGAACTAGGAAATAGACTGAACTTGTCTTTGTTTTTCATCATTGAGGAGAATGTTATAGACACTGTCGAGGGTAGGGGGAGGCTGCATCATCAACAAGTTGCTCCTTACCCCCATATATGTCTCATTAAGGCCCATGAGGAATTGAAACACCTTATTCTCCTCATCCTCCTGTATGATACCAGTTTTGGCATTAGAAATACACCTTTGGCCATGATTTGTACATACTGCTCCTAACTCATCCCACAGACCTTTGAGTTTGTTAAAATACGATGCTATATCTAGAGGTCCTTGAGAAGTGTGAGAGAGTTCTCTTTTAAGTTAAAATTTTTTGGTTCTATTAGCTGTACCATATCTGGCTTCGAGTTGTGCCCATATACTCTGTGCAGTCTCAGAATATTGCACACTCTCAGCTATCTGAGGAGACAAAGATGCAGTCAACTAGGAGATTACCATATTATCACATATGTCCCCTAACTTTTGTTCAGCCAGGTTAGTAGCTGGTCGGGGACATGTACCATCAATAAGACCAATTTTATTCTTAGCAGACAAGGCCACTATCATTTTCCTCTTCCAACCCCCATAACCACTACCCGAAAAGGGAGTAGGAACAAGTGAAACACCAGGAACATCAGAAGAGTAAACAAAGAGAGGGCTCGTAGGGTCAATGGGTGAAGCATTATTAGGATTCATATTTATCATTAGAAACAAAACAACAGTGATGTAGAGAGATTGATTCAATCTATGTGAACTACTCGACACACCAGATTTTCCACCAAAAACGCATGCAAGTTCCTAACGAGAGTGAGAATAGGGTTACCAGACTTCTCGCTACCGGAGAAGTACGGCCTTCAAGTGTGCAGAGAAAACCCTAGCTCTATTCAGTGCAAATCCAACGCTTCTGAAACCGTCGGAATCAAACGCGAAAGGTGTCGGAAGTTTACCCTAAACACCGAGCTTGAGAAGTCATCAACAATCGATATGAAAAGACGTAAAACATCTCCGATTTCAGCAGCAAATCGCACAAAAAAAATCCAAAATCACCGCTGATACTTCAATAATGCTGGACCGGAACGACGAAGAACAAAGAGGAGACGTCCGAAAAGAAAAAACCATGCTCTGATACCATGAAAACATGGAGAATCAGAGATGGAGAGAAAGGGAGAAGAATTTCATTCACTGAACTTTCTCGAACAAAATCGAGTTATGTTTTTCTGTACTCTATCAGAAGCCTCTAGAAGGCAATATAACAGTATAACTGACCCTATACATTGGATCAGTTCTATGAAAATGAAATGGGCTAAAACAGGCCCAAAAGTGAAAAATAGCAGTAGCCCAATATACAGTATACATACAATATACAATAAAGATACAATAAAAGTACAGCACAAATCTATGTATGTGTTTAGGCTTAGATGCTAAGTAGTCTTTAGCTCAACAAAGGAAGAAACATAACGAGGTATGTATTTGCTAGGACAAATTTTAAGTAAGTTGTAACAAAAAAATAAGTATGATTATTAACCTGAATATTAAGGTATGTATCTGCTAGGACAAATTAGATTACACTAACTGTGCAACAATTCATTACATTATCGAAGTGTATAAATTAATCCAAATCAAAGAAGTTTATGGGTCCAAGTTTGTATGAAACGCGTCGCAATGCATACTTCTGGAGAAAATAAGGAACTTTTTGGTCATGGTGGGCCTGATATGAGTATTCTTGGGGGCCAAGCATTACAATTACAGTGCATAATCAAGTCAAATATATATTTTTTCCCCAAAAGGCTTCATACCATTAAGAGATTTGTACATCGTATATGTATATTTCCAATCTTTTCAGTTATTAATATGAAACTTTGTTCGCATACCCAATAACATTTTTGTAGTTTTGTATAAATTGAAGGAAGAAAAAGAAAGGGGAAAAAAAGAGAAAGAAGGATAATGCCTTGTTTGGATTTGTTCTACAAATAAAAATTAGTAAAGGGAGCGGAATAAGGGATTGTTAAATACACGATAATTTAGCGCCTTTATTCTTTTTTTCCCCTCTCTTTACAGTATTAGTATTAACTATTAAGGCATATGGCACAGGCATTTTTTGAAAATGTTATACAAAGTATTAGGTGTTTGGCCTACAACTTCCTCAAAAGTAACTTTTGCCCAAATGAGCTGAGATGCTCGTTTGGTATTCTTTTCCCAAAAAGATGTTGCAAACTTTTTTGGATAAGATTAAAGTGCCTTTGAACACCTTAACTTAACAATTTTGTTTGGAACCTTCATTCAAACACATAAAAAAATATAGTAAAATTTCCTAGATTGTTTATTGAATTTATTCTATGTACGTGTTTTATGTAGTATTATAAAGGCTTAGAATTTAGAAATAGCCGGAATAACGAGGAAAAGTAAATTTTCCTGTTCATCTTTTATTTATCGTTGTTACTTCTGGCCCAAAATTCCAAAAAAATGAGTGTTTTCAGTTACTCCATAACTGACTCGAATTAAGATTTACCAATGAATCAGAAATGGATTATCTCAAAAATACTAAAATTAATCATATAGAACATAATCCCATGAGTCCTTGTTCTTGCAGAAACATTCTGGTAAATTAAACCCAGGATGAGCGGGTAAATGACCACGTAAAGAAATGAATAAATGCTTTATAAATGGGAAATTAAAGGGTCCATTAATAACGTCATTAATACAAAGAAAGAGCATTTAACTAATGAGCTTTCATGCTTTTACCTTAGTCAACGGGTAATTAATTAGTCACAGCGGAAAAAAGGTAATTAAATATGAAAGGGTAGTCAATTTTCCTTCCAATGTGAAAAAGAAAAAAAAGAAAAAGAAGTTGACTACTTTCAACTTAAAATAACTATTCCATTTCGTTTTCTTCCTTTTGTATCCTTTTAAACTTTTCGGCCACCCTCTTGTTTAGGCTTTTTCCTGAACCGCATCTAGAAAACTTTTGATCAAACAAAGAATAACTTCATACCCAACTTCTCTCCTTCATTATTTGGTTTATATCTTTCCTTTTTGATCCATTAATTATTTGCTATAAAAGGCAAAGTTAGTGTTCATCCTTAGAGACTAGCAGGAAAAGATAAAAAGGAGATCACAACTTTCAGCTACGTACTGTTTGTAATTTGTTGATTTGAGGGATGGTTAAGCTGACAATTATTGGGAGGGTGAGTGATGGAATTCCCCTTGCCCAAAGTCCAAGATTTGCGCAAGAAGAGAATGATGTCCTCTTAACTTACAAGCAACAAGCTGAGTTCATTCTCAAGGAAATTTCTTTACGAGTCTTGCCCTCTTCTAGGATGACCATTCTTGTAGATCACCACTGCTTCAAGTATTCTTTTCTTTTCATCTACTTTTACATTTGATTTTGTATGTATCTTGTCCGCTGTGCGAATAAAGTTGTACATTAACACCTAAAATTTGGGAAGGTCTTTTGGGAATAAACTGTGCAAGCTTGATCAAAGATTACACCATGTAAAGATTATCTTTTGGCTAGTTGATCGCAACACATTTTCCATCAAGCCTAACAAGCTAAATATTGCTTCTTTTATGGTCTATCAAGAATATTGCGGATTTCAGCCTGCAAGGGTTGGCTGAGTTGGTTAGGTGAGTGATTTCCCACATAGTCTCTTACTAGCAGCCTCATCATCGTCGCACCGGGTGTGCCTAGAGTTGTTTATCTCTTTTATATGGTTCGTGAACTATTAAACAATGAGCAGGTTATTCAATGCGCAGCCTAAGAGTAGCGGCAACAGGTTTCTCCGAAGATTTGCCAAAAACAAAAAGATAGCGGATTTCCATTATTTTGATATTTAATATCACTCACATAGGCTTATGAAAATATTTCGACCCCTTCTGCCCATTAGTTGAGTAAATTGATTTATTAACATGATTTCCAGCAAGATTATAGTATTTGAGATTTAAGAGAAAAAAGATGGTATCAATTCTCTATTCCTTTTCGTTCGTCATTTTAACCGTCTGCTTTTGCCCTTACTTTTAGCTTCTGTATATTGTAGCTTTACATTACACAATTAACTCTTTACACGTTATCTTTTTTACTTTCAGCTACATAGTTGAGAACGGAATTTGCTTTCTGACGTTATGCGAGTCATCCTATCCAAGAAAGCTGGCATTCCATTATCTACAAGATTTACAGCAGGAGTTTGAAAGATTAGATAGGAGCCTCACAGACAGAATTACAAAGCCATATACCTTCATTAAACTTGGTAATCTTCAAAATCTTCATTATAGTTTAATTTATAGTTGCATTAGTTATTTTAGGTAGAGAGAAATCCTCTGTTTTAAGACTGAAGTTTAGGCAACAAGGTGTAGGTTTAACTGTATCTTTTGTTCCTTTTTGCATGGTTTGCTCTGGCTCACAGATATTATCATTGGCAACATTAGGAAGCAATATGTGGATACAAGAACACAGGCAAATTTATCTAAACTAAATGCTGATTGTCAAAAGGATTTAGATATTGGGACAGAGGAATTATCACTAATAACAGAACGAAGGCGAAGAGTAGGTAAGCTTGTTGCATTGTTACTGCAATTCTGCTTTGTTTATATTGGCTTTCTATATCTTATGATATACTTAAAACTATTCATTGGATTATTACAAAATGCTACCAGAAATGGTCGAGAGAATGATGGTTGCTCATAGAAGTACTTCTCCAATCTGGGAGTCTAAAAGGCTTGAGGTATGATCAGTGCCAAATCTTCTTTTAGTATTTGACGATAAAACAAGAGGGTCTAATTTTAGTCGTTGACATCTAGACCATCGCGCTGAAGTGGACACCAATTACAATCCTTCTCGTTGTTGCTGCTGTTCTTCTATGGACCGGCTTAACCCTCCAAGATGATTTCAGATAATGATCAGTTTGAAGGACTTCCTCCAATGTACTCTGGACATAAAAGAAAAATTCTTCAATGGTGCAAATTATGAAATAAGAAGGTTAAACCAATTGAAAGAACTCGGACATAAGCAGCTAAAGGTGCCTCTGGGCACATACATTGTGTATATTGTTATTGGCACATACACTATGATTGCCATTATAGTTGCCCTATTTCTTTCTGTTGAGTGCTAAATATGGAAAGAACACCAAGTTAAAATTCCCAGAGCGTTTTATTTCAGATAGAATGAATTTGACTTTGTACAACGTGGAATACAAGAAAGGAGAAAACATCTATTGTATAAATGTGCCCCTATTAGTTACCCAACACTGCTTGTTCCTCATTTGATTTATTACCTCCAAACTAAATACCACTATTGTGTAAATGTGAAATTGATTGTAAAAAGATGAACTTATATGTACATCACATCATCGTTTATGCTGAACTCCCCTGACATAAATTCCTCAAATCCATTTGCAGAGAGGGAATCCTCAAACTTCATGAGTTGGGGTTGAAAAATATCATCTACTATCCCATTGTTAACTTCTTGATTTATGCCATTCACATAGCTACCGCCACTCATCGGTATACTGTGCATGAATATATCTTGCAACTCTGAATTATTATAGCCAAAGTTATTATTGGAAGGATCAAAGTTGTGGAAGTCTTGGCCATTAAATTGATCTAACGAAAACCATTCCGCGAATAATACTTTGGGTAAATTACTCTTTTGAGGCTCTCTTGGAATGTCAGCAGATTGATCTGAATCTGCTAATGATCCTTCAAATGAGTCCAAACTAGAATTTTGGGTGATCAATTTCTTGAAAGAAGAAGACGATTCTTGGTTTCCAGATGTAGTAATTTGTTGTGCCATTTTGGCTACTCTCTTCTTTAGATAAGAGTGCCAGTGGTTCTTTATCTCATTATCTGTCCTTCCGGACAAGTGCTGTGCAATCTGAGACCACCTGTACATAACCTTAATTACAAACTTATACACTAATGAATGGTAAAAGTCATTCCAAATGTTTAATTGCTAAATCAAAATTCCATATGGCGTAGCTATATTTTATCATGGGTGGTCGACCAAAAAATCATGCGTATTGTATATATATGTCGAGTGCCACTTTATATGATTATATGTTATATTTTGAACACACTTAAGAGGAAGCCTCATGGTCATTAGTGTTAATGAAGGAATTCATGAGTTCAAATCCTTTAATATTCTTTTGTTATCCAAAACTAATTTAAGACCACTGTATTTGGTCTAATTGACTTTGCTTTTTTAATTTAATTTTTTTCTAATAAATAACTGTTAAATAAAGCTTATTCTTTTTGTACAAACAAGCAACCAATCTTAAAAATAGTTTCTAATTTTAAATTTCTCATTAACAAATCTTAAGGTTAAACCCTCTCAACACTCCTTTTCCTTTGGTTTTATGTGTACTAGAATTTCTTTTCTTGTCCTTTTTATATCACTTTTGATTTATAAATTGTAGTTCTATCGTATCTTATGCATGGTTTATTAGTTAAATACTAGATAGTTTGATTTAAAATTTTCAATGCACCCACTCATCGAAAAAAATTATTAATTTCTGTAAAGATTAAAAACCCCTGCGATAACATATGTGTACGCGCGCTTGTGTTTGTGTTAATCTTTCGTTACAATTCATGTGATTTGCCTTAGGCTTTTTCAAGGTGATTTAAAAAAAGGTATGAAGAGATCCTTTGTCAGAATTGTCAAACGAAGGAATTCTAGTAGTTTGATGTCTCATTAACTGCAAGAATTGAGAAATTTTGGATGAAATAAAGACTTTATCGTCTATGTACTGATAATGTATATTTTTAACCTAATTAAACGACATGTAACTGGATAAGCAAGCCTGATTTAGTAACATGAAAATAATGTGATAAATTAATTTAGAAACTGATAATATATGAAAATCATGCATGCACACTGTTAGTTTATATAAATTAAATTCATAAATAAAATAACTTATTTTATCTACCGCCCTTGAGAAATTCATATAACCATGTTTGGAAAAGTCCGTCGACCATCACATAAAATATCTTTTTTAATAAAAATAACCGGCAATAAAGTAGGTGAATCATTATAAGATATTGTTTTGAATTCAACTCACAAGACTTATTTACCACATACTTGTGTTTTTCTAATTTAAAATGGTAGAGGCAGTCAAAAAAGCTGACTACCCCTTCGAATTCCAGAAGTGTAATTGGACATTATGGTCTATAAAACAAGAATAAGAGTAATTATTATTATTTGAGATATTATCGAACATATAATAAAGTGATTAAAAGTATGTTCTCAAATTTAAACATTAAATTGACAACACAAATTATCTTACTTGTTGCCAAACATGGCATGAAGCGTCAGGATTGTCTCTTCCTCGTCTAAGCTAAATGCCCCTCGTTTTAGGCCAGGCCTTAAGTAATTAATCCACCTTAATCTGCAACTTTTTCCATTCCTTTGCAAGCCTGTAAAATATTGATAATTATATTAACAGGAATACCACTGATGTCACCGATAATACACGTTAGACGTGGTCTTAATAAACCCCTCTCACTGCTTGTGTTGAATTTCTCAAAAACTATTATATTGTTTGTTGACTTGTTGCTGCCATCGTATAAGTTGTTACACTAAAAACTATTCCCATGTAGTGCGCCAAAGATAACGAACTCGCCTGAGGCCTATTTCTGTATAAGCCATCGTACTGTTTTATTTATTTATTTTTGTATTATGATCCTGCTTTTGCTTCTTTTATCCTTTCTTTAGTTGAAAGTCTATCGGAAACATTCTCTATGTCCTTCCAGGGTAGGGAGAAGAGTACCAGATCTCACTTGTGAAATTACATCGAGTTGTTATTGTAATCCCACTTTTCCAAAAAAAGAAAAAACAGACTCTCAAAGTTTTACACATTAACAAAAAAAACTTTTCTATTGTTTTACTAATACACTCGTAAACTAGACATGGTTTTTGGGTCATTTGATCACAGCTGGAATGAAGTCATTCGTGAAATATTAGAAATATCCAAAATAAAAAATAAAAAATAAAAGGGGAGTTGGGGGGGAGGGGGGGGGGGGGTGGTAACAATTATGGTGATGCTCATATCACCGATCCTCAAAAGCATGATATTGCTGTCATTGACAAAGATGTGATACAACAATATTATTTCATTGTTATAAACTAAGAATACCAGAAGAACACTATTCAGTTATATGGAACAATCTACTTCAGAAAATTTCAACAAAGAGAGTATCCTCGAGATATGAAGAAAACAATATAGTATTACTATTTGCGCAGTAAATTAGCAACGATGCAACAAATTAATGTGTTGCATGTTATGTAATTTTGAAGATGAAGAAGTTAATTTAACTAACCGGCATTAATAGGGACAGAGCTCCAGCAGCCATGACCATACTTAATGATATAGTTTTTGAGCTTGTCATCTTCATCAGGCGACCATAATCCCTTCTTGTGCTTTTGCTTTGTTTTGTCTACTGATTTGCACCCCATTTTTGTATTACAAATATATGTACTGAAACCAAAAGATAAATGACTTTTTTGTGTGTGTGTCTCTGTGTATTAAGAGACAAGCTAAGAGAGAGGAGACTAGGGTTTAGGGGAAGACTTGATGTTGAGGTTAGCCGACCTGGTATTTAATGGGAGGATTAGTTGACACCAATACTTAGCTTTAAAAAAATACTTAAAGAAAAAGTGAAAAAGGAGCTATTTGTCCTCCCATGTGAGGTAATTATATTCCTCAACTATAGGGAAGAGAAAATGAAACAGGAAATAAAGTTGATTTTAATTGGCTTGTAGAGATAAATAAATCAATTTAATTTTTGTCCATCTCAAAGAATTTTTATGAGCTAACAACAACCACTAGAGACAAATGAGTCTTGTACCTATAGTACCATACATATCTTGTGTCATTTATCATGCTTAAACCTACTAATTAATTGACAGACACCACCATCTGTTTCTATAGGCTTTAATTTTCCAGAATCAAATATTTATATATTGTCTTCACTTGGATTCTTTGAAACTATTACTCTCATTAATGAATTACGTACCCTCAGCATGTTATAATTTGCATTAGATTATCTATCCCCGAAAAATTTGAGGTGGTGGAAAACGATTTTTAGAAAGACAAAAGGGGTATTGTCCTTAATGATCACTAGGTTGCTTTAATTTACTCCATTAGCTTCTTCCTTTTATTACTTGTTGAGATAACTTTTCAATGAAACCAATTAAGGGCCCATTTGGCCATAATTTTATTAAATACTTTTTTTCAAAAAAAAAAAAACCCCACATTTTTAGGAATTAGTGTTTGGCCATAAAATTTTCAAATTTCAAACAACAACAACAACCACCCAGTATAGTCCTATAAACTGGGGTCTGGGGAGGGTAATCTGTAGACGGGCCTTACCCCTACCCGAAAGGACAGAGAAATCGATCATCGGCTCAGTGAATGAAAGAAAAGACAGAAACAAAAATAAAAACAAAATAACATTAGTAACTCCAGCAGAAATAGCGTAAATAATTATCTAAACATAAGAACCATAAATAAAATAGCATACAATAATATCAGACAGTAACTACTATAAATAACTACCATAAGGGAGACACAATCCAATACACAAATCATCTATAGATAGCCATGCCAAGCCTCACCCAACCCCGGGTGAGGAGTACGAAAAACTCTAGGAGCCCCTATCCTACAACCTTGATACTAGACCTCCAGACATTCCTATCAAGGGCCATGTCCTCGGAAACCCGCATTCTAGCCATGTCATGCCTAATCACCTCTCTCCAATACCTCTTAGGCCTCCCCCTGCCTCGCCGTACGCCGACCATCGCCAGCCGCTCACAACTCCTCACCGGGACATCAGAACTTCTCCTCCACACATGCCCGAACCACCTCAGCCTCGATTCTAGCATCTTCTCATCACCGGGGCAACCCCCACCTTCTCTCGAATAACTTCATTCTTAATCTTATCTAACCTGGTGAGCCCGCACATCCACCTGAGCATCCTCATCTCCGCAACCTTCATTCTCTGAGCATGAGAGTTCTTCACTGGCCAACAATCCGCCCATACAACATTGCAGGTCTAACCACAGTTCTATTGAATTTCCCTTTGAGTTTCTATGGAACTTTCTTGTCACACAGGACTCCTGATGCCAGCCTCCACAAAAATTTCAAATTTCACTTGAAGATAAATTTTAATTCCAAAAAGCTGTTTTTCAAAAATTCACTTCCAACCATTTACAAAAATTCAAAAATAGAAGTGAGTAATAAAAATTAAAGAAATAAGAACAAGAAAGGGAAGAAGAATAGAGTGGAGAGCTCTGCAGGCGCATGTTAAGCAAGTTTACTAACATGCGTTTCAGCCATGGCTAGACATCGGAAGAAGCTTCCAAAGCTGTTGGAAGCTAAGGATGGAGATGAAATGGAGGAAAAACCTTCTCACAATCAACCTAATCGCTGGATAACAGGGATGGGAAGTGCTCCTACAGTTTTCCACAAACCATTAAAGGAAGGGGAAATTGATGGTAAGACAGTGACGCCGGTAACACGTATTCAACAAAGATTCGTCGGACACAGGTATTCAACAAAGATTACTACCGGTAACTTTTGGCAGCTTTTTGCCACAGAAATTTCAACCAATTAGGGAATAAAATGAAGAGCAAGCTTTGCCGAAGGAAATCATGGAAGCTTCGCAAGTCCATCGGAAACTACAATTTTCAGCAACGGCAAATTCAGGGCAGATCAGGCAAGATATGTCAGCTCCTGTGGAAATTGAAAGGCCAAAGGTAGCCATGCAGAAGAATTAAAGTTCTCAAAAGGGGAAAACCTTATGCTATGTACCCCCTGCTATGAGGGATGGTACGTTTGTTCTGCAAATTGAAGATAAGGATACAAAGGAACAAGAGCTATATTGGAGCACAACCCTGATTGGGTTTGTGCTTGGTGATAACCCTTATGAGAAAGAAATGGATAGGTACATCTCGAATGTATGGAATTTTGTCGAGAAACCTCAAATTCTGTATCATGAGGATGGTTATTATTTGTTCAGGTTCAAGAATGCTGAAGATAGGGACCTAGTTCTCCAAGTTGGACCTTATACATATCACAACAAACCTTTTGTGCTACAACAATGGAGGATGGACTTTAAGGTTGATCCAGGTAGTGTGAGTATAGTTCCCCTATAGATCACATTTCCAGGTCTACCCTTGGGTTATTGGTCTGCAGAAGCACTTAGAAAACTAGCGAGTGTTGTTGGTAAAGCTTTATACACTAATAAGATAACTGCTAAAATGGAAAAGATGTCCTATGCAAGATTGTTGGTGGAAACTGACATTTCTCAACCACTGCCAGATAGCATTGATATGCAAACAAAAAGGGAGGGGTAATAGTTCAGCAAATAGAATATCAATGGAAGCCAAAGTTCTGTTGTGATTGCATAACATTTGGGCATAGTTTAAACGAATGCTGCTTCAAGGAAAGGAAGGAAAAGGCAGTGGAAGAAAAGGTTCAACCAAAGGAAGTCTGGAAGAAGAATCAACAACATAGAGGGACCATGAAATGGCTGCCAAAGGAAAAAAAAGGAGGATGGGATCCAACACACTAGAGCTGAAGGGGAAAGGCAGCAAACAGACAATAATGATGTTGAGAAATGTGCTGATAATGGGAAAGTGAAAGGGAAGGGAGTCCAACAATATGCAGATGATAGGGTACATTCTACAAACATGTTTTCAGTGCTGCAGATAGAAGAAGATCCAGGGGACGCTGGCCCTTCCAGCTTCACCCAAACATGATTTTTTGCACTTGGAATATAAGGGGTATGAACAAGGCCCATATTCAAAAAGAGCTTAAAATCTTTTTTTGTTGGCATAAGGTGGAGTTTATAGGATGTTTAGAAACAAGTGTTAAAAAATTGAAGGCTAAGAGGATAATGAATAAAATTGGTAGTGCTTGGGAATCCTGTTGTAACTATAAGGAACACCCAAATGGAAAGATATGGTTATTGTGGAGACAAAATATGTTGGAAACACGTTTTCAAGGCATTATTCTAAACGTGTGTTCATATTTGTAGGTTTTGATGAATGACAAACTATGCGCAAATTGATATATGACGAGGTCCAAGCACAAAGCGCAAAATTGATATATAACGAGATTCAAGCACAAGACAAAGATCGAGATTAAGTTTTATATGAGTCGGTATTTAATTGTGATCTTGATCCGACAACTTGAACTCAAGACTTGGCTTCTCTCTTAAAAATATTTTTAACAAATCATGCATATTTAATTTAGAGCAAAATGATTTTAAATAATGCATAGTCAAAATGATTTTTAAACATGCCTCTAAAATCTGGACTAAGATAATCGATTATGTACTTATGATAATCGATTATGTTTAGTCAGCTGCTTGACAATCGATTGTGAACTTATGACAACCGATTGTGTTAAGGCAGTGAGCATCAGATTTTTCAAATCTGCATGACAATCGATTGTGAACCTTATGACAATCGATTGTGATGAGGCAGTGTCCATCAAAGTTTTTCAAAACTCAAAATAATCGATTGTGAAGCTAATGAAAATCGATTTTGAAGAGACAGTGTCCATCAGATTTTTCAAAGTCACAAAATAATCGATTGTGAACTTATGACAATCAATTGTGTTGAGGCAGTGTCTTCCAGACTTTTTCAAAGTTATTAAATAATCGATTGTGAACTTATGACAATCGATTGTCAAGAGGCAGTGTCTAAATTGATTTTTCAAGACTGATATATAATCGATTGTTAACTTAGTATAATCGATTGTATAACTGACCGTTGCCAAAATATTTTCAAATACCGTCAGGTAATCGATTATTGATTTCTTATAAGCGATTGTTTTAATTAAAATCTGGAAAGGATTTTTTGAACGTTGCTGAGTAATCGATTATTTATTTCTTATAATCGATTGTTTTAATTAAAATCTGGAAAGGATTTTTTGAACGTTGCTGAGTAATCGATTGTAGATTTCTGACAATCGATTGTTTTACGTAAAATCTGGAAATAATTTTTTGAACGTTGCCAGTAATCGATTATTGATCTTAGATAATCGATTGTTAAGCGTAAAATCTGGGATTGATTTTTGGAAGAACTGGCAAACAATCGATTGTGGTAATTTGACAATCGATTGTCACTGAGTAAAATCAGCAACTCTTAATTGGCAATTAGGCAACGGTAATACAAAGTTTTTCAACTATAAATACAGCTTCAGTTCAGTCTTTTAAGTACAACAACACACAACAACTGATCATACAATTGCTAAAGCTTGCATACTTTATTGCTTATCATTTTATATTCATTACATAAGCTTTTAAGAGCCAAATTCTTGCCGAAAGTTGTTGCGATCTTGAGCATATTCTTTTTACTCATATCTACTCTTAAAGGAGTGTCTTGTTTGAGTGCTAAGTGTTTTTGTACACTTGAAGGGAAGTGTTAGTCCCTTGTGTTGTAAGAAGGAACTTGTGTTTCCTTGGTTGAAGTCTTGGAGTGTTGTATCTCCGAGCAAAGGTTGTTGAGGCTTGTGTCCTCAAGTTGTAACGGTTTGTTGAGCACCCGTAAGCTTAACAAGTTAGTGGAAATCTCGAGAGAGTCTCTCGGGGACTGGACTAGCCACGGGTTGTGGTGAACCAGGATATATCGGTGCGTTTGTTCTAATTTATTTACTTATCGCACTTATTCATTTCCTGCAATTTTTAAATTCCGCAAGTTTACGCTAATTTTTATTATAACGCTATTCACCCCCCCTCTAGCGTTAAGCGTATTATCTAACAAAATATTGAGGTGCAGATTCTTTTGTTGGATGAACAATTTATACATTTTGAAATCCAAGAGAGAATTTTTACATTTAAGACATTGATAACTGTGGTATATGCAAGTAATGAGGTTAACAAAAGGCATCAACTATGGGATAAACTTGTGAATTTAGGAGAAAATATTAAGGAGAGCTGGTTGCTTAGTGGAGATTTCAATAATGTACTTCACACAGATGATAGGATAGGGTCTCCAGTTACACAAAATGAGATCAAAGGATTCCAGGATGCTATAATTACTTTGCAGCTCACACAATTGAAGAGTTTGGGATCGTTATATACTTGGTGTAACCAACAACAACCAGAAAAGAGGGTATATAGAAGAATTGATTGGGTACTGGAAAATATTGAATGGATGCAGAGGAATAGCCATATCGAAGCTGATTTCTTAAATCCAGAGGTGTCAGACCAATCACCTATTCTATTATAGTGCAGGGAGGTGGATCAGAGAAGGAATCTACACCCCAAACCATTTAAATTGTACAACTCAGTGATGGATCATGAATACTTTGCTGGCATAGTAGGAAGGGCATGGAGTCAAGAGGTAAATGGGGGGATCATACATAGGGTTTGTCACAAGCTTAAAAGCTTGAAACATCAATTGAAAGAGTTGAATACCTATATGGCTTCTTATAGGCTCCAACTCAATAAAGCCAGGCAGAATCTTGAAGTCATTCAGAGTGAACTAAAGCACAAATATATGGATCAAGGGTTGATCGACCAAGAAAAATTGGCTTTGATGGAAGTTGAGAAATGGAGTAACATAGATGAGCAAATTCTACAACAAAAGTCGAGAGCACATTGGATAGCTTGTGAGGATTCAAATTCAAAGTATTTCCATGCATAGTTGAAGATGAGGACGAACACAAATACTATAAGTTATGTCTACACTGAATTGGGTAACAAGGTGACTGAACCTGCTCTGGTGGAGGAAGAGTTTATCAAATTCTTTAAGAAGCTACTAGGGGAGAATATCAATACATGCCATTGCCCAAACTCAGAGACTATATGTCAAGGAGCTTGTCTTAACTTGAAGCAAAAAGAGGAGCTGATAAGCGAAGTCACAAGAGATGAAGTAATTTAGGAAATGAAAGATATGCCTCATGATAAAGCACCAGGTGTGGATGGGTTTCCAATTGAGTTCTTTACTAGACATTGGCAAGTTGTAGGAGATGACATCTATGAAGCTGTGAGGGAATTCTTTAAAACTGGGAGGCTACATAAAGGAGTCAACAGTACTGCAGTAACTCTAATTCCTAAGGTGCAAAATCCGAGTCAAGTTAAAGACTATAAACCCATAGCATGTTGCACAACACTATACAAGATCATCACAAAAATCTTTACAACAAGGCTAAAAACTGTTATTGGAGACCTTATTGGGAGTTCACAATCAACATTTATTGAAGGAAGAAGTATTACAGATAACATCTTATTCACCCATGAATTGTTTAAAGGGTATAACATAAAGGGTATCTCTCCAAGATGTGTGCTTAAAGTGGACTTGAGGAGGGCTTATGACACAGTTGAATGGTGTTTCTTAGAAAGATTGTTAACTGACATGGGGTTTCCTTACAAATTTATCAGATGGGTAATGGAGTGCATATCCTCAGTTACATACTCACTCAATATAAATGGTGGACTCACAGCACCTTCCAAAGGCAATAAGGGGATTTGGCAAGGGGATCTAATGTCCCCCTATCTATTTGTCTTGTCTATAGAGTACTTGCAAAGGGAGTTTATGCAACCGATAAGGAGGAAAGAGTTTAAATTCCATCCTAAGTGCAAGAAATTGGGAGTGGTACATGTATGTTTTGCAAGGCTGACATACAATCAGTCAGGCTAATGAAGCAAGCTTTTCACAAGTTCTCTATAGCCTCTGGTCTTCAAGCAAATGCTGACAAGAGCTCTGTATACATAGCTGGTATCTCAGAGTGGCAAAAAGAGGAAATTCTACAAGAACTGGAGTTCTCTGAAGGTAGCCTACCTTTCAGATATCGGGGGGTGTGGGGTGCCACTAGGTTCCAAAAAGCTATCCATTGCTCAATGCTGGCCATTGGTAGAGAAGATAACTCAGAAGATTAATTGCTGGACATCAAGATTACTATCATATGCTGGGCTTCTGCTGTTGATCAAATCAGTTTTATTTAGAGTGCGCAATCGTATTGGTCACAAATATTCTTATTGCCAAGGAAAGTGATGAAGATGATAGAGGCAATCTGCAGATCAATTCCGTGGATAGGCCCAGCTACTGTGTCAAGGAGAGCACTGATCTCTTGGGAAACAATATGCTTACCACAAAGTGTTGTGGGACTCAGCGTAATGAACATGATATACTGGAATAAAGCTGCTATCGCAAATCACCTTTGGGCAGTGGCAAAGAAGAAGGATAGCTTGTGGATTAAATGGATGCACATCTATTACATAAAGAAATACTCTATAGAAGATATGCCTATACCTAAGAGTGCAACCTGGGTAATTAGGAAAATATTTGAGACAAGGAAATTGATAAGTGAGTTATAAGGAATTCAAGGAAACCTGGAGAGCAGATTATATCAGCTACAGAGGGGAGAAGTGTTTAGCATCAATAAACTGTACATGTTACAATTCCTTCAACACCAAAAGGTCCAATGGAAGAGCATTATCTTGCAACCACGCACGCATCCAAGATTCAAGTTCATTCTGTGGCTTGCATTACATGGTAGATTCGCAACAGTGGAGAGGCTATTGAATTTTGGCATACATGCTCCACAACAATGCATCTTTTGCGAGAGAGCTGTAGAAACCTTCGATCATCTTTTCTTTGAATGTTCATTGACAAAGGAATTATGGTTGCGACTACTGCGATGGCTGGGATATAATAGACCTATTGGTACCTGGAAGAATGAAGTTGAATGAATAAGTGTATGTGCTAAGAGAAGAAATGGGCAGTGTGCTATAGTAACCAATGTTTTTGGTATGGTGGTAAATGTTATATGGAGAGAAAGGAACAAAATAAGATTCCAAGGAGGTCGATTGATACTAAGCAGCTTAGGCAAAGAAATAGCTACTCACATACACATAAAAGGGATCTCGGTACAGAATTGGAAAGAAGCTTCGCAGAAGATAAACTGCTATCCTTATTGCTAGAGTTAGCTACTGTTTGATTATGTAAAACATTAGATTACTGGGGAATCATGTATGGCTATAGGTTAGAAGAGCCCATGCTAGGTTTGGAAAAGAGAAAAGTAGATTGTCATGACCCGGATTTTTTCCACCACTGGGAATCGTGATGGCGCCTACTGTCGGAGCTAAGACAAGCCAATCCTTTTTAAAATATTCCACAAAACTTTAATCTAAAACAATATAATAACTGAGATAATTGATTAAAAATACGCGGAAGACTTTTAACAAAAATAATAGCAAAGTACGGAAACTTGTAACATGTCTCTACCTAGTATCTGGTGTCACTACTCATGGACTACTAAAAGAGTACTAATAACATCAGTCTGAAAGAAAATATATGACAAGTTTGTTTCGATACAATGAAAACAAACGGAAAGAAATAGAGGAGACTCATGGCCCGCGAACGCCAGCGAACTACCTCGGAATCTCTGGACTGAAGGCTCGTTCCCTAGCTACTGCTGCAGTCCGTATGCTATATCCTGACCTGTGCACAAAAGGCACAGAAGTGTAGTATCAGCACAACCGTCCCCATGTGCTGGTAAGTGCCTGGCTTAACCCCGACGAGGTCGTGACGAGGCTAGACCGGACCTACCACAATTAACATGTACAGATATATGTGCAATAACAGAAAGCTAACAAAATTAAATAGAAAATGGGAAGGGGCATGCTGTGGGGTGTAAAAATTCAATTATAAGACCAACGAACAGAAATGGAAAATGAATATTTAACATCAATAAAAGAAAGCCAGCAAATCAACAACTGCACGACACCAACCTTCGTGCTTTTACTCTCTATTCTCACCAAACTGTCAAATATAGTACACAACATCACCCTTCGTGCTTTCCTCACATAATTCTCACATCAAGGCACGGAATGACCCTTCATGCTCAAATAGTCAAGAAACATGGTACGGAAAGACCCTTCGTGCATAATTATCAAAACACGGCACAGAAACATCCTTCGTGCATAATCTCTCTCTTCCTCACCCGATCAACGGTCACAACTAAACGGGAAAATGAATATACAACAAGATTAAATGTCCCAGCAAGGGAGAACACCTCAACAACAAGTCCCGGCAAGGGAGAACACCTCAACAACAAGTCTCAGCAAGGGAAAAATACCAAAGTTCCTTCTTTAGCTCATATGCTTCTCAACTATCATTTCATGGTTCATTTAACAAGTAATTTAACTCGATTATTTCACTTCTTTCGAATTTTAAAAGCAATTATGTCTCACGGTCATGCTAGACTCGGGCGCATAGGTAACCGTCACCATACCTATACACCGATTCCACATAGCACATAGCAAATATTATCCTTATCCTATTCCCTCAAGCCAAAGTTAGATCAAACACTTACCTCGAATCCGAAAATAGCAACTCAAAGATCAACAATCGCCTTTTCTTTAGAATTCGACTCCGAAACAACAATATTTGACGGTCACGAGCAAAGCTCTATTTGCACGACATACGAATCCAAGAATCTAAAGAAATGTTGCTCTGTTTTTTTTTATAACAATTAATGCAAATAACAAGAAATCTCTTTTTTTAAAAGCATTTTATTTATATACAAATATAAGTCGAGAATAATGTGTATAACCCCATCAACCATCAGTTGTTAAAAAAAGTGAAATGCCCATCATCTCATGCATCATTAATTCCATAAGCCCTAGCCCGCCAATAGCCATACTGAAACAAATCAAAAACTCTGTTTCATCAGTTCTATATATTCTCACTCTTTTATATCCAAAGCTCTCACACCCTTGGAAGAACATTCTCTTCCCACAAACATAAAAATGAGTGGAGGCAGCAACTGCCTTTGCTAGTAACTGGACAAGCCAAGATTGACCTTGACATGGCACACTTACAAGAGAATAATGAATACGTGGAAACAGGAAGGAGATGTAAACAACAGATTGTAGATCCCATTTTATGGTTATGAATTTCATGCTCAAATTTATGAAAATAAACTTATGGTTCTCTAATTTTATGCCTATCTTGTTACCTCTTATTGAAAATGAACAGATTCCAAGCTGAACCACGAACCTCGAACGAAACTTCGACGAACAATGACGACCGCGCCTTGATGACCAGAAAACTCACGCACACTGTCACTATTTCCCACTTCAATTTTTCCGGTCAGCTGTGTGTGTTTAAGAGAGGGAGAAAAGATGGTTCGAGCAACGTAGAAATGGTGAAGCAACAGTAGCGGATGGTTGACGTTGCTGCTGGACGACAAAGATGAGACGATGAAAATGAAGCAGCAACTCGTTGCTTGCTGCTGCTCGAGTTGGACGGAAAATGAAGCAACAGCAGCTCGTTGCTTGCTGCTGCTCGAGCTGGTCGATGAAGAGAAGGTGAGGCAGCAGCTCGTTGTTCTGCTGCTGCTCGAGCTGGAGACGTTTGGTGGCGTGAATGGATGGGGCGGCTGGGTATCAGGTGGTCGATGGGTGTAATGGCGGCTGTGATATTTTTGTGTGAAGGGTTTTATTTTAGGTGTTCCAAGAATGAAGGAGGAGGGTAAGGTAGGGTCTTCAGGTGTTAAGTTTAATGGTGCCAAAATAATAACAAAAAATCTGACCAATAAAAAAAAAAGTTTAAGAAGTCAAATGTTCTCTAAAAAAACACTCCGAATCACCCCCAGAGACCTCGGGCTCCCAACCAAACTCACACACTAACTCGATAACACCCTACTAACTTAGTCGAGCAATCAAATCGCTAAAATAATATCAAAATCAATGAATTAAATCCCAAAATCATCACTTTCTATTTTAACTTCAAAAACTTTTAACTTTAAATTTTTAGGTCTGAAACACTTCAAACGACGTCCGATTTCGATCAAGATAGTGCATAAACCACATATAAGACCTATACCGGGCGTCAAAACCAAAATACGAGCCCGATACCATTACTTTTGATCAAATCTCATTTTCATTTTTCCTTAGGTATTTACAGAAAACAATTTCACGAAAAAATTCCGTACTCGGGCCTGGGACCTCTGATTTCGATTCCGGGAATACGCTCGGGTTTCATAATTTTCTACGGATCTTCCGGGACTGTCACATCACGGGTCCGGGTCCGTTTACCTAAAATATTGACCAAACTTAACTATATCAATATTATTATCAAAATTTATAGTTTTTAACAAAGAATTCCAGTATTTCCACATAAAAATTTTCCGGCTTTGCGTCCGGGTTGCGCACGCAAATCGAGACAACCAAATAAGAGGTTTTCAAGATCTCGGAAGCACAAAGAGAGGGAGAATTACAGTGATTACCCTTTGGGTCGTTATATAGATGGTCAGCATCCACTGGAATGTAATGTATATTTTCTTGATGGAATGAATAGAAAAGCTGTTTATCAAAAAAAAAAAAAAGAGATTTCAAAAATAGCTTCAAATTATATTCATGTCCAAAAAACAACTCTAATTTTCAAATACTATTTTTATTTTAATTTTTTCCCCATTTTTTTTCCGGAATTTGACAATTTCTATGTCGAGACGCCCACTAAGATCCTCAAGTAAACATTAATGTTTCCTTCCTGTCACTGTCAAGTAGCAGCCTGGATCAGGGTAAGACAAGCATGTTTTACAACCTTCTAATCACAAAATTTAGGATCCCACCAATAATTATTATGGGACAGTCTTAGTGTTGTCGATGAATTCTTTTTTTGATCTTGTTTATAGGTTTACCTCAAATACTTAGTAGTGCAATTTTTTTTAAGGAATTCTTGGTGTGGAAATCCTTCCAACTACTTTCTTCAATTCTCTTTTTTCCTCTTAATTGGTTCAGAACGTGAAGAAAATCTCAACCGGTGCATTTAAACCTAATCTTTTGATGATCCATTGAAGTTTCTCCTCAACTAGAAAAAAGAGCTGACCTAAAATATCCTAGCCAATATCCTTATTGGAGAAAATTTGAAATAATTTATAATACTACAGTTAATGCATTACTTGTTGAAGTGAACAAACACAAAGGTTTGACAATACCTCTATGTTCTAGAAAACAACGGAGAGAAAACCGGATTAATCTATTCCGAACTATGGCAAATATTAAAGACCTTGGCAGCTGGTTCTGATTAATAATCCATATAAATGGTTGAAATATTGAAAAATATCAAAGGGGTTTCATTATTACAAATATTAAGATACTAAAGTCCATATTTCGATACTAACCCCTGTTGAAAAAATATAAAACCTTAAAAAAGCTTAGTATAACATTAAAAACCAATCGCTTTCATGTTAACCAAGTTTGTTATTCAGCCCTGGAAAATAATCAAACCTTAAATGCATATCAAATCCATATGTTTTAAAGCCCTTTCTTTTCAAAATCATATAGAAGTGGCTGAATTTTACCTCTTGTTCGGATGGCTGTTATCCACTGTATTGTATTATATTGTTATCCCGAAATAATATTTGTTTTGATTGTTTATTTAAAATTGATTGTATCGTATTGTTAAATTCATTATTCCGGAACAATCAAAAGCTCCATTTATGGAACAACCGGTTTGTTGAGATATGTAGGGCTATGATGATAAAACCCATACATGGACCATTCTGAGTCAATGAGGGCGTCATATCTGAGCCTAATAGGCTATTTGTATAATAGGCTATGGTATGTAAATAGGTCATTTTCTGTAATAGGGTTATTTCTGTAATAGGCTATCTATGTAATATGCTATATGTGTAAAGGGTCATTTTGTATATATGTATAGGGGTCGTTTGTTAAACGGACTTGAGGGGTCATTTGATGAAATAATATCTTCTCTCTTCTTCGAGAGTCTTCCGAAACTCTCCTCCTTCTCTCTACTTTCTCTCTCTAAATTTCTATGATTTCTTGCATGTTTTCATGGTATCAGAGCCTACATAATGATCCGATGATACTTTTATGTGAATCAGTAGTTCATTTGAACTGTTCTCTGATGAAATTTTTGGGGTTTTCTGAGATCGAAAGGTCAGTGATGGTTTTGACTCCGATTGGGCCTGTTTCGAGCCTTTATCTTCACGATCTATGACCGTCCTCTTCTCTTGAACGGTTCAATCGATTGTTGTAGAATTTTTGGAGATTTTCCTGTGAGTTTTTCAACTTCTAGGGTTTCTGGTGGTCAAATCGGTCGTTTGACTGCTATCCGGTGGTTTGATACTCATTTTTGCGGGTGTTTTGGGTGTTATTGTTACTGCTCCGACATCCTTGACGGTATCTCCGGCAAAATTTTGACGGTTGTTCCTAGGGCCCATACCTAGGGTTTTATCTGTTGTTAAAAGGCCGATCTTCCCCGGTTGAGAAGAAGGACGGTAACACTGTTCCTATTCTTTGGTTATGTGCGATTGTTTGATTCTATTTGTGAAAAATTTGTTTCGGTTGTGAATACTGATATTTGGTGATATTTGTGGGGCCTTCTGTTTCAGTTTCAATATACTTGTTTTAATTCATCATTTGAATATGGCATCTAACACAAATGTTGGTGGTTCTGGTGGTAATTCCGGTTCTATAGACTCTTCCAGCCCTTTGTTTGTAACTTCTTCTGATGTGCCTGGTGTGTCCCTTGTTCCCACTCCCTTCTCGGGTAGTGGTTATGGAGGTTGGAAGCGTAAGATGATTATGGCTTTGTCTGCTAAGAATAAAATTTGTTTCATTGATGGTTCCTTTTCTCGGCCTAGTACTAACGTGACCCAACAGAGACTATGGGATAGATGTAATATGTTAGTTATGTCCTGGTTGACCTCTTCTTTGTCTTCTCAAATTGCTGACAGTGTTCAATATTCTGATACTGCCCAAAGTATGTGGTCTCAGCTTGAAAAACGATATGGTACCCCCAATAAGACTAAAATTTTTGAACTTAAATGGGAACTCACTCAGACATCCCAAGGCTCTCTTGATATAGCCTCATATTTTAACAAACTTAAAAGTTTGTGGGTTGAATTGGGCACAATGTGCCCAAACCATGGACAGAGGTGTAATTGTGCTGCCAGGAATGGTATAATCGAGGAAGATGATGAAAACAAGATCTATCAGTTCCTCATGGGATTGAATGAAACATATTTGGGAGTAAGGAGTAATTTGTTGATGATGCAGCAGTTTCCTTCCCTTGACAGTGTCTATAACATTGTGCTCAATGATGAAAAACAGAGACAAGTTAAGTCTGTCTCTCATATCAGCCCAGACTCTATGTCTTTCAATGCCCATACTGACAAGCATTCTGCTGGGTCCAAGCAGGGCAAATTTTCTGGTTCTAATTTCAAACCCAGAGTCAACTTTGAGCAAAATAGAGGAAACTTATTCTGCAGATATTGCAAGAAGTCTGGACACTTAATTGATAAGTGTTACAAGCTCCATGGTTTTCCTCAAAACAATAATTACACCAAGGGAAGAAAATCTGCAGGTGCTCATGTTTCTACTGGCCCTGATTGTGTGTCTGATGATAATAGGAATTCTAATTTGTCTGTTCCTCTTGGGGATCCTATTGCCAGTCAACCTGTGATACCAGGGTTGAGCAGACAGCAATGTGATCAAATTATAAGTTTGATTCAACAGACTCTCTCAAGGGATTCCAGTGATCAAGCTCCTGCTCCCATGTGTTCTGCTAATTTTGCTGGTACTATGCTGTCTGAGAGTCTTGTTTCTAATTCCAAATTGTGCATGCTTACAAACATTAATTCTGTCACCTGGATCATTGATTCAGGGGCTTCTAACCATATGACTTATGACAAAAATCTGCTTTTTGATATTATACCTTTAACTGTCCCCTGCCTTGTTACCCTTCCTAATGGTTACAAAGTAAAAGTCACCTGTACAGGCTCATTTGCATTAACTTCTTCCCTTACTCTTCACAATGTGCTTTTAGTCCCTTCCTTCAAACATAATTTGATTTCTGTTCATAAATTGATGAAACAATTAAATTGTTTAGTTCTGTTCACTCCAACTTCATGTCTCCTTTACCTGTTACAGGACCTTTCTCTGAAGAGGCTTCTGGATCTTGGTAAGGAGGAAGCTGGGTTATACAAGTATTCTTGGCTGCCTCCTTCCTCTTCTACCTCTTCTAAATCCTCCTCTCCTTCTGAGCATAGTGTTTCTAATGTTTGTAATGATGATGTTATTTCTGACAGCAAACATTTTAGCTCATCCTCAATTGTACATACTTCCAGTTGTAATAATGCTGCCACTTTTGATATGAATTACATTTGGCATTTGAGATTTGCACATACTTCTTTTGCTAATATGAAACATATTTCTGGTTTATCTTTTCCTTTTGCTTCTAAACAACCTTTTCCTTGCTCTATTTGTCCTATGGCAAAACAGACCAGATTACCTTTTCCTGATAGCAGTATTAGTACTACTAGACCCTTTAAACTAATACATGTAGATACTTGGGGTCCTTACCATACTTCTACTTCCTTTGGCAGTAAATACTTTCTCACCATAGTTGATGATTTTTCTAGGGCCACCTGGACACATTTGATGGGATCTAAAAGAAATGTCTTCCCTTTACTTAAATCTATTATCTCATATGTTCAAACTCAGTTTCACACCATGGTCCAGACTGTCAGGAGTGATAATGCCCTGGAACTGGGTTCCAGTGCTGAAGGGATTTCCTTTTTCAGTAAGGTAGGGATTGTACATCAAACCACTTGTCTTCATTCCCCTCAACAAAATGGGGTTGTTGAAAGAAAACACAGAACTTTACTTGAAACATGTAGAGCCCTTCTTTTCCAGTCTGGTTTACCTGTCTCATTTTGGGGGGATTGCTTGTTAACTGCAACTTACCTCATTAACAGACTACCATCCAGAGTTCTTCACCATAAGTCACCTCATGAAATTTTACATGGTTCTCCCCCATCTTACTCTCACTTGAGGGCTTTTGGTTGTCTAGCTTATGCTGCTGTTCCTATTCCTCAAAGGGATAAGCTAAAATCTAGAGCTCATTCTTGTGTCTTTCTGGGTTATCCTTTTGGCAAGAAAGGATACAAATTGTATGATTTAAATTCTAAGAAATATTTTGTCTCTAGAGATGTTGTCTTCCATGAAACTCATTTTCCTTTCAAAACAGCACCTCCACCTTCTTCACCTCCTCCACCTATTCCTTTCTCTGATGACACCCTTGAACAGAATTTTACCTTACCTCTTTCCAGTGATCCTCCTTCTACTCCTGCTATTACTTCTCCTGCCTCACCTCTTTCCAGTGCTTCTTCTTCTTTCAATCCTGATATTCCTTCTCCTGACTTACCTGCTTCTCAGCCTGTTACCATACCCAGAAAATCCACTAGACACCACAATCCTCCTTCCTACCTAAAGGATTATGTGTGCCAACTTCCTGCATTTTCTGGTTCTTCTTCCTCTAATTTGGAATCTGAACCTATGTATTACTCTCAAGCTGCATCTGTCCCAGCTTGGCAGGATGCCATGAGGCAGGAATTAGATGCCCTGGATGCTAACAACACTTGGGACATTGTACACCTTCCTCCTGGTAAGAAACCTATTGGCTGTAAGTGGGTTTACAAGATAAAATACAAATCTGATGGTACTATTGAGAGATATAAAGCAAGGCTGGTTATTAGAGGTGATACCCAGGTTGAGGGTGTTGATTTTACAGACACATTTTCTCCTGTTGTTAAGATGACTTCAGTGAAATGCCTTATTGCTGTGGCTGTCAAGAATCACTGGTCCTTGTCTCAGCTTGATGTCAATAATGCTTTCCTTCATGGTGATTTAGATGAGGAAGTTTACATGAAACTTCCTCCAGGTTTGATTGTTTCTGATTCTACTTCTCCCTCTACTTCTTCTTCCCTTCCTTTGGTCTGCAAACTCAAGAAATCTTTATATGGGCTTAGGCAAGCCTCCAGGCAATGGTATGCTAAGCTGTCCTCTGCTCTTCATTCCAGGGGTTACAGGCACTCTTTGAATGACTATTCTTTATTCTTGAAAGGTACTCCTGGTTCCCTTATTGTGGTTGCTGTGTATGTTGATGATATTATAATAACTGGGGATGACTGTGATGAGATTGCTGCCTTAAAAATCTTCTTGGATGATACATTTAAAATCAAGGATTTGGGGTCACTGCATTATTTCTTGGGTCTTGAGGTAAAACATGTCCCTGGTGAGATACACCTGAATCAGCATAAGTATGTTACTGATTTGCTACATGCCTTTGCTTGTGTTTCTGTTTCCCCTGTTGTTTCTCCTCTGGACATTTCTATCAAGTTACATGCTGATTTTGGTGATATTTTGCCCTCTCCTGACCAGTTCAGGAGTCTTGTTGGCAAATTATTGTTCTTAGCTCATACTCGACCTGATATATGCTTTGCCGTGCAACATCTGAGTCAATTTCTTAAATGCCCCAGGGTTCCCCATATGTCTGCTGCCATGCATGTTTTGCGCTATCTTAAAGGCACTCCTTCTTTGGGTCTGTTTTATTCTGATATTGCTGATTATTCTGTGACTGGATATTCTGACAGTGACTGGGCTGCTTGCCCTGATACTAGACGTTCTGTTACTGGTTTTTGTATACTTTTGGGTGGCAGTTTAATCAGTTGGAAGTCGAAAAAACAACCAGTTGTCTCCCTTTCTTCTGCTGAGGCAGAATACAGAGCCCTTAGCAAGGTTACGGTTGAATTAACTTGGCTCTCTCGTTTACTTGAAGATCTTGGGGTATCTGTTCCTTCTCCTATTTCTATATTTTTTGATAGTCAAGCTGCTGTTCACATTGCTAACAATCCAGTTTTTCATGAACGTACCAAACACATTGAGGTCGATTGTCACTTTATTCGGGATCTGTTGCACTGGTTTTCTCAAGCTTTCTCATGTTCCTACCTCTCGGCAGCTGGCTGATTTGTTGACTAAGCCTTTATCCGGGACTGCTCTTTTTCCACTTTTGTCCAAGTTGATGGTGGTTCCCCCCCTTCAACTTGAGGGGGGGGGGGTGTTGAGATATGTAGGGCTATGATGATAAAACCCATACATGGACCATTCTGAGTCAATGAGGGCGTCATATCTGAGCCTAATAGGCTATTTGTATAATAGGCTATGGTATGTAAATAGGTCATTTTCTGTAATAGGGTTATTTCTGTAATAGGCTATCTATGTAATTGGCTATATGTGTAAAGGGTCATTTTGTATATATGTATAGGGGTCGTTTGTTAAACGGACTTGAGGGGTCATTTGATGAAATAATATCTTCTCTCTTCTTCGAGAGTCTTCCGAAACTCTCCTCCTTCTCTCTACTTTCTCTCTCTAAATTTCTATGATTTCTTGCATGTTTTCACGGTTTGATGTGGTCGGATCGTTTCCTATCTCCTTTTTCAATTATCCCCACTTATTACCCTATAATTTTATTTCATTATTTAATTTTTTTTATTTTAACTCCAAATCTCCAACCTATTGACCTACTTTGTCTTCTTCCATCTTTTCTAGAGTTGGTTTGCCGCGTTCTTTTTATTCAAGTCTCTATTCAATTTTTCGTCTCTTTCCATTGTTTTAATTTTTTCTTTTTGTTGTTGCTAATATTCGTTAACCTTTTTTTTTCAGATTTTTGCTCTTGCTTTCAAGCTACGTAATTAATGATAAACTAGTATAAAGAGGTTGTCTTAAATTATTTTTTATGTATAATTCTTAACAAAATTTTATTTATAATAATTGAGGGTATTTTAGTAAACTTATCAGTTACAGTACAGTACGATACAATCAAACCAAACAATAAAATGTTATTTATCAACAACAAATGATACAATCTATTCAAATATTGTATCCATAAAACGACACAATACAATAATACATACATTATAAAATGATGGGTAAGTATGATCCAAACATAGTGTTAGTGGTATTAGTTCAGAATCTTTTTATATATACCACGTGCAGTAAATTAAATCTATTGGTCAGAATTTTTTTGTTTTTATTTACCAAAACTTGTATCTTATTCTCTTGAAAACACAGATTAGTGAATAATAAATGTTGGGGATACATAAAGAAAACTACTAGTCGAGAAAGAGAAACCTGAAAATAACATTTCCTTTTTTTTAGTTGAAAGAATAAATAATTTAGCCAGGGTCAATTTATTTTTGATAGTTTAAATGGACTTCGCCAGAACTAGTTCTGAAAATATTAAGATTAAACTGAAGAATCATGGAAAATATAGTGAGAGAAATAAGAGAGAGAAATGGGTAGTTGAGAGAAGGATCGAGAAGATCCAGAGAGAAGATTTTATTAAACACAAATGAATCCCCTGTCTAAATATCTGACCCTATACTATATATACAATTCACTATTGGGTCGGGTCGGGTGAGCCGGCCCAAAACGAAATAAATGTGGGCTCAGACATTAGCAATCATCATAGCCCATTACAAGGGTATACCATGAGAATACAGTAAATATACAGTGAATATACAATGAATATACAAGTGAATATACAAGTCTATATCATTTATGCCTTGGATTGGAAGCCATATAATATCTAATCTCAACACCCCCTCTCAAGATGGAGGGGAAGACCACCTGCAACTTGAGCAACAAGGGATGAAGCACATTGCCAGATAAAGGCTTTGTCAGAAGGTCAGCCAGCTGACGAGTAGTAGGGACATGAAGCAAGTGAATGAGGCCATTCTGGAGCTGATCGCGTACAAAGTGACAATCCACTTCAATGTGTTTGGTCCGTTCATGAAAAACAGGATTCTTAGCTATGTGAATAGCAGCCTGGCTGTCACAATACACAGAAAGAGGAAGAGAAACAGAAACCCCAAGGTCTAGAAATAAACGAGACAACCAAGACAATTCTGCAACAACCTTACTGACGGCCCTGTATTCAGCTTCAGCAGAAGATAAAGAAGCCACTGGTTGTTTCTTAGACTTCCAGCTAATCAGGCAACCACCCAGAATAATACATAACCCAGTAACAGATCTTCGAGTATCAGGGCATGCAGCCCAGTCACTATCAGAATAACCAATAACAGAGAAATCATTGCAGTCAGAATAAAAGAGACCCATAGAAGGGGTACCTTTAAGATATCTCAGTACATGAAGGGCAGCAGTCATATGTGGAAGTCTGGGGCATTTGAGAAACTGACTCAGATATTGCACAGCAAAACAGATGTCATGCCTAGTATGAGTCAGAAATAAGAGTTTACCAACAAGACTCCAATACTGATCAGGAGAAGACAAAAGGTCACCAGAATCAGCAAGCAATTTTGGCATTAATGTCCAGAGAACAAACAACAGAAGAGACATTGACACAGTCAAACTGTTACAGTAAATTAGAAATATATTTATGCTGATTAAGGATCATCCCACCAGGAACAACTGACATCTCTATGCCTAAAAAATAATGTAAGGACCCTAGGTCCTTAATTTTGAACTGATCATCCAGACACAGTTTCATGGCATCAATTTCATCACAGTCATTCCCAATAAGAATAATATCATCCACATAGACAGCTACAATCACAAGAGACCCTGGTGTACCTTTGATGAATAGGGAATAATCATTCAAAGAATGTCTATAGCCTCTAGAATATAGGGCAGAAGACAATTTGGCATACCATTGTCTGGATGCCTGTCTGAGCCCATACATGAATTTGTTTAATTTGCAAACAAGGGAGTAGAGGCAGAAACAGAGTCAGGAGCAGAAACTGTCAAACCTGGAGGGAGCTTCATATAGACCTCCTCATCCAAATCACCATGCAAGAAAGCATTATTAACATCTAGTTGAAATAAATTCCAATGATTTTTCACAGCCACAGCAATAAGACACTTAACAGTGCACATTTTAACCACAGGAGAAAAGGTGTCAGTGAAATCAATACCTTCAACCTGAGTATCTCCTCTAATAACAAGTCTAGCTTTATACCTTGCAACACAGCCATCAACCTTGTATTTGATTTTATAAACCCATTTACAACCAATGGGTTTCTTACCAGGAGGAAGAGGAACAACATCCCAAGTATGGTTGGTGTCCAAAGCATCAAACTACTTTCTCATGGCATCCTGCCATGCTGGAACAGATGCAGCTTGGGAGTAATATAGAGGCTCAGATTCCAAAGAGGAGGAAGATGAACCAGAAAAGGCATGTAGTTGACAGACATAATCCTTAAGATAAGAGGGAGGATTATGCTTTCTTTGAGACTTTCTGGGAGAAGGAACAGAAGGAGAGGAAGCTAGAACAGGAGGGGAGATATCAGGATTGAAAGAGGGAGTGAAGGTAGAGTTAGAAGAGTCTGGAACAGTATGAGGAGGTATTTGCATAGATGTAGGAGAAAGAGGAGAGGAGATGGGAATGGGAGAATCAGAATCATCATCATATTCTACAGATGGAACAAAAGGAAAGGATAAAGCAGAAGGATGAGCAGAAGAAGAGACAATTTTAAAAGGAAAACATGATTCATGAAATATAACATCTCTGGAAACCAAACATTTCTTTGAAGCAAGATCATACAATTTATAACCTTTCTTGGCAAAAGGATAACCCAGGAAAACACAAGGAAGGGCTCTTGGCCTCAACTTGTCCCTTTGAGGGATTGGGACAGTAGCATAGGCAAGGCAGCCAAATGTTCTCAAATGAGAATAGGTTGGAATTTTTCCATACAAGATTTCATGAGGAGATTTATTGTGAAGCAATCTGGTGGGTATTCTGTTAAGGAGGTAAGTGGCAGTCAATAAACAGTCCCCCCCAGAAAGATACAGGCAACCCAGATTGAAAGAGCAAAGCTCTACAGATTTCAAGGAGGGTTCTATGCTTCCTCTCAACAACACCATTCTGTTGAGGAGAATGAGAGCAGGTGGTTTGATGTATGATCCCCTGACTACTAAAGAAAGAATGGACATTGGGCCTAACTCAACCCCAAAAGCTAGCTTATGAGGTGAGGATTGTCCAAGCCATATAAGGAGACCAAGGACCTCAAGTCCCTCCGATGTGGGACAACTCAATACCCCCCATCACGCCCAGATCTCTGGAGCGTGGACAACATAAATGGGGGCCCAACATCGGTAACAATAATTGGGATGGGCCTGGCTTTGATACCATGAAAATATTAAGATTAAACTGAAGAATCATGAAAAATATAGTGAGAGAAACAAGAGAGAGAAAGGGGTAGTTGAGAGAAGGATCGAGAAGATCCAGAGAGAAGATTTTATTAAACACAAATGAATTCCCCTGTCTAAAATATCTGACCCTATACTATATATACAATTCACTATTGGGTGGGGTCGGGTGAGCCGGCCCAAAACGAAATAAATGTGGGCTCAGACATCAGCAATCATCATAGCTCATTACAAGGGTATACCATGAGTATACAGTAAATATACCGTGAATATAGGATGAATATACAAGTGAATATACAAGTCTATGTCACTTATGCCTTGGCTTGGAAGCCATGTAATATCTAATCTCAACAAGTTCCAGCGCTAATAATAAAACAATAGAGACCAACATCGGTGAGATTATAAATATAATGAACGGGTTAAATAACCCTTCTTAATTTAATTATGTATTAGCCAACCTAATTAGATCTTTATACAAAAGACTATTCATGATTTGGTGCAAAACAAGGAGATATGAGTTGGGTAGTTCCTACTGATCCGTTTACTATTTTTTTGCATCCTTTGTGAGATACTAATATACTGTAAACCTCCTTTTATTATATTCTCGTATCGAAAAGAAAGGTAAACACTCAATGTGAAAGTGAAATTATTTAACTTCTACACGAACCAAATACGAGATAAAATATATTCAGTCTTCCGCAATATACCCGTAGTACCATTATAAGCATGATGATCTTTCCCCAATCATTTCATGACCAAATTTAAGTTGTCACCAATATGTAGAGATTTAAACACAGATTATTTAATAGGTAATTTTGTAATTATACAAGGGTAAAACTGGGGCTAATGAACACCCTGATTTTTCGGTCGGTCAAACGAAGCAAGCAGTGGCTTATCTAGGATAATAGGTTTGTGGGTGCTCAATTTTTTTTGTTATAATATTACTACAGTACGCAACTATTTCAATACGACAGTGAAAAAAGTTGATGAGAAAACTCATATAAAAAAAGAACGAAGAAGGAGGAAGAACCTTGAATATAAGAAAAAGAAACAGAAATTGTTGTTGGTGAGAATCAAACTCCCGCCCTTAACATTACTAAGCTTCCAACACCCCTTCTTAACCAAAGCACCCCCAGTAGTTTTGTTATTTGGGTGCTTTTGATAATATATATCCATTTCATTACGTTTTTACGGAATTATACCTACCCATAGTTAAGGTTAATGGGTGCTTAAGCACCCAAATTTTCTACATAGATTCGCCCCTGGAAGCATGGACACGCATATGACTACATAAGAATGGAATCAAAACTGTGAATCTCACGTACTAAGGCCCGAACGGAGGACTCACCACCGGGCTCGACATGACAACATCCTGAACCCAGTACGAGCTCCAAGACCACGGAAAGTACCACAAACGGTTGTGTACAACTAATAAAGGACCGTGATATTCGCACCCAACCGGATATCAAGGCGCGGATCTCGCACGATGTCGGTAGCGTATCACTAATTGATGTACAAGGAGGATTTTTCCGTTTTTCGGAATTGTACTAGAGCTAAAATTCCCCTACTATATAAAGGGAAAGTTCTTATTCAACAGACACACTATAACACATATATCAAGCCAATAAAAATTTATTTAATTTCTCTGCTTTCTAGATATTGAATAGCTTATTTTGGTTCTCCATACGCATTTGACTACGAGTCGAGGGCAAAACTATTTTTAAGCTTAAATTCGAGCTCGGACTCAACGTCACACATGTTTTAATTATCTGTAGTACCCTTTATTTATTTATCTAGTATTCTTGATTATTTGTGTTGAATCAATTCATATATTTTTAAAATTACATACAAATTTAATTTTATCTATTTTTAAAGGTAAAGAGTAATAAAAGAAGAAGTTTGTGACTGACCAATCCCATTGAAATTTTGACAAAAAGAAATTTCACATGGAAAAACAACAGAACACTTATGCTATCCTGATATGGTTAGCATAAAAGGGTAGGATACGAAGGACGTTGATCAAGGATATTATTTAGTTAGTTATCATTTTAATTAATAATGATAACTAAGTAGCGGGGTGGTCGAAGTGGAGGCTTGCATCAGGGGTCCTGTGCGACAAGAAAGTTCCTCACAAACTCAAGGGGCAATTCTATAGAGCCGTGGTTAGACCTGCGATGCTGTATGGGGCGGAGTGCTGGCCCGTGAAGAACTCTCATGTTCAGAGAATGAAGGTCGCGGAGATGAGGATGCTT
Organism: Nicotiana benthamiana; assembly: GCA_034376525.1. Lineage (NCBI taxonomy): Eukaryota > Viridiplantae > Streptophyta > Magnoliopsida > Solanales > Solanaceae > Nicotiana > Nicotiana benthamiana. The sequence goes on from CM067335.1 coordinate 78,615,854, forward strand.
AGGTGGATGTGCGGGCACACCAGACTAGATAAGATTAGGAACGAAGTTATTCGAGAGAAGGTAGGGGTGGCCCCGGTAGATGAGAAGATGCGAGAAGCGAGGCTGAGGTGGTTCGGGCATGTTCGGAGGAGGGGTCCCGATGCCCCGGTGAGGAGCTGCGAGCGGCTGGAGATTGTTGGCGGTCGGCGAGGCAGAGGGAGGCCTAAGAAGCATTGGGGAGAGGTGATCAGGCAGGATCTGACAGTTGATAGGAGAGTCTGGAGGTCTAGATCAGGGTTGTAGGTTAGGGGCTCCTAGAGTTCTTCGTAGTTACTGTATGATATTATTGCATTCGATTGTATTTAGGTTCCTTATGTTTAGATAATTATTTCCGCTATTTCTGCGGATGATACTGATGCTCTATTGTTATTGTTTTTGTTTTTGTTTTACAGCTGATTTCCCTTTTTCCTATGCGTCGAGCGTCGATTGGAAACAGTCTCTCTGCCCTATCGGGTAGGGGTAAGGCTCGTCTACATATTACCCTCCCCAGACCCCACCTGGTGGGAGTATACTGGGTAGTTGTTGTTGTTAGGAACATATATTATTTTATCTAATTTTTATTTAAAATTTTATAAAGAAATTTATACGAAAATTCATCCTTAGCGCATCGCAATTTGCAACAGATTTAACCCCCAACACATTAACATTTGTGAAGGATCAAGAAAGTTCATCGCTATTTAGAGGCGGATCCAGGATTTTAAGTTATGGGTTTCGTTTGTAATTTTAAATTAATATACAATAATAACTGGGTTCACAAAATAGATATTTATAAATATTTAATAATTTTTTTAAACAAAAATATAGGATTAAAGTAAAAGTTACTTGGTTCTCGAAAATCCGTATCTTACGCCCTAGATCCGCCCTGGCTATTTCGCCCAAATCGATCACAGAATAATGAAACTGCTTAATCTATTAAAAAAAAATTGAAACTTAAAATATTGGACGCCAATAATCTGTGTTAAAAATCCTTCACGAAGTGGAACTCGTGACCCTATCAGAAAACATGATTTTTCTTATGATGTGAGGCATGAAAGTAGGATGTAGCTCTCTCAGACGAGGTGGACGGTTTCCAATACTGACGAATCCTTCCGTTTTGATGGTAGCAGACAAGGGATTGTTGAGAGTTGAGACAGGGTAACTGTCTAAGAAGTGGGACGACACGAAACACATGATAAGCGTCGGGGAGATGGTCAGCACATGCGGCAGCAACAACAATAACTCAATAAAATTTTATTGGGTTTGAGGAGTATAATATGTATGCAAACTTTACGCTTATACCTAAGGAGTATGGAGGTGTACAAATGAAACTAACAAACCACACCAACCCGATAATCTGAGGCAAACCGAGAAAAATATTCGACTATGATTTGATTTGATTTGGTTTAGTGTTGGAAAAAAAACCCGACCATAATTGGTTTGGTTTGATTTTAACTAAAAATAGTCAAATCGAAACCAAAACCAACCAGACATTACATATATAGAAATTTTAGATATATTTAATATATAAATATACTTATTGTGATGAAATTTATAAATATTCCTTAAGAAATTTCATAATTTTATCTTTTAAAATATTATTTCAGGATTGGACCAAATTTTTTGAATATTTCAATAACTTTTATAGCCATTAACATTAGTAAATTAAATAATGCTAACAAAAGACATCCAATTTAATACTACGAAGGGGAATGTATTGAATATCTTTTTTTGTTTTACAATAATTTAAGATAAAAATGCACAACCTATTTTTATTTTTTATTAAGAGTTTAGTCATTATACTCCCTTATTAATCTACTTATTTTAGCATGACTTAGTACTTTTAGATTTTGTTTATTTTTATTATGGATTTTTAATTAGCAATATTTATATACATAATTTTAATGTCTTTATTGTAGAATATTTTAGGATAATATCATGACATATCTCATATTTTGTATTGTTTTCTTGAAAAAAACTTTATATAGTTGTATCTTACTAGGATTAAAGAAATATTTTGAGCATTGTTCTACGAAGATTTTACCGGGAAAAAAAAACCCGAAAAAAACTGAGAGTGAAAAACCTGAGTTTTATTAGTTTTGTTTGGTCTTTAAATTTAATAACCCAACATAATTGGCTTGGTTTAGCAATTGCAAAATTCGAACCAACTCGACCTATGTACACCCCTAAATATTAGTCTTACCATAGAAATCATAGGAAAATAGGAACAGTATAAAATCCAGAAGAAAGATGCAAAGCAAAAGTGATAGCTAGTAAATAGGTCCTGTACTGAAAAGTGAAATAGTAAGACACAACATTGCCACTAGCTATCTTAGACAAAAATCCTACCAGACTGGTCTCACAATGGTACAAAGTAAGGAAAGACTCAACTACCTCCTAACTTAAAACCCTAATACTCGACCTCCACATCTTCCTATCAAGTGTCATGTCCTCGAAAATCTGAAGCCTCGCCATATCTTGCCTGATCACCTCTCTTCAGTACTTCTTAATTAGGCCGCCTTCTACCTCATCTCGGCACATGCGACCACTAAATGCTAGTTTGTCTGTCCTGATTTATGTGTCATATTTCTTTTTAGAGCCTGCTTGACCAAGCTTCTAGGGGCCATTTTTAGGGCAAAAAAGTACCTTTTGAAAAATTTAAGGTGTTTGGCCAAAAAAAGTACTTCTTAACAGCAGTAGAGCAGTTTTTCTGCTTCTGGGGAGAAGCCACATATTCTAGCTTCTTCCAAAAAGCAGAAGCAGAAAGTTAATTTATTCAAGACAAAATTAACCTTACGATAAATCTATATTTTTCAGATTATTCCTCATTAATTTAATTTTTCTTTTTCTTTTTCTTTTCATTTTTTTTCTTCTATACATTTATTCTCTTTTTTATTTTAATCAAAATTTTATTCTCTTTCTCCTATTCATAAGAGTAGATTTTAAATTTATATTGAATGATGTCTTTTGACATATTTAAATTATCATGTAAATAATAAGTATTACCAAACACTCAATATTATTGCTTTAGAATAACTATATTTTATATTAATTAGAATTTTTAATATACGTTTTCTATTTTATTGAGTTCTTTTCTAATAAATGTTTAAATTAATTTTTCTTTTCTAAATAATACTAATCGCAAATTGAACATTTACTGTCCTTTTTCGTTATTTGATACTTAAAAGTGCTTTTTAAAAGAATGGCCAAACACGATGAGCTTGCAAAAAGTACTACTCAAATGAATCGGTCAAACACAAACTACTTATTTTGCAAAAAGTACTTTTTCATAAAACACTTTTGAATAAAAGCGCTTTTCAAAATAAATAGTTTTTGACAGATTAGCCAAACGAACTCTTAATCTATCATAAAAGAATGTTATATTATTATATTTATAAATAATTCAATTTTACATTTCTTATTTGATCATTAATTAAATGATTTATAGTCACATAAATATTTATACCTTGTTTATACCACAAGTTTAAAAAGTTATTCGTTCTTTCTTATACTCTGCGCAGCCATACAATGCATGTGAAGATGCCCATGGCCATAATCAACACGCATCAGCAGAAAGTTCGCGTGTTCCGCGAGAAAGCAAGGATCACGTTTGCCTCAAAACCTCGTGTCGACTTTGATCTTCGACTTAGCCCAAGATGGTCAACACGACTTGACCTGCACCAATCAAATAACGGGCCTCGTCCACGCATCGGCTAGCGTATCATTTTGCTAGCATTCTCGAAATATTTCGGATAACAACAAATAAAAATAGCTAAACTAATATAAAATAATTCTTTTGAATATTTTTGAAAGAAAAATTAGTTGTAAGAAATTGGAGATAGTGGGGATTAAACTAAGCAAAAAATGGACATGAATGAAAAAACCCAAATGAGTTAATGTTGAGCGTGCGAACATTGCTCCATATTGGTAGCTAAAAGTATTGAAAACCTACATATAAAGTATAAAGATCCTCTAAGATAATGATATGAAGTTTTTTGGAGAAAAATGTACAGGCTTGGTATCATGATCCCAACCCGACCGTGATGGCGCCCAACACACTACTAGGCAAGCCCGACCATTTATAACTGTAACCCCATTTCATAAAAATCAGATGAAGATAATTCCATTTATGATAAAGGTCTAAAATACTGATAACAGTGTGAAAAATCCAACAAAATACCAAAACAACCCAACTAGGACCCTGTGTCACGAATATGAGCCTCTAAAATACAGAGTAACATCCTACTACAAAGTCCGTCTAAAACTGATAATGCAGAAATAAAGGATAGGGGTAGAGGGGAGATAATCAATGGCAGCGAATACCGTGCAGCTACCTCGATACTCCCGAAAGCTAAATCGGCTAATCAACTGGATCTACTCAGCTTGAGACTGCCCTTGGATCTGCACGCAAGGTGCATGGAGTAAAGTGAGTATTCCGACCCAGTGGGTAATAAACATAACTATAGTCTGAAAGTAATAAATCATAGAAAATGCACCAAAGTACTCTATATCTAGCAAATTAAACCCAAAATAGTGAAACAGTAACCAACGAGTAATACAGTCAAGATATAATGTAACACATATAACGGTACACTCTAGTACCCGCTGCGACGTGCAGCCTGTTCCACTTTTTTAACGCCGACGGCGCTCACTAGGGTTTATACAGACTCCAGAGGAATCTTACAGCCCAAGCGCAATATCTGCCATGTCTTGGAATCAAATAGGCTCTCGGCCTCAATATCAATATATATGATCGATGCGGCGTGCAGCTCGATCCATATTGAAGGAATGATTCTCACTATCGGGTCCCCGACCTATCTCAGCCAAATAAGTTCACAGCCAATCGGGCATGAAATACTATAAGGATCTCACTCCACATATCCCTTTTTATTTAATATTCATATATAAAATACAGTTATTATTTTATTTTTATCAGTGGAAAATATGACTGAGAGTATATGTTATGCACACAAGTGACGAAAAACACATAAGGATCCCCTAAGGATTCTACAGGTCGGCACAAGGCCCCAAACACGGCAATAAGCCCAATCCACAATGATAAAATATGCGTCTCAATCGCTAATATAGTAGAAATTAACACTCGGGATGGACTAAGTCTCAATCCCCAACAGTAAACGACCAAGCACTCATCGTAGAATGCGTGTCATGCCTCAATATAGCGTCACGATATGAAAGTTCGGGGTTTCAAATCCTCAGAGCAACATTTACATCCATTACTCATCTCTAGCCGGCCAAAGACTAGCTCGCAATGCCCTTTCTTCTTGAATCTACCTCCTCGCGCATCGAGTCTGGCCAAAATCACAACGAATAACATTACAATAGGCTAAGGAAATATAACCCAATCGAAAAGACTACAAAAATATCGAAAATCACGAAATTTGCAAAACCCGAGTCTCGAGCCCACTTCTCGAAAGTCAAAAATTTTTACACCAAAATGTTCCTTATCTCTCCACGTGTCTATACATATAAAATCTATCAAAATTGGAGTCCAAATGCTCCCTCAAATTCCAATTTCTCATTCAAAAACCCAAGCCCTAGTTCTTCCCTTTTTACTCAAATTCCATGAATTTAGGTGTTGAAATCACAATTAGATGATGTTTCTAGACCATTGGACTTACCTCCAATTGATTCCCAGTCAAATCCATCTTAACATCTCGTCAAAAGCTCCCAAGTTAGCTTAACAATGGTGAAAACTAGACTTCACTCGCGAATGAAATATTATTAAAACCCTTTTGCTTGCCCAGCTAACGAAACCTTCTTCGCGAACGCGATGGCCCTCTCGCGTTCGCGATGGCCCAAAATCTACTGGGCCATTTTTACTCTACGTGAACGTGGAGCCCATCCCACGAACGCGATGCTCTACCTGGCCCAACTATTCTAACGCGTAACCATGAACGCGAACACGAAGACCAACCAGCTCCCCCTAGTCGCGGATGCGATGCACAAGGTCAGGGAATCTCAAACTTACTCTACGAGAAATCAGGGTCCCAACCGCGAACGTGAAGGACGCGGTCCACAAACTTACGTGAACACGATCACTGCCACATGACGCGAAGGCCAAAATTGGCCTGCAACTCTTCGAAACTCTCCATTAGCTATCCGAAATCACCCTGAGAACCTGGGACCTCAACCAAAAGTGCCAAGCCATCATAAAATATCATACGAACCTGTTCCAATCATAAAAACACATCCAACAACACAAGAATCATCAATTCTCAACGGATTCAAGCTTAAGTTTAACCAAAACTTCCGAAACTTACATTCGATAAAAAACCCGACCTAACCACTTCCGATTCAACTAAAATTTTACACACACATCAAAAATCAACTAACGAAGCTACTGAAACTATCAGAATTCCATTCCAACCTTTGGATCAAAATCTCACCTATCAATCGGATATCACCAAAATGCTAACTTTGCCAATTCAAGCCTAATTCTACACTGAACCTCCAAAATTACTTCTGATTCCTCTCCTAAGCCTCAAATCATCCGCCGAAGCTATCCAAATCTTCAGAAATCACATTCGAGCCATCTAAATCACAAGTCAACATCCGGTTGACTTTTTACAAACCAAACCTTCCTTAAAGAGACTAATTGTCTCATTTCTTACCAAACTCTGTCCGAATCACTTCAAACTCACCAAACACATATAACAAAGCATGTGGAAGCATAAAACGGGGAAAACATGATGGAAACACATGAGACGAGGGGTCTGGTCATCACATTCTCCCCAAAAAGCATACCTGAAGTCTCAAGTAAGTGAGGGTATCTGTCCCACATCTCCTGCTCGGTCTCCCAAGTAGCCTCCTCCATGGGCCGAACTCTCCACTATACCTTCACCAAATATATATCCTTTGATCTCAATTTCTGAACTTGTCGATCCAAAATAGCCATTGGCTCCACATCATAAGTCAAATCCTCACCCAACTGAACCGTGCTGAAGTCCAATACATGAGACGGGTCCCCAACATACTTCCGGAGCATAGAAACATGGAATACCGGATGAACGCCCGATAAGCTGGGTGGAAAAGCAAGCATATAGGCCATCTCCCCAATCCTTCTAAGCACCTCAAAATGTCCGATAAACCGTGGACTCAGCTTCCCTTTCTTTCCAAACCTCATCACACCCTTCATGGGTGAAATCTTCACCAAGACCTTCTCACCCACCGAGTAAGATACATCTCGAACCTTCTGGTCGCATAACTCTTCTGACGCGGCTGAGCTGTACAAAGTCTCTCCTAAATCACCTTCACCTTCTCTAAGGCATCCTGGACCAAATCTATCCCCAGCAACCTAGCCTCAGCGGGCTCAAACTAACCGAACGGATATCTACACCGTCTCCCATATAAGGCCTCATACGGCGCCATGTGAATGCTAAACTGATAACTGTTGTTGTAGGAAAACTCTGTAAGAGGTAGAAACTCATCCCAAGAACCTCTGAAATCAATCACACATGCACACAACATATCCTCCAATATTTGAATAGTATGCTCGGACTGTCCATCCGTCTGAGGATGAAATGCTGAACTCAGCTCCACCTGAGTACCCAACTGGTGCTGAAAAGTTCTCCAAAACTGAGAAGTGAACTAAGTACCTCTATCTGATATAATTAAAACTGGAAAACCATGCAATCGAACAATCTCATGAATAAATATCCCTGCCAGCCGCTTCGAAAATTATGTAGTACACATTGGAATGAAATACGCGGACTTGGTCAGCCGATCCACAATCACCCAAATCGAATCGAGCTTCTTCAAAATCAGAGGAAGACCACTCACGAAATCCATAGACTCTCTACCATTTCAACTCAGGAATAACCATCTGCTGAAGCAAACTGCCCGGTCTCTGATGCTCTTATTTTACCTGCTGGCACTTGAGACACCGGGCCACAAATCCCACAATGTCGTTCATCATTCACCTCCACCAGTAATGCTTTCTCATGTTCTGGTACATCTTCGCGACACCCGAATGGATGGAGTACTGCGAACTGTGGGCCTCCTCAAGAATCAAATCTCTAAGCCCATCTACATTGGGTACACAAATCCTGCCATGCATCCTCAACACACCATCATCACCTATGGTCAAATCTCTAGCATCTCCGTGCTGAACTCTATCCTTGAGGACAAGCAAATGCGGATCATCATACTGGCACTCCTGATCCGATCATATAAAGAAGACCGAGAAACCACACTCGCTAGCACTCGGCTAGGATCAGATATATCTAACTGCACCAACCAATTGGCCAAAGCCTGAACATCAACTGAAAGGGGTCTCTTCCCAACTGGAATGTACGCCAAACTCTCCATACTGAATTCCTTTTGGCTCAAAGCATCGACCACTACATTAGCCTTTCCCGGATGTACAAGATGGAAATATCATAGTACTTAAGTAACTCAAGCCACCTCCACTGCCTCAAATTAATCGCTTTCTGCTTGAACAAATGCTGAAGACTATGATGATCGGTAAATACCTCACAAGATGCTCCATATAAATAGTGCCTCCAAATCTTCCAGGCATGAACTATAGCAGCGAGCTCTAATTCATGAACATGGTAGTTCTTCTCATGGGGCTTCAACTGACGAGAAGCATATGCAATCACTATACCCTCATGCATCAATACACAGCCAATCCCTACTCTCGAAGCATTACAATAAATGGTGTAAGAACCCGAAGCTGATGGCAAGACCAATACTGGAGTTGTGGCCAAAATACACTGTTCATCATATGCATGAACGCTGTCACGGCATTAGTCACCGTGAAAGACAAAACCAGAAACTCACAGTGACCATATCTAGTCCTGAAAGCAGTTGTCACGCCCCAAATCCGAGGGACATGACCGGTACTCTATCGGGTATCCCCAGTCGAGTGGACCTGGGTGCCTTCCCTGACCCACGAGTTACCCCACATTTTTCATTACTTTACTAACCAAATGGAAAGAACTGTTATAATTGAAATATCTTTTAACAAGCCATACATACATAGATGATATTAACGTGGTTCACAATTACATTACCCAAAATACAAGTACATAGTACATGGTACGTGACCCACACTTCATGTTTACGGAGCCTCTAAGGATACAGGACGACAGTACTATACTTGTCAGTAACAATGCTCCGGCTATACATTTTTACAAAAACCCAAACTAAGACTCCGAAATACAAGAACAAGGTGGCATGAGCCATGCACGGCCCCGGAAGGAAATGGGCCCACCAATGCAGTTGACAGGGAATGAAGAAGAGCTACAGAAGGTGGACTGGAGTACCTGCTGAAGATCCACCTATAATCATAACATGAATGTAGCGCCCTCGGCAAAAGGGACGTCAAGTCATTTGAATTGTACTTGTATGTATGAACCCACGTGGCCTCTTCGACTTGTTGGTTTCACCACAACACCTTAACCGAATAGATTTCCTTATTTTGCAACCTACGAACTTGTCTAGCTAGAATAACGACCGGAGTCTCTTCATATGATAGCTCTTCAATAATCTTGATGTCTTCAACTGGCACGATGGTGGACGGATCCCCAACCACTTTCCTTAACATGGAACACCGGGTGTACTGTGGACATTTTAAGAGGTAACTCCAACCTATAAGCCACATGTCCGATCTTTTGAATAATATGATAACCCGACATACCTAGGACTTAGCTTCCCCTTCTTCCCAAACCGCGTGACTCCTTCCATGGGTGACACCCACAAGAATACCCAATCACCTTTTTGAAACTTCAATTCCCTTCGACGCACGTCCGCATAGGATTTCTGGTGTCTTTTAGTAGTATTCATCCTTTATTGAATGACTTTTACTTTTTCCATGGCCCGGTGCACAAGATCCGGCCCTATCAATTATGCCTCACCAAGTTCGAACCACCCGATCAGGGATCTACACCTCCTCCCGTACAACATTTCAAATGGGGTCATCTGGATGCTATCATGGAAGCTGTTGTTGTAAGAAAATTCCATAAGGGGCAAGTATCATCCCAAATCCAAGACACAAGCCCGCAACATATCTTCAAGCTTTTGAATAGTCCGCTCTGCTTGACCATCAATCTGCGGATGAAACGCCATGCTGAGGTTCACTTGGGTACCCAACTCTTGCTGAAATTTCTCCCAAAAGTTAGCTGTGAATTGAGCCCCTCGATCCGAAATGATCGAAAGTGGAGTACCATGAAGTCTCACTATTTCCTTGATATACAATCGAGCATATTGTTCTGCAGTATCGGTGGACTTGACTGGCAAGAAGTGAGCTGATTTGGTAAGTCGATCCACTATTACCCAAATTGAGTCGAACTTATACTGAGTGCAAGGTAGTCCTATCACGAAATCCATGTTGATCATCTCCCATTTCCACATTGGTATCTCCATAAGCTGGGTTAGCCCACCGGGCCGCTGATGCCTCGGCCTTTACTTGCTGACAGTTCGGACACTTAGATACGAAGTCTGCCACATCCCTCTTCGTACCGCTCCACCAATAAATTTCCTTGAGATCGTGATACATTTTTGTAGAACCCGGATGCACAGAATACTTGGAATGATGAGCCTTCGCCATTACCCTTTCTCGAAGATTATCTACATCTGGAACACACAACCTATCTTGACATCGCAACACACCATCTTTGTTGTCCAGAGAGAATGCCGAAATCTTGTTTCTTCGAACTGCCTCCTTTATTTGTGCTAATGCTGGATCAATGAACTGCTTTTCCTTGACTTGCGCTACAAGCGACGACTCTGCTGCGTTGTGCACCATAGTCTCGTCCTCATTCGGGGTCGAGATACAAAACCAAAGACTGGCCAACTGATAAACCTCTCGAGCTAGGAACCTCTGATTCATTCCCAAGTGAGCCATACTACCCATGCTTTTGGACTGAGGGCGTCGGCCACCACGTTCGCCTTCCCTGGATGGTACAAGATGTTAATATCATAATCCTTGAGTAATTCTAACCACCGCCACTGCCTCAAGTTTAACTCCTTCTGCTTGAACAAATATGGGAGACTTTCATGGTCCGAGAACACATCCACATGGACCCAATAAAGTAATGCTGCCACTTTTTTAAGGTGAACACAACTGTTGCAAGCTCCAAATTATGTGTCGGGTAATTCTTATCATGATCCTTGAGTTGCCTTGAAGCATACGCTATAACCTTCCCACGCTGCATGAGCAGACACCCTAAACCGACCCTGGATGCATCGCAATACACGACAAACCCTTCCGTGCCTTCTGGAAAAGGCAACACTAATGCTGAGGTCAACCTTGACTTTAATTCCTGAAAACTCTTCTCACAAGCATCAAACCATTGGAACTTGACTGATTTTTGTGTTAACATAGTCAATGGGGAGGCGAGGGTAGAGAACCCTTCCACAAACCTCCAATAATAACCTGCTAACCCTAAAAAGCTACGAATCTCCGTCGGGGTTGTAGGTCTAGGTCAATCCTTCATTGCTGCAATCTTTTGTTGGTCCACTTGAATCCCCTTTCCCGAAACAATATGTCCTAGAAAAGCAACAGACTCCAACCAAAATTCACATTTTGAGAATTTAGCATGCAACAGGTGCTGATGAAGAGTTTGCAAAACTGCCCTGAGGTGATCGGCATGATCTTCCCTGCTTTGTAAATAAATGAGGATGCCGTCAATAAAAACAACTACAAAGGAGTCCAGAAATGGCTTGAAGACCCGATCCATAAGATCCATGAAAGCTGCCGGGGCATTGGTTAGCCCAATAGAAATGACCAAGAATTCGAAGTGACCACAGCAGGTTCTGAAGGCGGTCTTACGAATATCCCTCTCTCTGATCTTCAATTGTTGATACCCGGATCACAAATCAATTTTGGTGGAGAACTTCGCACCTTGCAATTGGTCGAACAAATCATTTATCCAGGCAAATGGTATTTATTCTTGATGCTGTCATTGTTAAGTTGTCGATAGTCAATACACATCCGAAGCGACCCATCCTTCTTTCTGACGAAAAGAACTGGAGCACCCCATGGCGACACACTTGCTCGAATGAACCCCCTCTCTTATAAATCCTTCAGCTGCTCCTTTAACTCTCGTAATTCTGCTGGCGCCATCCTGTATAGTGGAATTGATATTGGCTGAGTATCTGGAAACACATCAATCCCGTAGTCAATCTCCCTATCTGGCGGAATCCCTGGAAGCTCATCTGGAAATACCTCCAGAAATTCATTTACAACTGGCAAAGATCCGAGGGCAGGCACATTTGAAGTGGTGTCTGTCACCCGGACCAAATGGTAGATACACCCTTCTTAATCATCTTCGAAGCCTTTAGGTAAGAAATAAACCTACCTTTTTGCACAACACCATTACTTCTCCACTCAATAATCGGCTCATTGGGAAACTCGAGTCTCATGACTCTTGTCCGGCAATCAAGTTTAGTAAAGCACGAATAAAGCCAGCCAATTCTCAAATCACATACAAATATACCATACCAAACTCAATAAGATCGGATGTGGTAACACGGCCACACACAGTGAAAACACAATTCCTATAAACTCGCACGACTGTAATAGAATCACCAACTAGAGTTGATATAGAGAATGTCTCAAGAAGCTGTTCGGGCTCAATCGCAAAACTCGAAGCAATGAACGGAGTGGCATAGGACAAAGAAGACCCAGGGTCAACTAGGGCATAACAATCAATGGCCTGAACAGACAAGATACCTATAACCACATCTGGAGAAGATTCAACATTCTGGTGACCACTCAACGAGCCCCACCCCTATCTGCACCACGCCCTGCTGGAGGTGGAGGACGCATAGATGATGTAGCAACTGAAGAATCGGATGGCAGGGCGAATCCCCTACCCATGCCCTGTCTGGGTGCACGACAGTTCCGCTGAACATGACCACTCACCCCACAATTTTAACTCATCGGGATGTCCAAATAGCAAGTCTCCGTATGGAACTTCCTACACTTGGTAAATGTAGCTCCCCCTGCTGCTGGGGCCTCACCTACGAATGACTTGACTGGTTGAACCTCTTGCTGTCAGAACCTGGTCTCGAGGAACTACCCTGCTGATGGCCGTGCACAGATGGCGGTGCGCTGGCTGAAGACTGAACGTATGACCGGGATGGCCCCCTCCCCGGAGCTGACTTCCCTGAGTGACCCATTGAGAGTGCCCTGTTGCTATTCTCCCTATCTTCCCGTATCTTCAATTTCCTAGCCTCAGTGGCGTGAACGAAACCCACAATGTTCCCGTAGTTCATATCTGAGTGCAAGGCCGCTATAGAAGCCTCATTCACCACCAATGGACTAAGTCCATAAACAAACCATCGAACTCGAGCGCTCATGGTCGACAACAAATGAGGAGCGTAATTGGATAATCTTACGAACTCCATATGGCATTCCCAAACACTCATGCTGCCCTGCTTGAGGACCTCGAACTCTGTGGCACGGGCTGCCATTGTCTGGGCAGGCATGAAATGATCCATAAAAGCATCCACAAATTCCTCCCACATCTCGAACCACAAACGTTTCGCTCCCTTCAACATGTAGGAAGCCAACTCAACCCCCTCTGATTCTGTGGCCTTCATCACCCCAAGGGTTTTGTACGTATCATCAAGAAAATCCTACGGATCGGCCTCTGGGTATGTGCCTGAAAACTTTGGAGGGGCCAATCTCAGAAGCTGGTGGACGCCCTCTGTCACTGCTGGAACAGGAGTGCTAGGATCCGGAAGGGACGGGCCAGGTAAATTCAAAGACGGGGAGTCACTCTCACCCACGACGTTAGGTACATGGCTCGCAATCACACTCGGGGTTGCGCTGGCCTCAAGGCTGAGTCTAACTTCTTCATAGGTGCCATTTCTGAAAATTTCGGAACAAGGCACGAGTTAGACATAAACACTTTCACTTTTCACTTCACCGCACGAAATGGAATAACAAATAAAAGAGTAGTTTCCTAAATGCCCGTGTAACCCCCTACTTATAGATGTTGTCAACAACACACCGATAAGAAGGGCTCTACTAGGCACGGCTTCGAGACACCGTAGGACTCTTTTTAAAACCTTAGGCTCTGATACCAAGTTTGTCATGCCCCAAATCCGAGGGACATGACGGCACTCTATCGGGTATCCCCAGTCGAGTGGACCTGGGTGCCTTCCCTGACCCACGGGTTACCCCACATTTTTCATTACTTTACTAACCAAATGGAAACAACTATTTATAATTGAAATATCTCTTAACAAGCCATACATACATAGATGATATTAACGTGGTTCACAATTTACATTACCCAAAATACAAGTACATAGTACATGGTACATGACCTATATTTCATGTCTACGGAGCCTCTAAGGATACAAGATGACAGTACTATACTTGTCGGTAACAAGGCTTCGACTATACCTTTTTTCAAAAACCCAAAATAAGACTCCAAAATACAAGAACAAGGTGGCCTGAGCCACGCAAGGCCCTGGAAGGAAAGGGTCTCATCAATGCAGCTGACGAGGAATAAAGAAGAGCTACGGACGGTGGACTGGAGTACATTCTGAAGATCCACCTACAATCATAACGCGAATGTAGCGCCCCCGACAAAAGGGACGTCAATACATTTGAATTGTACTGGTATGTATGAACAAAACTTGTCCAAGTAAACTCAAGCCATATGCAAGTAGAAAAAGAACACAACATAGAAGCAACAACCAAACACACATAAAGGTACAATTAGTCAAACAAAGGGGCAATCAGTGCCCCACATGTTACAAACTCTCCTGCTGTCTCCTTTCATAATTCCACATCATTGATTTCATAATTTTATTTAATGTGTGTGTGCGTGTGTATATATATATATTTATATATATATATATATATATATATATATATATATATATATATATATATATATATATATATATATATATATATATATATATATATATATATATATATATATATATATATATATATATTGCTACGGCGTGCAGCCTGATCCGGTATATATCAAATACCCTCACTACGGGATCCTTGACCCCTCTAAGTCATTATAGACTTTGCCTCTCGAGCCCAGTCAGCTAAGACTGGGTATTCAACCGTACGTATTGCTCATTTAGGGTGCAAGCTACTACATCCGGTTTATTTCAGGATTTACAGTCAAAGTTAGGACAGATGGTATGTGTTCAATAGGTAAAGTAAGGTCAATCAGCTCAACATGCTCCCTATGAGTTCTACAGATCGGCACAAGGCCCCAAACATGGTAACTAGCCCAGAATATACGAGTACAGGCTTAGTCTCAGTCAAAAGGTACAGTAAATCATCAATCGGGATGGAGCAAGTCCGAGTCCCCAACAGAAACATCATCACGCTCATTATATACGGGGTTTCAAACCCTTAGTATATCATTTATAACCATTACTCACCTCAAATCGGCCAAAACCCTAGCTCGCCTTGCGCTTTCATCGCAAATCGATCTCCTCAAGTACAAAATCAAACCAAAACCACAAGAAATATGTAATAATATGCTAATGGGACATAACCCAATAGAAAGAACTCGAAAAACACCCAAAAATACGAAGTTCAAAAAACCCGAGCCCCGGGTAGACTTCTCGAAAAATTACGAAAATCACATCATTGGATCCATCGTCTTGCCACGCGTCCGTACATATAAAGTTCATCAAAATCGGAGTTCAAATGGGCCATCAAATCCCCAATTCACATAGTAAAAACCAAGCCCTAATTTGTTCAATTTTATGTAATTCAAAGAATTAATGGATGATTCATCGATTAAAAGACGTATCTAGGCCACGAGACTTACCTCCAATCACTTCCCGTCGAAATTCCCTTCAATATCTACCTACAAGCTCTCAAGATGGTGCAAAAATGGTGAAAAAATAAGCCCAAGTCGCGGATGAAATGTCATTAAAACAGGTTTGTCTGCCCAGTTATTATTCTATGCGATCGCATCCAAGACCCTGCGATCGCATAGCACAAATTTCCCAGGGCCCCAAAATCCTCTTAGGCGATCGCATGATACCATCTGCGATCCCAGAGCTTCAGCCCCTCCTACTACGCGATCGCATACAACACTACGCGACCGCACTGAACCATCTCGCAAACCTATGCGATCGCAAGCCTGCTTACGCGATCGTATAGCACAAAAACAGGCCCCTGTCCCAGCTTTCTATGCGATTGCAATGCCACCTACGCGATCGCATAGAGGAAACCTTCTGCAGCATTTTCTGCAACTTCAAAAAGCCAAACACTTTCCGATTAACCACTCGAAACCACCCCGAGGCCCTCGGGACCTCAACCAAAAGCATCAACGTACCCCAAAACATCATACGAACTTGTTCCAATCATAAAATCGCGCCCAACAACACAAAAGTCATCAATTCACGACGGATTCAAGCCTAAGTTTAACTAAAACTTCCGAAACTCATATTCGATAAAAAACCCGACCAAACGACGTCCAAATGACCTGAAATTTTTTGCACACATATCTAAAATCACCTAACGAAGCTACAACAACTCTCGAAATTCCATTCCGACCCCCGGATCAAAATCTCACTTATCAACCGGAATTCGCCGAAATTCAAACTTAGCCAATTCAAGCCTAATTCTACACCAGACCTCCAAATTCAGTTCCGATTTTACCCCTAAGTCATAAATCACCACCCGAAACTGGTCGAACCGTCGGAAATCCATTCCGAGTGCTATAACTCATAAGTCAACATTCGGTTGACTTTTTCCAAACTAGCCTTCTCTTAAAGAGACTAATTGTCTCATTTCCAACCAAACTCCGTCCGAATTACTTCAAACTCTTCAAACACACATAATGAAACATATAGAGGCATAAAACGAGGCGGTAACTCACGTGACAACGGGCTGGGTCGTCATAAATATCAACGAAAATCCTTTTATTCCATTTCGGACAAGATTTAAGCATGTCACATATGTCGAATTTTTATAGGATTTAAATGAATGTATATGAGAAATGTCCAGAGATTACATACTTTGATTTCTAATCTAAGAGTACCTTAAGGTGAGAATCCTAAAAATATTTACTACTAAATCAACTAAACGACCTGAACAACAGAAAAAGCACCGAAGAAAGTTGAGAAACACTCCAAAACAGAGAAAGGACACTTACAAGAAACGAAGGAGAACTCCAAAGTTGAGCAAACATATCACTAGCGAACAAGGGCTAAAGGGGACACCTGATGAGCCCCAGATATTTGAAGAGAGTGACATGAAATTCAACAATATTTGTTTCCCTAAAATTCAGTCTGGCACAATACCAGATATTCTTTACCTAATAATAACCAAAAAATTCGCGAAGCAATGTGAAATCGATAAATTGCATAGGACCTAGAAGCTATTTTGCCCAAAATAAGACCTTCATTAATTCTTTTTTCTTTAGAATATGAAATGAACAAGGATATAGAAGAGAAAATGAACATACATATTAAAGAGAACAGTGCTTCACAAAGCTAGGGAGAGTTCTAGAGTTTGTATAAGATATATTGTGAAGGAAGCAAAGCAATTTTACACCTACAAAGTAATGACAGAGCAAAATATTATTTATGTCCTTGGTCGACCATCAAGCATTTTCAATATAATAGAAAAATCATTTTGTACTTTGCCTTCGTTATGTACATTGCTCCAGCATGAAATGGGTGAATTACACATATCTAAATTTCTTTTTTTAAAAGTTTAAATTTTTTAAATTTATCTTCTATTATAAAATATTTGATTATGGTGGATGTCCATAACTCCTAAGAGAGTAACACCGACAATTTTTCTCCATTAACTTTCCACTACTTTTTATCAATGTGGATGTAACTCAAACACCTCATGATATTCCCCCATGTTCACAATAGTTAATACCATGTTAACGGCATCCCTTTGTATTATTACCTATATCATTCTACAAATAGAGAGGTTTTTGGCATCACATTGTACAAACTTGAATATATGGAAGAAATAAGAATCTCTTTTCTTTTGCTCCCTACATTCTTGTCTATTTTTTATGTTTTATTATTAATTTGAGCTAAGTTTTGCAACATCCTCAATTTTTACAATAATTTTAAAGTATTCTCGTGTTAGATTTTCAATATGAGCTAGAATAATTTTTTTATGCAAAATACCTTAAGCCACCCCTAAATTTGATTCAGATTATTAGTATCATCTCCGAACTATGCCAGATCTTAATTACCCCTTTCAACTTGCATTACCCCCTAGACGCTGATGTAGCAAAAAGTGTGGGCGCACTCGCATGCCGCGTAGATTTTTCTGTCTATGTGGCATTTTTTTGAAAAATAAAACACTTTTTTTCCCTTTTAAGAATGTTACTTTTTGGATAATTTTTTTCGAATAAAATTTATAGTAAAACTTGAACATAACTGCACTATTTAGGCTAAATATTTTTATTTGGCCAAAAATAATGTAAAGTTTTAGTTAATCTTTTTTTGAATTTAACCTAAAAATGAAGATTTATACAATTTAAATAAATAGTCAAGACATCTTTAAAAAGTTATAAAAATACACAAATACATAGGCATTGCATCAAAAGAAGAAATCAAAAGAGTGTACAATTGCACTTGTAATCTTGCAATTGTGCACTCTTTTTATTTCTTCTTTTGATGCAATAACTATTTATTTCAATTGTGTATTTTTACTTTTATAGGTAAAATCTGTAAAAATAAAAATAAAAAACTAGAGCACCGTAATTTAGAGGTATATAAAAATTTATAGTCAAAATAATTAATTTCAAACTATGTATTTTTTATAACTTTTAGATGCCTTAACTATTTATTTCAATCGTATGAATCTTTATTTCCAGATCTAATTCGAAAAACGATTAACTGAAGTTTTATTATTTTTGGCCAAATAAAAATATATAGCCTAAATAACATAGTTAAATCCAAGTTTTATTATAAATTGTATTCTGAAATTTTTATCAAAAAAGTAATATTCTTAAAAAGGTAAAAAAAATATTTTATTTTTCAAAAAAAATGCCACATAGACCGGAAAACTCTACGTGGCAGGTGAATGCACCCACACTTTTTGCCACATCAACGTCTAGAAGGGTAATGACTCACAAAAGGTCAAGTTGAGGAAGATAACTAAGATTCGATATAATTCGGGAAAAACTAATAATCTGAGTAAAGTTTAGGGGCGATTTAAGGTATTTTGCCTTTTTTTTAGACCACTCGGTGTTATCAGACCTAATGTGTGAGTGTAACGACGTATAAAGTTGTTAAATTTTGAATATTAGATTAATAAATAGATCATTTTCCTATAAGTCAATACTCAATAGTATCATCGAAAAACATACTCAATAATATCAACAAATGTACAAACTCTGCCTTCTTTCTATTTTATTTTTACCTCTATCCCCCTTCAATTTCTAGGTATTGTAGCACTCTATATAAAGTAATCCATCTACTCTCACAACAACATTCACACCAATCATACCTTCTCTCTTTTCAAATTCCCCGAGAAAATGGCAGCCGCCGCACCTCCGCCGTCGCCGACGCCCGTTCCCGCTGTTATCCGTGAGGACTTAGTTCCTATTGGCCACCAGGTCTTCTCCTGAATCCGCCTCGCCACCAACACTGACGTTCCCCATATCCACAAACTCATCCACCAGATGGCCGTCTTCGGACGGCTCACCCACCTCTTCTCCGCCACAGAATCTTCTCTCTCCGCCACTCTCTTCCCTGAGAACTCCCCGCCTCCCTTCACCACCTTCACAGTCTTCCTCCTCGAAGTTTCCCAAAACTCTTTCCGTCCTATCGACAACCAAAACTGCACCAATTTCAGCCCCATACATAAGACTATAAATCTGGATCTCCCGATATCCGACCCGGAAGCTGAGATGTTTAAATCAGGCGGAAATGATGCAGTGGTTGCTGGTTTTGTGTTGTTTTTCCCGAATTATTCGTCATTTTTAGCGAAACCTGGGTTCTACATTGAGGATATATTTGTGAGGGAGTGTTACAGGAGAAAGGGTTTTGGGAGATTGTTATTGTCTGCTGTGGCGGCTCAGGCGGCTAAGATGGGGTATGGGAGAGTGGAGTGGGTGGTTCTCGACTGGAATGTGAATGCGATCAAGTTTTATGAGGAAATGGGGGCTCAAATCTTGCAGGAATGGAGGGTTTGTAGGTTGACTGGTGGGGCCCTTGAAGCTTTTGCCAATGTCGACATTTGAATCTTTAATTTTCCGCTGTTATGTGTGGAGATGTAATGGTGGTATAGAATTCCACTTTTTTCACAATGATTTTAAGTAGCAATCTAATTACGATATTTCACCTACTTTTGGGATTTGTTTTTTTGTTGTTCAATTTCCTTCTCCTAATTAATTTCAGCTGCAGTGTATTGTATGTATGTATTGTGATTTCTGTGTTTGGAACAATATGTAAATTTGTGGTTACTCCTAAGGACTTAAGGCATAAACCTCACCCTGATTCTGTGTTTCTGGATTTTGATTTTCCAGAGAATACTGTTTGGATGGGCTTTTAAGTCCTTTTAAACTTGTGGAAGTGTTTGACAACTGAGAAAAGAGCTTAAAAAAAGTTAGAATCAGCTTAAAAAAAGCCAAAACCAAGAAGTTGGGTAAACTCAACTTTTTTTAAATTGGTTTAAAAGCCACATTGCTTTGACAAAAGATATTACCTTCTTATCCTTTATAGTTTTTCTTAATCCCAAAACTACCCCTCTTTAAAAACCCTAAAACATATGATATCTTTCTTTTCTCCCTTCCTGTTGCACTGTGCGTTCTTTCTTCCACTTGTTGCAGACTTTCCCCAACTTCAGCTTCAATTTTTGGTTTGTTCCTTTCAGTAGTGCTTGCTATCGTAAGCTCATGGGGTCATTATCAAAGATGGTAGACTGCTTGTATTTTGGGTCTCAAGCAATTTTATTCCTTGAACAAGAATCTGGAGCAATTTTATAACATCTTTCTTTTCTCCCTTCCTGTTGCACCGTGTGTTCTTTGAAGCAATTTTTATTAAATAGAGGAACAAATTATTTTTCTTTCCTCTACTGTACAAGCTAAAAATGAGCTTCAAGAATTATATTTGTAAAAATTATGTTAAGTAATCATTTATATTAAAATTAAATTTAAATATAAATTATTTTTTATTTGCATTAATTTTGAATCAAATATATTGTAGTAATTAGCTCTTTGTAATGTTAACAGCTTTAAGGATATTTTTGTCTTTTTAACAGAAAAAAGTTCTTACCAGCACTTGTTTACCAAACATTTTAACAACTTTTTTTAAGCTCAAACACTTTTATCCAAACAGATAACTGCTTATTTATAACATAAGTTTCAACACTTAAAACTACTGGCTCTTACTTTTCTCTGTTTCTTTGTAAATCCTGTAGAATGTTGCAAAAGCTTCTTACCCCGAGGGAAAGTGAGGAAGCACTATAGATCCTCCTAATTTGGGAGGGGTTTTAAAAAAAGCTTCTTACCCCCCTCTCTCTCTCATTGGCCCAAGTAAACGTCACTGCTTTCCCATTGTTCAGTCGAAATACTAGTGAAAGAAACTTGGTTATTTCAGACGTTAATGCTGGTCACAACATAATGCCACGGCCTAAGGCCATCCCTAACTCTTGGAGTCCGAAACCGAAATGATAATTTTTTGGATTCAACGTGCTTTTCTAATGTTCAAAAAAAGTTACATTTTTACCTATTTCACAGTAAATTACTGCAAATTAAATTAACGAAATTTTTTCCATTAACCTAATTCGCAGTAAATTATTGCGAATTTATTAATTTTTTTAAAATACAAATTTTCAGTAATTTACTGCGAATTCCCGTTAAACGAGGCGTCTATATTTCGCAGGAAATTACAGCGATTTAGGCTAATTCGCAGTAATTTACTGCGAAATAGCCATTTAAATATTCCAGTCGTCTTCCTCATTCGACCCATCTATTATTTCTATAAAAAAAGCCTTTCTGGTCCCCCTTCCACCCCACGTCTTTATATATATATATATAAAATTTCGGCCCTATCCGGACTAAATAACAAGAAGAGTAGGTCCCACACATTGTTGGTTGATGTCGATTGCATATTTCGGGTTCAAAATTTTGAATTTCAAAAATTTACCTCGAGGTATTTCTATCTACTCTATGGCGAAACTCGTATATTTATGCATATTACTATTTTTAGTAGTTTACATGTGAATTTATATTATGTTTGTGTTCTTTAATATACCCGAATTGATTTATTTGATACCCGAATTTATGTATTATATTTGATTTATAAATCTGAAAGCATGTTATTTTTTGTTATAAATATAGAGCCTTGTAGTGTAGTAAAATATAGTGACTTTTAGCGCAGTAAAATATAGTGACTTGTAGCGTAGTAAAATATAGTCTTTTAGCAAAATAAAATATAGCCTTTAAGCGTAGTAAAAACGTAGATCTTTTTAGAGCCTTGTACCATAGTAAAATATAGAGTCTTGTAGCGTAGTAAGGGTAACTCGGTGCAATGGGGCCTATAAAATGAAGCTTTGAACCCACACATAATTATTCTCCGCAAATTAGAAATTTATAATTAGCTAAGAAAATTGTAAAATGTTGAAATTGAGAATTATAATAATTAACGATAACTCGGTGCTAGTGGGCCAAAAATATGAAATCCAAACCCATACATAATTATTCTTTCCAATTCGAAAAAATGAAGTCTGGAACCCATATATAATTATTCTCTCCAATAATAATTATAATTTTTAATTTGAATCTGTAACGTAAGAAAATTCTAAAAATGTTGAACATATATATAATTCGGTGGTACCGGACTGTTTAAATCAAATCTGAAGCACCTAGATGACTATTTTCTCCAATATTAATCATAATTAATTGTTTAATTTATTAAATTAACACAACCAATTGTTTGTTCCGACCAATTTTGTTTTAATTGCGTTTGAACAATAATTTTACTTATATAGTACATCACAACCACAAACATTGAGTACCAAAAACAAAAACAAACAATAAAAACTAACGAAATAAGTTGACAAAGGAAACATGAAGACTGACTAACGAAAACACTTAACATGTCATTCTTTAGGAACGACCAGGTAGTATTCTCTCCTTCATAAAAAAAAACTTCTTTTCGATCTTCTTTTTCTCTTTTCCCACCTCCTCTATTTTCGCCTTCAATTCTTCAATTTCTTGCTTCGGTTGGCGCTCTCTATCCCGCTGCCCCGTACACACTCCATGATCAATCCAAACCTTAAAGTTGCATATAGGTACGTCGGGCTGTCTATAAAACTTGTTCAAACAACCCCAATAGCATCAGCCGCTTCTTCCCAATCACTATACATCCTGGCCTTAGCTCCATATTCGCAATTCGGGGCACGAAGGAGGCGTTGAGACATTTCTTGCAGGAAACTTTTGATATATTGAAAAGCTAGAGGATAGGTTATTGTTAAGTGTTGAAAATAACTTGAAGGCGCTTTTTATTAATAGGCAATAAGTCCCAACAATATTTAGTATTATACTACGAAATCCATGCACATTTAGCTTTTTTCTACATGGGCTTGAACCTTTTCAAAATGACATGACAACTCAATAATACGTAGTATTATACTACAAACTCCATGCACATTTTTTGGGAAAAAAATAGTTTTTTCTACATGGGTTTGAACCTTTTCAAAATGACATGACAACTCAACAATACGTACTATTATACTACAAATTCCATGCACATGTTTCGGGAAAAAAATAGCTTTTTCACATTGGTTTCAACGTTTTCAAAATGACATGACAACTCAAAAATACGTAGTATTATACTACGAATTACATGCATATTTTTGGGGGAAAAACAACTTTTTCCACATGGATTTGAACCTTTTCAAAATGACTTGACAACTCAACAATACGTAGTATTATACTACGAATTACATGCATATTTTTTGAGTAAAAAATAGCTTTTTCCACATGGATTTGAACCTTTTTATAATGACTTGACAACTCAACAATACGTAGTATTATACTATGAAGTACATGCATATTTTTCGAGTAAAAAATAGCTTTTCCACATGGATTTGAACCTTTTCAAAATGACTTGACAACTCAACAATACGTAGTATTATATTACGAATTACATGCATATTTTTTCAGTAAAAAACAACTTCAAATTTTAACACTAGTGTTCTTTGAAAACAATAATAAGGTGATTAGTAGAACAATATTTTTAGTTAAACGAGTTAATCAAAATACAAACACTACAAACTTAAAAACCCAAACAGTAGAACTAGTACAAACACTAAACAAGGCAAACACAAAGAGCAAACTACTACGCTTATCAGGTAAAAGCTACTGCTTAATCAAGATCCGCTTCCGACAACATTCTCCAACCACTCGAGTTGGTCTTCCAGCGCCCTTTTCTATTCTTCTACCTCATTCAGTTTGGCTTTCAACGCCTCAATTTTTTCGTTGGTTTGGCGCTCTCTTTCAGCTTGCCTAGTACACCTACGATGAAGTTTATAAATTTCTTCTTTGTAGAACTTGATTCTACACTCTTCATCAAACCATACATCAAATTCACACGTGGGATTGTCTGGTTGCTCGTCGCGCTTGTTTGTACAACCCCAGTAGCGGCGTCCACCTTCTTGCCACCATTCGTACAAGCGACATGGTTCTCCATAGTAGCACCTTGGGACATAAACGGGTTGTCCAGACATTTCGTAAAGAGAAATTTTTCTTATTGTTAAGTGCAAAAAATAAGTAGCGTGCAACCGTTATTTATAGTCAAGATTTCATACAATACGCAGTAATATACTGAAAATTAGTTTAAAATAGCCTTTTACCGTAGTAAAATATTGAAGCCTTTTATCGTAGTAAAAATCAAGCCTGGAACCTATACATAATTCCATTATTAAAAATATACGACATTTATCCGTAGTTGACTCAACTACAAACATCTCACGGCACACTTTTATTCTGTTGATTTTTACAGCCCTAATTGGGCGAGCTTTATCGGGGAAATACATGCCCTAAGTCAAAACAAATGGCCTGGACTCTTCCCAAATTTGTGATCGATTTTCATCATCTTCTCTTGTGAGGGCATCCACGTTCGGCATGCTTGGAAAATTATCAAGGTAGGGGATATTCCGCTCATGAAATGGCACGTGGGACTCGTACACTCTAGGTCGCACGGGAGGTGGAGGAACATGCTCCCTCGCCGATTCTGGTTCAACATTCACTTCCTCCTCCTCATCACCAACCTCAAAAGGGAAGACTGTGTCATCCCCAGACTCATCCACATTATTGTCGTAATCACTATTATCTTCCTGATTCTGCGCATCAGCGAAATCACGAGTGAATACGTCGTCTATGGAAAGTTATGTTAGGTCAGGAGCTTCAAGAAGATGGTTTTCACTGCACAAAAAGAACAACAAGATAGGTTACCTAATAATCTGGAAAAAATTTTTAGATATAGCTATATCACTTTATTTACAAGTCGTATTGTCTTGACAATTCTTGTTGGCGATGACTCCCTAATGGACCACTGTGATCCAACACTCCAGAACTAGGAATATTCCAACTAGGGGTCGGCTCATAACTCGTAAAATTCATATCCGGATGGTACCCCTATGAAAAATATGACCGTTAATACAAATCAAATTCAAATGTAAAATAAACAACGCAAAACCATAGCAAAATTGAAGTTTACCAGTCCTCTTGTTGAATATATAAAGTCGATAAATTATTTTGTGTCTGCTCCTTCGCCGGTGGTGACAAGTTTAAATCAATGCAAGATCTTTCTTCACCAATCTGTCCGGAAAATATTTCTCCAGCATAACCACCCGATGACTGGGGGCTATCCATTCTACGCACACCCTCTACCACCTTAACGTACATTTCAGTAATTTTATTACGGTAAATTCTCTGTATTCATGTGGAATCCGCAAAAAATCTCTAAGAGTATCATCATCATCGATGTTAAACTCCGAATAGTAAGCAAACCCCTGTGGAGTCATTGAATACGGAAAATCTACCGGTTACTTTGAAGTTAACCGAATGCCTCCTCTCACTCATTTTTTTACGTAACAACGATATCAATGTATCGTACTCCATATTAAGTGGTAATTTAACGTGACACTGTGAGGTGAACTGTACCTCACAGAGTTATTCTCCAACACAACCTCACCACCCCAATATAGAGAAACCCTTATTTTTTGCACTTCAGACATTGTAAAAAAGATTGATAAGAAGAAGAGAGAAGGCAAAGGCCGTGAAATTGTGGAAAGACCAAAGAGACTATGATGATGAGGAGAGTTGGGGAGAAGGACTAGCTAGTTTTTCATGGGAAGAAGAAGAACAAGAGGCTGATCAAGACAGTGATGATTCAGTCGAGCAAAAATGTCAAAGGAAAAAGGAAAATAAAAACTGTCGTGCAATCGTGAATCAAACAGCAACTCCAAACAGCAGTCTAAACCACAATGCTCCAGTTTTTGTTCCAAGAAATAACGCAAAAACAGTAAGATCAACTGAAGGGACACCAAAGCTCAGTCAATTGAACCCAGCAGAAGCTTTGATTGGTACTAGAATTTCAACTCTGCTTCCATCAACTAGCCAGAATAAGGTTGCAACAACAGAACCAGTCTCTAATTTAGAGGACAGAAAAATTTCAAATACCATGATGCCAAGTACGGTAACAAATCAAGAACAGCAAAGGAATACTACAAACAACTCTCATTCTGTTGATATTAACACAGTAGCAACGTCTCAGGCGAGGCAGCTCGTCACAAATGATTCAGTAATCTCGTCCGAGGAAAGGCAACTTCTGGAAGCAATGGAAAATACAGAAACCAACCAATTTCGGAATGAGGATATAGGAAGACATATCTTTGAAGAAGGGGAGGAAGAAGAAATGTTATCACATTGCCGAGCAGAAGCAGCGAGAAATGGTGTTTATCGCCAACGCATAGTAAAGCAAATAAGAAAGCTTGTGAAAGAGAAAGAGGTTGCGACAGCAGGATGGGCGTAGATGCCAACTTTCGAAGGCCCCTGATGAGAGTCGCAAAGCAAAAACAAGCCGTACAACCATCCGTCTTAAAACCTACTCGGGCGAGGAACAAGCGAGAAGGTTAAAGATACCTGGAGCTAACAGTCCACAATATGAAGAAAAGAAAGCAATTCCGCTTTCTTTACCATCTCATTAATGTTCATCTTTTTATTGCTTTTATTTCATGAGGTTTTATTAGGGCCTCGATAGGACTTATAAGGTAAGGTTGCTGCTGGTATTGTTATATGGGTGACAATATTGGCGTTCCAATCCTTATCGTATAAACCTATCTTCTTGTAATTTTCTTTGGCTTTTTTGTAATATTATCATAATAGGTTGAACACGGTAAGGTTAGACCGGTTGTGTTATATGGGTAACAACTCCGGCGGTCATCTCCCTTACTCGTAATTCACCTATTTATGGTATCTTTATTTTCTTTATTAATAAAATCCAAAATTTGCCAAAAAAAAAAAGTTTATTGAAGGAATGTTCATGAAAATCAAATGCCTATAAATGAGGCATGTCCGAACTCGGGACATAGAATTTTTCAAATGAATTCGCAATAAAATACTGCATTTTATAATTTTAATTTATTGTTGTTGTGTCAGTTAACATAATTACATGGGGCCCAAAAAAGGACAATTCACAGTAAATTAATGCGAATTACTAATTCGCAGTAAATTAATGCGAATTACTAATTCGCAGTAATTTAATGCGAATTGTTCCTTTTTTTGGTGTGGAACAGGTGATTAATAAAAATATAAATATAAAGGGAATTCACATTAAATTACTGCGAATTACTTTAATGGAAAAAATTCTAATAACCTAATTCGCAGTAATTTACTGCAAAATAGGTAGAAATATAACTTTTTTTTAAACATTAAAGAACACTTTCAGTCCAAAAAATTATCATTTCGGTTTCGGACTCCTAACTCTTGCCGTTATTTGTAATCTTCAAAATAGAGTAAAGTTATTCCAACCTTACATTTTTTTTACTAGATGAACTCCATCCTTTTTAATTTATGTGAATCTATTTCCTTTTTAGTCTATGCCAAAAAGAATGACGTATTTTCGTATTTGGAAATTATTTACCTTTATGAAATGATTTATAGCCACACAAAATATATGTGCTTTATTTTACAACCACAAGTTCAAAAGTCTTCTCTTTTTTATTCGTGCCTAGTCAAATGATTTTACATAAATTGAAATGGAGAGATTATAATATTTCATTTTATATTCTTCAATCTTTTATTTCCAGGCCTTACTAATGAGATTTTACTGGATTATTGTTGTTATATTTTTTATGTAAATTTTGTTTTCTTATTTCGATAAAAGAAATTCTATCTTTTTATTCTTTTTTACATATTCATCACATATAATTTAATAAAAATTATTTTATATCATAAATTATTAAATAATATAGTTTGTAATAAAATATTATAGATTATATATATTAATGAATAATTCAAATAAAAGTGAAATCATTAAGATACAAGATAATTAAATACATCTTACATTATGATAAAATTCAGATTAAATATTACATTAAGATTCAACTTTTTCCTTAGGTGTGTTCCCATAGATGATCTATTAATGCATTACAAAGTGTAAAATAAGCATCTTTGTCCTTAATTCTTTTGTGTCAAGCTAAAAATTATTCAAATCGATGATTTTCATCTACTGCCATTTCTACTGATGGAGGTGGACATTCCAATCATCTTGAAGTGGTCCATTAAGTTCACGCTCATCATCGACCATTAATATATTTTTAATTTTTACTTTTTAATTTTAGCAACATCTAATATTTTATATTCGCACCTTTCATTTTTAGTGATATCTAATATTTTATATTTTCACATTTCATTTTTGGAGTTGATTATATATTTTTAGTGTAATTATACTTATGATAGAAACTTAACTTACAATATTACATAAAAATAATAAATGCACGAAAATTACTTTATCGAAATTATACGGCAAAATTAAGATGTAAAAATTAATATAATAAAAATGATACAAAAATATAATTAGGTAATATAAGAGATACATTAAAAGAGTTAAATAAAAAATAATTATAAATTAAGAATGAATAGTAATGGAGAAGATAATAGTGTCACTCCAAATTTGGAGTAACATTATTCACCCCCCATTTTGCGGAGCTACATTTTGGCAAAAAATGACTGCATTTTTAAGAAATGGGGAGCGTTGGAGATGCTCTTTGGCCACCTCCAACCCTTGCCTCTATTTTCTCCTTTAAAATGGAGCAAACTCCAAAATGGAGTAAAGTTACTCCAACCATTACCCTATTTTTTTATTCCAAAAAAATATATTTTATTTTATATTTTTTTCTCTCTTTAGTATTTTATTATTATCTTTTATTTAATTTTCTCTCATTGTAAGCAACCTCCACTTTCAACGAAGAGGTTGTGAGTTCGAGTCTCCCCAAGAGCAAGGTAGGAAGTTCTTGGGGGGAAGAATGTCGGGGTGTATTTGGAAACAACTTCTCTACCCCCAGGGTAGGTGTACGGTCTGCGTACACACTACCTTCCCCAGACCCCACTAAGTGGGATTATACTGGGTTGTTGTTGTTATTATTTAAATTCTATTTTGTTATTTCTATTAAAGAAATTCTATTTTTTTTCTTTTTTACATATTAATCACTTATAATTTAATATAAAATTATTTAATCCCAAAATTTTCTAAAGTATATAATTTATTGGCAAATATTATAGATTATTAATGATAATTCAAATAAAAGTGAAATAATTGAGATACAAGATTAAATACATATGATATTATGGTAAAATTCAAACTAAATATTGAATAAATATTCAACTTCCACATCTAGTATGCTCTCATAAATGATCTATTAATACTATTGTAATTTTGGTGTATCCAAAAACGACATAGGTCCCGACTAAGTTATTATGTTGTTTACCGTTGCTTAGCATTTTATGTATTTTAATTTAATATATTTTTAATTATTACTTTTGAATTTTAGCAACATCTAATATTTTATATTCGCACCTTTCAATTTTAGTAACATCTTATATTTTATATTTTCACCATTCATTTATGGAAATGATTATATATTTTGTATACAATTATAACTTATAATAAAATTAACTTATAATTTTACATAAAAATAATAAATACACAAAAATTAATTTATCATAATTATACGTCAAAGTTAAGATATAAATTAATATTATAAAGATAAAAATAAATATAATTAGGTATATATAAAAAGATAAATTAAAAGAGTTAAATAATAAAAATAATAATAAATTAAGGATAAATAGAAATGAGGAGATGACAGTGTCAACTCCAAATTTGGAGTAACACTATTTATCCCCCATTTTGCAACCAAAACTGGGGGAGCATTAGAGCTACATTTTGGCAATAACTTACTGTATTTTGAAAAAGTGAAGCAGCGTTGGAGATTCTCTTAGGCCCCAAAATACTTGGGGGCCCCAAAATTTTTAAATAATATAGTATATAATATTTAATAACTATGCACTACTCGTACAATTTCTAACTTATTTGGTTAAAATAGCAATAGCTAATAGTTTTACACATTTTAAATTGTAGTTATTAGTTATTTTTCGCTTTTAATTCGTCCCAATGTTAACTCGATCTTCTTACAATGTTAGTTTAGAATAATTTTTTTAAATTCATTGAGTGCTTTGTAGACATTTGTCAAATTACTTTAATAAGTAACTATTAAAATTCGTCCTTAATATTGAATGATTCTAGAAATATAGAGTTACTATTGTATTATTTGTTTCAACTTATATTTAGAATTAAAAGTGATAAGTAAACCGTTAAGTAGTAGAATACACTAATTGAAAAACTCAATCAGATAAAAAGATGTGTTAATTCAATTACCGTTAACAATTTCTATATCAACTGCCTCGATTGAAAACGTTTTTCAAAACTAAATCAATAAAGTTCAATATAATAACACAAGAGAGAATAAATAAATTTGTTAGACATTGACGATAATTAAAATTAACTATAACTTCTTTAGATTTCGATAATTATAAGAGTAAAAAAATTAAAAGCTCATTTTTTATTTTTTGCCTTAGGCCCATATTATGTCGGGCAGTAGGGCAGCTAGAAAATTCAATAAGGGTGTTAAAATTTTGAACACCCTTTCCTAGTGGACTACTCAAGTATACTCAAAGTTTATTTTTTAATCAATAACAAGTAATATTTTACCTTATACGTAATATAAGTGTTCAACACCCTTGGGCTAACATAATTTCGCCCCAGATGTCGAGCCGTCCTGCACAACATAATAGTTTACCATTTAGTCCTTGATTTGAAGCAAGTTTAATTAACAACTCGGATAATGTGCACAAAAGTTGAAGTTAGCTTGGGGATAAATGACCGGAAAATCCTATAACACAATTTTGTGATGACCCGATAGATCATCTTATATTTAAAACTAAGTTACGTGTTCTGAGACCTTTAAAACTTCATTTTATACCTCATTGATTTCATGCGCAGTCTGAGCATGTTTTCAGAAAGCTTTTATATTGAAGTTGATGAAAATAATAACTTTTACCTTTAAAAGTTGATTTTGTTGACTTCGGTCAACAGTTTGAGTGAACAAAATCGGACTCGTATTATAACAATCCCAGTGGGTGCATATCGAAATATGGAACCTGGGCACATGCCTGAATTGGATTCGCAGGTCCCTGGTTTAAAGCCTCTTTCCCTCAACACCGAAAAGCTAGTAATTTTATGTGTCTTCTCAAGCGAGTGAAGTGCTTCACGGGCCCGAGTTATGAATTTTTGTTAAAATTATTAGTCTAAAAATTTAATGGTTTTTATGAAATTGTTAATGTTTGATCTTATTGGTATCTGGTCCATATTTTGGTTTCGGAGTCCGGTACAAGTTCAATACATTATTTAAGTCAGGTCTGTAAAAGTTTATGAGAAACGGAGTTGGTTTGACGTGATTCGGGCATCTGATTGAAAAAATAGATATTTCAAAGTATTCTTGAGAACCCATTTGATTAGGTACTAAATTCGTAGCTCTAGATAATGTTTTGGAGATTTGATCGTGCGAGCAAGTTCATATGATATTTTAAGACTTGTGTGCATGTTTGGTTTGGTGCTCCGAGGGCTCGGGTAAGTTTCGGATAGGCTATAGAGTGAAGTTGGACTTAAATATTGTTGATATATGCAATTTCTAGGAATTGGCCTCTAATCTTGCATATGCGAGACCAGAGTTCGTATTTGCGAGAATGATAGCATTCGCATTTGCGAGCTACTCACCGCAAATGCGAGGAGTAGCTGGGCTAGGCAGTCCTCGCATTTGAGAGAAAATCTTCGCATTAGTGAAGTTGGTTCAGAGAAAGGTTCTTCGCATTTACGAAGAATGTGGTCGCATTAGTGAAGTTGGTTCAGAGAAAGGTTCTTCGCATTTACGAAGAATGTGGTCGCAATTGCGATCCCAGTCCCGCATTTTCGAACAATATGTTCGCATTTGCGACATAAGCAAAAATGCAAAAGGTTCGCATTTGCGATTCCTTTCTCGCATTTGTGAAGCTCAGATCGCAAATGCAACATCCACAACTGTGTAAAAGTGAAGTTAGACGGGATTTTTCATTCATTCTTCGAATTTTCAAAACCTAAAACACAAGAGGCGATTTTCCAAAGGTCATTTCTTCCTAAATTATAGGTAAGTAATTCTAAACTAGTTTCTTTCGATCTTTCACTACATTTTACCACATTGCAACCTAGAATCTAAGGTTCTCATGGTGGAATAGAGGATTTTTGGATAGAAACTAGGGATTTCAAAATTTGGGAATTTAGACCTCAAATTGAGGTCGGATTCTAAAATCAATTATATATTTGGGTTCGAGGGTGAATGGGTAATCAGGTTTTGGTCTTAATTTCGGGTTTGGACCAAGCGAGCCCGAGTGTTGATTTTTTCAATAATAGCTTAAACTGAATTCCTTGCAATCGTGTGTTGTTTCTAAGCTTAAATTAAATTGTTTGGTTGATAATTTACTAGATTCTATTAGTTCGGAGGCTTGTATGAACGGAAATGTGGTGATTGAGATTTGAATTTGGTTGTTCGAGCGAGGTAAGTGTCATGGTTAACCTTGGTTTGAGGGATTATGTATTATTATCCTACTTGCTATGTGTTTGGATGTGGACTAAAACACATAGGTGAAGCGATGAGTAACTATGCGTTGTTGTCGAGTCATAGTATGTGAGTGAGTTTTATTCTTGTAAATATTGTGTTCTTTGATCCCATCGTTCACGTTTCGGCTAGCTATTTGATGTGTTGAGCAATTTCTTATCATGTTTACTGAATTTTGTATAGATTGAGTATTGACTCAAATTTGAGGTTGGTACTATGGAACTAAGTGCTAAAGTAAGATTTGTTCTTGATATTCCTATCTCCGTGTTGTTAATATTCATTATTGTTGTAAATGAGTGATAAAGCACGAAGGGTGATGTCGTGCACGTTTCTATAATTATTATGGTGATGTTGAGTGCAAAAGAGCGAAGAGTGATGCCATGCACGTTTGTGTTATTATCTTGTGAGGTTGAGTGTAAAAGCACGAAGGATGATGTCATGCACGTTTCTATTATTGTATGGTGAGACTGAGAGTAAAAGCACGAATGGTGATGTTGTCACTTTGTTTTGCTGCGTTTATGCATTTTTATCTATTCAAGGTATATTGATTGTTCATCGTTCTCAGTTTTGTTGTAATTCTTTATCTCGTAATCCCCTCAGCATGCCCCCTTCCTAATATTTCTTGCCTTGTTTCTTTAGTTGTTGTTATTAATGTATATGTATTGATAAATTCTACAGGTTTTTCTGGAAGTGTCTTGTCCTAGCCTCGTTACTATTCGCCGAGGTTAGACTCGATACTTACTAGTATATGTGGTCAGTTATACTGATACTACACTTTGCATTTTCTGTGCAGATTTTGGTACTGGACCGTGTTGACCCGAGTTTAGCTGGTGACTTTAATCCCACAGGAGACCCAAGATAGATCTGTCGGCATTCGCAGATCCTGGAGTCCCCTTCCAATTATTTTAGTTTATTGTTTTTTTTAACTAGAAAATAGTTGTACTTTCTTTCAGCCATTATTTGTATTGACTTTTACAAGTTCGTGAATTGTGACACCAGATTCTTGGTAGTTGTGTATAATTATTCGGGTTATTATAAAATTTCGCACTCTTTTGATCTGTTATGGTTTAATTGTTGTAATTTACAAAGTGCTTAAGAGTTTTTTGTTGAAATGTTAATAGGAGTTATATATATATATATATATATATATATATATATATATATATATATATATATATATATATATATATATATATATATATATATATATATATATATAAACTTAAGCATTGTCATACATATTACAGCTAGCTTCACATGTGGTGAAGTGATAATTTGGTGAGGATGGTGACATCCCTTCCATTTTTATTTTTTGGTTTTCTAGGCAAGCTAACATATTACAAACTGCCTTTGATAGTTTTTTTGACAAAATCTGTTCTCCGTTCATGTCATAGCTAAGAAGTTTTTCTACAAAAATAGGCGCTGATATTAACATTCTTGCTTCTTTATGAATATACTGGTTGATATCCTGGTTCTTTGCCTCTTTTGCTAATGCGTTTTCCACCTTGTTTCCTTCTCTGAAGTTATGACTCAGTACTAGGCCCTTCTCCTCGTGCATTAAGGACCTGCAAGATGAAATGATATTGTTTAGTATGACATGGCCGTTGTTAATAGCTTTGATGACTTCTGTTGAGTCAGTTTCTATATCCAAAGGATATAATTTGAACTTTTGAGCTATTATTAGGCCTTCATATAAGGATAGAATCTCCAAGTGGAGAGAGCATATGGCATTGATATTTTTTTGGAACCCAAATATCCAGTTTCTGAAGACTCCTCCTACTCTGCTATTTTGATCGTCATAAGCTCCATCGATGTTTAGCTTAGTCCACCTTGTGAGGGGGATGCCAATAAATAGTAATGGGAATTGTTTGAGTTATTGGGTTGTGGTTAGAAGCTAAAAAATGATGTTCTATGGCATGTTTATTATATTTTTTATGGAGGGACGATGGGTGGTATTGTTAGTATTGTTGATGTTTTCGTTAAGCCAGATTCCCCAAATAACAAATGGAAATAGGTGCTGCCATGTGATGAACGTATTTGTAAAGCTTGAGTCTTGGTTTTTTAGGGTTAGCATCCAGTGCATGTCAGAGTAGGGTTTGTCGTGATGCCTAGTAGAGTCCATAAATTGTTGACAGTGAAGCAGTAGTTGAAGATATGCCTTGGAGATTCTTCTTCTACCTAGTACATGACACACATATTGTCTATGTTGATGCATATGTGGTGAAGATATTGACGACATGGTAATCTGTTGTGTAAACATTTCCAGAGAAAGTATCTGATCTTATTGGGGCAGTTAAGTTTCTGTTGGCTGCATGGTTTCTTCTTGAAGAATTCTTTTTACAATATTTTGAGTTAAAGATGCCATTGGATGAAGGGACCAGGTTGGGGTGTCTACTTTCATTTCAAGTGGAAGAGGAATTTTCTTTATCTTATTAATAATGTATTGAGGGATATTGAAGGAAATTATTGAGAGATCACATTGCTTCTTAACAAGGATGTCTTTTATAGTCATATTAGCCTCTCCCTGGGAGAGTGGGCCTGTTATAGAGAGCCTGAAGAGTTGCTCTTTGGAATCCAGTTGGAGGTCCAGATATTGAGGTTAGAACTTTCATTGGGTATCCATGTGATACCTTTGGAGCAGATAGACCAACCTTTGAGGATGCTTTTCCAAACAAAGGAGCCATTTATGGTGTTGGCTCGTTGGGAGTAGTTATGAAGAGTGCTAGCCCAAGGGGAAGTGGTATTGGTAAGAAGTCTCCAAGCAAGGTTGGATAGAGTGAATGCTTAGCGTATTAATCTATGATTGTTGGCTTGCCTAGAAACTGAAAAGTTAGGCTCCATCATGATCACGACGGTGAAAAATTCGAATCGTGATAAGTTGGTATTAGAGCACTAGGTTTCCTAGGTCTCATAGTTCACGAATAGCCTTAGTAGAGTCTGGGGATCATTATGGAGACGTCTGTATTTATCTCGCAGAGGCTATAGAGTTTAGGAACAATACCACTGTGAGCACATGATTTTTCCCTATGAGAATTACTCCCAAAATTCAAAATGAAATAATTTTCCTTTGTGTGCAATTTTGAGATTTTTCATGGTATTTTTTGTTAATTATTTATATTTATCTGTGCGTGTTTGTTTTATTTTAATTAATGACAAAAAATATATTTACTTTGCATTGTTAGCATTTAATGCCAAATTGTGCAATTTTATTTTTAGTTGGTATTTAATTATGTGTGATAATTGTTTAGAAGTTAATTAGTATTTTTAAATCAATTAGGTTTTTGTAATTTAATTTAGGATTATAGGTTTTAATGTTAAAAATTTAATTTAAGAAGGAAATAAAAGAAAAGAGAATCAAAAATAAGAAGAGGGATCAGACTGGGCCAAATGACCCCAGGCCCAAAAAAAACCCACCCCAAAACCCATCGATACCCAGCCCAACCACATGACCCGTTCCTATATCCAAACCCGCCCCAGATCGGCCTTAACGTCTCCGTTTCAATGCCAACTCAATCGGAACCGTTGGATGCTAATCATCCAACGGCTCCGATTGAGACTTTAATTTTAATACACAAAATCGCCCCCCCCCCCCAAATCCCTAAATATGTTTCACTCCCCAAACCATACCCCTCATGTCATCGTGTCTAACCTCAAAGACCAAACTAACCCTCCACCATGAATCATCGTCGACCG
Source organism: Nicotiana benthamiana (assembly GCA_034376525.1). Lineage (NCBI taxonomy): Eukaryota > Viridiplantae > Streptophyta > Magnoliopsida > Solanales > Solanaceae > Nicotiana > Nicotiana benthamiana. The sequence goes on from CM067335.1 coordinate 78,652,722, forward strand.
CCCGCCGGAAATCGCCTATGGTGGCGCCGACGGCCAAACACCCCATTGTTTTACATAATTTATTTCCCTTGATCTCCCTATTTCGAATCCTTAACCCTTATCCCTTGAATCCCAATCGTTTGCTTCGAATATTAGATCGAATATCGGACCGGAACCCTAGTTCGTCTAATTAACCCCAAATTACCACCACTTGACCACCCAACCTCTCTTGTCCCTAATCTAACACCACTTTTATTCGAATCAATCTTTAATCTTTAAATTTTAATTCGAATGAACGAGCCCGAAAAAATCAACTCCAGTTTTAACGTAAATTGGACATAATTGAGGTTGTAATCAACCTTAATCGAATGTATTAAGGTTCGTTTTAATCTCAAGTCTGAAAGGGGAGTTCGAGTTCAAAGTTAAGGTGCCAAGGTCGATTCGCAGTTCATCCGGTAAGTTTTTGTTATTTGTTTTATGTTTATGTTCAGTATTATTTCAATTGATGTCTCCCTCTGCTATTTTTCTTTATCATATTTGGTTCAGAATGATTGATTTGGCCAAATGTGTCCTGTATTATATGCCAATTCATACATACATGAACACTATTCCATACCTCTTTGTTTTGGATTAATTCAAGGTTCAATGCAGTCCATGTGTAGTTAGTCCTTCACTTCAATTAGGTTGTTTCGGATAAATGAACCCTTCGTCCTTGTTATAATTCCATTCGATTTGGTTCGAGTTTTAGTACGAACTATTTTTGAATTTGACATTTTGAAGCTTGATAATATTCTGTTGAGTTCGTAAGAAATCACGCTTTAGGATATGTAAATAACAGAGGATGTTTAAAGAATAAGTCATAGGGGATTTTAGGGGTAATTCAGGGGTTAATTTGAACTTGAACCACTGATAATTAAATTAAAGGATGCTAGTGAACTGATTGGAGACAAATCTAAGTGGAATTGAAAAGATAAAAGATAATTAGTAGTGGAGACTGCACTAAGGTTGATTTTAAGGACTAATTGACTATCCACTGAAGGTGCCTAAAAATCCGGGAATAAAGACGATTGAAAACTTATATAGAGGGAGGCTGGAGTTAAACAAAAAAAGAAAAAAAAGGAGGAGAATAGACACGTGAGAATCGGAAAAGCTTGAACATTCTGAAAGTTCAAGAGAGGGAAAATCAATATGAGAGAACATTTTGGGAGTTTTTTGAAAGGCAGTCAGTTTTGGGAACTATTTTCTGAGAGTTGAGGTTAGTGTTTGAGTTTAAGAATAGAAAAGAGAAAGGCTTGGAAAGTTTTCAATTTCTGTCAATTTTTTAGAGTCTTAAATCAGTCCTTTAATGTGTTAAGAGGTTCATGAGTCAATCAGTTCTTAAGGGGTTCATTTTGGGTCCTGAAAATCAGTCTTTAGAAAAAATTTAGTTTTGAGAGGTTATTATTTCATTGATATTCTAGGAGTGTTTAGTGGTTTGATCTCAATGATTTCTTGGTGTTATTCAAGCTGCTCTGATTATCTAATAACTGAAAGTTTTAGAATTAGTTTGGTGGTTCAACTCTGGTCGTTTTAGTTTATTCTGGTCAATCTATTGTTTCTATTTGGTTTTGGAAACACTTCTGGGTTTGTTGAACTATCCTGGGTAACATCTGTTGTTGTATTACTGATGTGGTATTGCTGCTGGTGTATTATTTTTGTATTGTTGTTGCTGATCTTCCTTTTCTCCATAGTTCCCCCGGTAGAGACTATGGAAAATTTTATCTGGGAGGCAACATCAGAGGAACTCATTCGTGAAGATTATGCTCAACGTGTTTGGAATGGTACTAAGATACTCGAGCATGCACCATGGTGGCAAATCCAGAAAGGGTGAGTTGAATACTTCTAATCTTGAGTGGATATATAATCAATATGCTCTCGCAGATAGACCAGGGACAGTCTTAAAGAGCACCGCAGAGTGGGAGGCTGAGATTTGAAATAGAGTTGGGCTGGCTGTGGAAGAGATAAAAAAGGGTTATGAATCTGATTTTGGAGCACTGTAAGAAGATCTCGGCATCGTTAAAATAGATAGGGATCTGCTGTATAATGCTTTTGAGAAATAGAAAGGTCAGTGGGCATGAGAAAGGAAAGCACTCAAATCCAAAATTCGAAAGAAGAACATAATCATTACCGCTCAGCAACCAGAAGAGAGAGAAGCCCAGTTCAGGGTAGTCCGTGATCATGAGCGCATGAGTTACGCTCCACTAATCAATGGTTTAAGGGACCAGTTAGAGGGAGTTGAACCAAGAAAGGAAAGCCAGATCGTGGAGTTTGAAGTATAAATACATCGCTACCAGAGTATGATCAATTGGTTGGAAGGTGAGTCACTAGAAGTTCGGCACCAAAAAGATATGGCCTTGGACTGCGAGCGTGATGCGCTGGATCTAGCTAAGACCCGTGGTTAGAAAAATCAAGAGTTGCATGTGGCTCAGAAATATTTTAAGGGAAAGATCCTCGAGGTAGACACCTACACCTCAAGAGCACGCAGGAGTTGCCAGGGAATGAGACGCGAACGGTTTGCAGAAGTATCATTGAGCGTTACTTGTCACATATCTGCAGATTTGGAGAGGATATACCACAATGTTGGGGGTCAGCCACAAGAGCAAGAGCATTGATTACAGTAATGCTAGTCGATTCTACTGCAGAGATCAAAGTCTTATTCTAGTTATCAGTCCTTTTCATTATGCTTTTGTTATTTTGAGTCTGTAAGAGTCTTTTGGTGTTTTGAGTCGCGTTGTTTTTCCTTTTATCCTAAAAGTTTGTTTGAGTCAGGTTTGGTTTTGTTTATCTTTAACCAACTATTACTTTTCGAGTTTACCAAAACTTTTATATTGATATCTACGCACGGTCTGATTCATACAGGAATATGATACGTAGGCAATCCATGTAAGATTTGAACACCAACAAAAAGAAAAGAAAAAAATATAGAAAAGGAAAAAATCAGAAACAATGAAAATAAAGGAAAATTTGGGGAAGCACTTAAAAGGGGCAAAGATATAAGAAGTTGGGATGACACATGCAATAGAAGCAAGGACATGATAGAAATGGTTAAACTGCCTAGGTACATTGCATCCCAACGTGCAATTGCAACATTAGTTAAACTCTAAAACTAACAAGTTCGTTGTTTCCCAGAGATCTCAAACAGTTAGCTTGTTAGAAAAAACTGGCACCTTACCATTACCAAACAAGATCGAAAGGACCCATACCAAAGAGCATGTATAACTCGAAGAATAGTGTTGAGAGGAAAAACCAGAAAGCAAACAATGAAGGAGGAAGTAGAGTTGTTGATACGACAGATAGCAGAGATGCACCTAGCCTGGGCTATGGGGCAACCATTACCAATGCTTCCCAATGCTCCTACTCTAACACCGGCACAGACTCCGGAACACCCTCCCACTGGTCCAACGACGAGCTTCCTAATTCACCAATACTATCATGGGAAAACATCCTACAACCCTCAAGCTCCACCACCCAAACAGAACCTTCCTCCATAAATCGGTTCCTGTTTTCGTGGCACCCCCACCAGCCACACTGCAAATATCATCCAATGAGCCGTTGTTTCAGGATCACGATAACCAATACTATCCTCCTGAACCTACCTTCAAAGCTCCTGAGCCACATACTTATGCCCCTCACTTTGAGCTCCCGGCAAAAACTGAGAGGCCGTCTAAGAATTCGGAGTAGGATGAATTGCTTCGCAACGTAAAAAGCCTTGAGCAGTCCTTTAGGAATATGCATGGGTTAGGTGACCAAATCACTGTGGCCTAAAGGATATGTGTCCTTTCCCCGACGTTAAATTGCCGGCAGAATTCAAAATGCTAAAGTTTGATCTGCATGAAGGGCATGGTGATCCAGTGGTGCACCTGCGTTTTTTCTAGTAAGATCATAGGGGCCGTTGGTAAACATGAGCTGTTGATAGCGTATTTTGGTGAGAGTTCAAGCGGTTCTGCACTGGAATGGTATATGAGGCAGGATCCTAGTAGGTGGTACACCTAGGATGACTTGGCACAAGCATATGCTGGTCATTTCCAATATAATCTTGGGATCATCATCTCACATTGTTAAAACTTAAAAAAAGCCTGGGGAAAACTTCAGGGAGTTTTCGCTCTGTTGGAGGGAGAATGCGGCAAGAGTCCATCCTCTAATGAGGGAAAGTAAAATGGTGGATTACTTTTTACAGACTTTGGAGCCAACTTACTTTGGTCACCTAGTGACATCAATTGGTAAATCATTCAATGAAGTCATAAACATGGGTGGCATGACTGAGGAAGGATTAAAATCCAACAAGATCCTGAGCTATTCACCGATTAAAGCAACCACCCAGGCCATCCAAAGTGGCACAGGGGGTGTGCTTGGAAAGATGAAGAAAGAAGAAGTCGAAACAGTCGAAGTAGGTACTTGGTCCAGATAAGAAGGTCCTTCTTCACCCTACTATCAACCCAGACCCCACCACCCAAATTACTCATACACTCAATACGGCCCTCCACAACCCTATTACCCACCACCAAAGCCACATTTTTCTGTCCATCATGCCCAAACGGAAGGAAAAAGAAAACGTAGGGGAGGGATAGAATCACTACACTATCACGGTCAACTATACCAAATCCTTAATTTAAGGATATATTTAATGCTACTTATGAAATTAAATAATAAATAAATAGTAATAAAATTACTTTATCTTGGATCTTGGGCGGATAGCGGGAATCGAACCCGCATCTTCTCCTTGGCAAAGAGAAATTCTACCATTCGACCATATCCACATTTTTTTGTTCTTGATACACAATATGTACCCACATATATGATATATAACCGGATCTTTTTTGTGCAGTGCCGGGACACATATTCTCTTCAGAACGATTCCAATTATTATACCCAGCATCCGGCTCACCCGCAATGGCATGCACCGGCTCCCCAAAACACACACCCATCTCCAAAAAACATATCCACCTCCAAGGGCCTATGGAAATCCTCCAGGGCCAGGTTTCCATGGGAATCAAGCTTTCAAGAATGAGAGGATGTAGAAGCAGAAATTTACTCCACTGGGAGAAACCTATACTACTCTTTTCCACAAATTCAGGCAGCTAGGCCTGTTGAATCCTATTGAGCCCAAAATGCCAAATCTCGTTCCTAAAAATATGGACCATTCAGTGAGCTGTGAGTATTGTTTGGGGGCTCCCGGACATGATACTGAGAAATGTTGGAAATTGAAGACTGTCGTGCAAGATCTTATCGACACAAATAGGATTGAGGTTCAGGCTCCAGAGGCACCAAACATTAATCAGAATCCATTGCCAGTGCATGATAAGACCCACATGATGGAACTAGTGCACAACGAAGGGAAGCTTAAGAAGCCCTCACAAATGATAATGATGATCCGTGCCAGCGAAGCTAGTCCAAAGGAAAAGCCGACCAGTGGAAAAGCAATGGTACAGTTGGAAAGTGTAGACAACAAGCCAGTTGTTGTGACGGGGAAGGGTCGCCCGTTGTTGCGAAGAAACCAGAGCCGGTCAAGACAGTGATGCAGGGGGTATCAAGCACACATGTGATTGTCGTGAAGGGGGCTAACATAGAACCAGTTGTTATCAAGCCAGTAATGCAGTTGTCAATAATCAGCGAGAAGGTTGTGCCATGAGCTACAGTCAAGTGACACTGATGTATAAGGGGAAGGAAGTTATGGAAGAAGTGTGTGAAGCCCAAGGTCTAACTCGTTCGGGAAGGTGTTTTGCTCCCGCAGAGTTAAGAAGGGACAATCCAGTAGCGATAAACAAGCCAGTTACAGAGAAAGAGGCGGAAGAATTCTTTAAGAAAATGAAGGCGCAAGATTAATCCATTGTAGATCAGTTGAGGAAGACCCCAACACAGATCTCGTTGCTATCATTATTGATCCATTCAGATGAGCATCGCTGGGCATTGATGAAAATTTTGAACAAAACCCATGTTCCGGATAAGATCTTTCTGAACCATCTGGAGAAAATAGCAAACAAGATTTTCGAGGTCAATAGGGTCACTTTTTCAGACGATGAGTCGCCAGTAGAGGGTACAGAACATAATCGAGCCCTTTATTTGACGGTGAAGTGTGAAGACTTGGTAGTCACTCGAGTAGTGATTGATAATGGGTCCAATGCCAATATATGTCCTTTGTCCACCTTGAACAAACTGAAGGTTGATGATGACAGAATTCACAAGAATAATATCTACGTTCGAAGATTTGATGGTGGTGGTACAAACACAGTGGGCGAAATCATACTTGAATTGACAGTTTGTCCGCTCGAGTTCACCATGGAGTTACAAGTATTAGACGTAGCAGTGTCGCATAATCTTCTGTTGGGGCGACCATGGATCCATGCTACCAAAGAGGTGTTGTCTACACTACATCAGATGGTCAAATTCGAGTGGGATCGAAAAGAGATCATAGTACATGTGGAAGACAATACATGCGTCATAAGTGATGCCTTTGTGCCCTTCATAGAGACTGATGATGACAAGGGGCCGTGGGTTTACCATGTTTTTGATAAAGTCCCAGTGAAAAATTTCCTGAGGGTAAACGCATACCACTTCCCAGAATAACAGCTGCAACTGTCATGGTAGCCTCAGAGACGCTGAATAATGAGTTTGTGCCAGGCAAAGGTTTGGGGGCTGATCTTTAGGGTATCATTTAACCGGTTTCTTTGCCCAAGAATCTGGACACCTATGGTTTGGGGTTCAATCCTACAGTGGTGGATGTGAGACAAGCCCGCAAGATGAAGAAAATAGTATGGGTTCTTCCCAAGCTAATTCCGCGTCTATCCAGGTCCTTCGTCAGGCCGGGTGCCAGAAAGAAAATATTGGCCCAAAAAGTTTCTGGGCCACTGATTGGTGCAGATGGAGATTGAATGAAGGGTTCGAAAGGTTGTTTGCCAAAGTCAACATGGTAGAAGCTGGGGAAGGTTCCAGCAAGGAAGATGTGCAGTTTGTGGGGCCAAAGTCAAAGATCAACAATTGGATGGCTACTTCTCTTTCTATTCCGAGGGAGTCTTGGTAGTTGGCTTTGATTTTCCTTCCTATTTTCTGGATTATTCCAGGGTTGTAATCCAGATTGCTTTTATTTTATATTCATCAAAGTGTGAAACTTTGTTATCCCCTAATTCAATAAAATGAAAGTTTCTTCTTCATTCCTTATTTTATTTTAATTTCGTTTTCTTCTTTTCTTTTTCTGTACAGTTCTCTTTATACTGGTCTTAATGACATGGAATGTATGATGGATCTTCAACCTAGTCTAAAAATCAATCCGATTTTGAACTAATAGTGCTAGAGGTAGATCATGATGATGAGTAGGGATACGATGAGGATGAAGCCTTCGAAGAAATTAAAGAGAATTAAGCCAATTTGAAGAGGAACCCCAACCCAACTTAAATGACATGGAAGCCATCAATTTAGGGGACGCGGATGACATCAAGGAAACTAAAATAAGTGTCCACATTGAGACAAACATCAGGGAAGAATTATTCAAAACACTTGTTGAGCTCGAAGATGTTTTTGTATGGTCATATGATGACATGCCGGGTTTACGCACCGATTTAGTGGTACATAAATTTCCCACTGACCCGGAATTCCCTATCGTCAAGCAAAAATTGAGGAAGTTCAAAACCAACATGAGTGTGAAGATTAAGGAAGAGATAACCAAACAGCTGAATGCAAAGGTTATTCGAGTCACTCGATATCCTGAATGGTTGGCTAATGTGGTGTGCATTGATTATCGCAATATGAACAGAGCAATCCCAAAGAATAACTTATCATTACCCAACATTCATATTTTGATCGATAAGTGTGCCAGATATGAGATCGGATCTTTCGTGGATTGCTATCCTGGGTATCATCAAATTCTGATGGAGGAGGAAGATTCAGAAAAGACGGCGTTCATTACGCCATGGGGAACTTACTACTATCGAGTAATGTCATTTGGTTTGAAGAATGCTGGAGCGACATACATGAGGGCAATGACTATTGTGTTTCATGATATGATACACAAAGAGATCGAGGTATACGTAGATGTTGTGATTATAAAATCCAAGCATCAGGCCTACCACGTAGGAGACCTAAGAAAGTTTTTCCAAAGATTTCGAAAGTATGATATTAGACTCAACCCTTCCAAATGTGCATTTGGTGTTCCATTCGAAAAGCTGTTGGGATTCATAGTCAGTTGAGAAGGCATCGAGTTGAACCCATCAAAGATCAAATCCATCTAATAATTTCCACTTTCGAAGAACAAAACCGAAGTAATGAGTCTGTTGGGAAGGTTGAATTATATCAACGGATTTATCTCTCAACTCACGATGACTTGTGAACCCATTTTTAGGCTACTGAAGAAAGATGTTGCGGCAGAATGGACCGAAGAATGTCAGGGGGCATTTGACCAGATAAAATGGGTATCTAGTAAATTCACCTGTGTTGGTTCCACCCTAGCCAAGAAGACCATTGATTCTTTATCTAACGGTCCTTGAGAATTCATTTGGTTGTGCACTAGGGCAACACGACATAACGTGCAGGAAGGAGCAAGCCATTTATTATCTCAGCAAGAAGTTCACAGTTTAGGAGGTTAAGTGCACTCAACTTGAGAAGATATGTTGTGCTCTAACTTGGGTAGCACAGAAGTTGAAGCATTATCTGTCATCCTATACTACTTATCTCATTCCACGCTTGGATTCGTTGAAGTATAGTTTTTAGAAGCCAATGCCCATAGGGATATTAGCGAAGTGGCAAATATTACTCATGAAATTTCACATCGTCTATGTGACAAGGACCGGAATGAAAGCCCAACCGTCGGCCGATCACTTGACCGAATTCGGTCGATAAAGTATTCGATCCGTTGAAGACGTATTTTCCCGATGAAGAGGTGATTTGATGCATGCCGATGAGTTGGAATTAACTAATGAACCGGGATGGAAGCTCTTCTTCGATGGAGCTGTAAATGCGAAAGGAGTTGGGATAGGAGCGATACTTATTTAGGGCATCATTATCCTGTTACGGCTGAGCTATGTTTTTATTGCACCAACAACATGGATGAATATGAAGCATGCATTTTGGGCTTACGTCTAGCTGTTGACATGGATGTGCAGGCTGTTCTGGTCTTGGGAGACACGAACCTCCTGGTACACCATATTCAAGGAGAGTGGGAAACACGGGATTTGAATCTCATACCATATCGACAATGTTTTCCTGATCTGTGTTAACGGTTTCGATCACTGGAGTTTAGGCATATCCCAAGAGTTCATAATGAGGTTGCCTTTGCTTTGGCCACCTTAGCATCAATGTTGCACTATCCAGACAAAATTCATGTTGATCCGTTGCATATTCAGGTTCGTGTTCAGCATGCTTATTGTAACATCATAGAGGAAAACTAGATGGCGAACCATGGTTCCACGATGTCAAAGAGTACCTCAGGATGGGGATATATGATATCTTTGATTTATACATGTTTTATTCCCTTTCTTACCTGATCTTTGTGCATAAACTGCTTCAAATTAGTCTTAAATTGCTTACAAACTTTGATTGCAGGTTTGAGCGATGAGATGATATATATCACAAATCAGCTCGAAAGATTAGTGAAACCTGCCAAGCGCCAATAGATACTCAAGTGGGAAGAAGGTCACCTGTGCGGACCGCACTGTTCTGATGTGCGGCGGCACAAAATAGGTCTACAATAAGCCAAGTCAAGTGATACTTGAAGTGTGCACTACCAAGTGATACAGTGTTGAACACCAAGGGTGGGCAGAATAACCATGTCATGGTGGTGAAAATGCATAGCAGGAGAGGGGGTGATGTGCAAGAAAGTCAAGTAAGGGTCGATGATGATGAGTTGCGGGAAGATGATATCCCATTAGTGGTTGAAGATATTGTTGAACCAATTGTATGGAATGGAGTGAGAATAGATATTGATGAGTGGGAGGAGGAGACCCAAGAGGCCGTGAACCCGTCTAGGGAACACGTCATTGACATGCCGGAACCTACAGTGCCAAAAGCAAAGGCACCTTTACCTAGGCCTCCTCCGCCAATCTTAATAGATTGGCTAAGAAAAAGGGTGACAATTAGTTTAAAAAGTTTATTGAGATGATGAAGAGTTTGACCATTAACGTGCCTTTGGTGGAGGCACTTGAACAAATGCCCGGATATGCAAAGTTCATGAAGGACTTGGTTACTAAGTAGAGATATATGGAGTGAGAAACTATCAAGATGAATCATCAAGTAAGTTCCATTGTGCACTCCATGGCTCCGAAGCTAGAGGATCCCGGTGCATTTGCAATACCGTGCACCATTTGAAGAACAGATTTTGCAAAGGCCCTATGTGACTTGGGGTCAAATATCAATCTAATTCCTTATTCAATGTTCAAATCTTTGGGGATTGGGCTACCTCACCTGACTTCCATGAGGCTTCAAATGTCGGACCGATCTATGAAGTGGCCCTTGAGAATTATTGATGATGTCCTCGTTCGTGTTGACAAGTTTATATTGCCGGTGGACTTCGTGATCTTGGATTGCAAGGTGGATTTCGAGCTGCCTATTATTCTTGGAAGGCCTTTGTTAGCTATGGGGAAGGCCTTGGTTGATGTAGAGGCGGGAGAATTTACTTTCCGCGTTGGTGATGAAAAAGTGGTTTTTGTTGAAACACGTTCTCAAGGCACTAAATTAAACGTGTGCTCATATTTGTAGGTTTTGATAAATGACAAACGATGCGCAATTGACATATGACGAGGTCCAAGCACAAGCGCGCAAATGTCACGTAACGAAGTTCAAGCACAAGACAAACAAAGATCAAGATTAAACAAAGTTATACATGAGTCGCTCTTTAATTGTGATCTTGATCCGACAATTTAACTCAAGACTTGGCTTCTCTCGTAAAAACATTTTTATCAAATCATGCATATTTAATTTAGAGAAAAATGATTTTAAATCATGCTTATTTATTTTAGCAGAATGATTTTTAAACATGCCTCTAAAATCTGGATAAAGATAATCGATTATGTACTTATGATAATCGATTATGTTAAGGCAGTGTCCATCAGATTTTTTAAATCTGCATGACAATCGATTGTGTACCTTATGGCAGTCGATTGTGTTGAGGCAGTGTCCATCAGATTTTTGAAATCTGCATGACAATCGATTGTGTACCTTATGACAATCGATTGTGTTGAGACAATGTCTATCAGATTTTTCAAAGATACAAAATAATCGATTATGAACCTTATGACAATCGATTGTGTTGAGGCAGTGTCTATTAGATTTTTCAAGACTGAAAATAATCGATTGTCCATATAGCATAATCGATTATGTAAATGACCGTAGCCAAAATATTTTCAAACTCCGTCAGATAATCGATTATAGGATTTTTATAATCGATTGTTTTAAGTAAAATCTAAAAAAAGATTTTTTGAACGTTGCCAAGTAATCGATTGTATATTTCTGATAATCGATTGTTTTAAGTAAAATCTGGAAATGATTTTTTGAACGTTGCCAGTAATCGATTATACGTCTTAGATAATCGATTATGCTGCGTAAAATCTGGGAATGATTTTTGGAACGATTGGAAAACAATCGATTGTGCCAATTAGACAATCGATTGTCGTAGCACAAAATCAGCAATTCTTAATTGGCAATTAGGCAACGGTTATGCATGTTTTTGACACTATAAATACATCTTCAAATCAGTCTTCTAAACACAACTACTGATCATATTATTGCTAAAGCTTGCATACTCTCTTATTCATCATTTTCTATTCATTACATAAGCTTTTGAGAGCCAAATTCTTGACGAAAGTTGTTGCGTTCTTGAGCGTATTTATTTTACTCATATCTACTCTTAAGGAGAGTCTTGTTTTGAGTGCAAAGTGTTTTATACACTTGAAGGGAAGTGTTAATCCCTTGTATTGTAAGAAGGAACGTTGTGATTCCTTTGGTTGAAGTCTTGAAGTGTTGTATCTTCGAGAAAAGGTTGTTGAGGCTTGTGTGACTCAAGTTCTCAGTTTGTAGCGGTTTGTTAAGCACCCGTAAGCTTAACGAAGTTAGTGGAAATCTCGAGAGAGTCTCTCGGGGACTGGACTAGCCACGGGGTTGTGGTGAACCAGGATAACATCGGTGCGTTCGTTCTTTATTATTTACTTATCGCACTTATTTCATTCCTGCAATTTTTAAATTCCGCAAGTTTACGCTGTTTTTTATTATAACGCTATTCACCCCCCCCCCCTCTAGCGTTAAGCGTATATTCTAACAGTTTTCCATGTATGCAAATCTATGCGCCAACCAAATAGCATCGAAGTGTGTTCGTCTGTTGACATTGTCATGGTGGTGATAGTGGATGACACAAGCACAATGGAAAATGTTGAGGACCCACTCGAGGCCATGATCTTGAACATGGAGGTTGATGATATTCCGAAAAGGGTGGAGTGTGTGAATGCACTTCATGGCATGGGCTCATATTCCTATGAGCCGAGGAAGCTATCTCTTGATCTTGAAAATCACAAAACTCCACCCACAAAACCATCCATTGAGGTGCCACAGGTGTTGGAGTTGAAACCATTTCCTCCTCACCTCAGGTATGAGTTTCTTGGTCCTAATTTCACTTTGCCGATTATTATTTCTACTTGCTTGACTAACGTGCAGGTGGACGCCACTTTGGCGGTTCTTCAAAAGCACAAGCGGGCGATTGGATGGACCTTGGCAGATATTTGGGGTATTAGCCCCACGTTTTGCATGCACAAGATAATATTGGAGGAGGATGCGAGACCGTCTCTTGAACATCAAAGGAGACTCAATGAGGCCATGAAAGAGGTGGTTAAGAAGGAAATCATCAAGTGTCTTCACGCCGGTGTGGTATATTCAATTTGTGATAGTTCATGGACCTCTCCAGTTCAGAGTGTGCCAAAGAAGGGAGGAATAACGGTAGTGACCAATGATAATAATGAGTTGATTCTGACTCGTACTGTGACGGGTTGGAGGGTATGCATGGACTACCAAAAACTGAACAAGGTTACAAGAAAAGAACATTTTCCCTTGCCATTCTTGGAATAGATGCTTGAGCGTCTGGTGGGCCGGGCGTTCTATTGTTTTCTACATGGGTATTCCATCTTTAACCAGATTCTTATTACCCTAGAGGACCAGGAAAAGACAACCTTCACATGTCCATATGGTGCATTTGCATTCTCGCGTGCCATATGGACTATGTAATGCTCAAGCGACCTTTCAGAGATGTATGATGGCAATCTTCACTGATATGTTGGAGGACATAATGGAGGTGTTCATGGACGATTTTAGTGTGGTCGGGTACTCATTTGGTGAATGTTTGCAAAATCTTGATCGTTTGTTGGCCCAATGTGAAGACCCAAATTTGGTTCTCAATTGGGAGAAATGTCACTTTATGGTGGAATAAGGAATTGTGTTGGGTCATAAAATTTTGAAAAATGGGATCGAGGTCGACAAAGCAAAAGTTAAGTTGATCTCAAGGCTTCCTCTCCCTAACTCTGTCAAAGGAGTGAGGAGTTTTCTAGGACGCATGGGTTTCTATCGGAGATTCATTTAGGACTTTTCTAGGGTGGTGAATCCATTGTGTAAGTTGTTGGAGAAGGATGCAGAATATGTGTTTGATGAAAAGTGTATGGAGATCTTCGTTCTTCTAAAACAAAAGTTGACGACTACCTCTATCATAACCGCACCCAATTGGAGCTTACCCTTTGAGCTCATGTGCGACCCTAGTGATGTTGCGGTGGGGGCGGTCTTGGGCCAGAAAATAGACAAATTATTCCATCAGGTGTATTATGCTAGCAAGACGATGAATGAGGCGCAAAGAAATTACACAGTCACCGAGAAGGAATTGCTTGCCATTGTATTTGCCATGGAGAAGGTTCGCCCATACCTTATGGGGGACAAAGTGATTATCCATACCGATCACGCCGCCCATAAGTACCTGATGACTAAGAAGGACTCAAAAGAAATATTGATGAGATAGGTGCTTCTTCTACAAGGATTTGATTTGGAGATCATTGATAGAAAAGGAAGTGAGAACCAAGTGGCGGACCACTTGTCTAGATTGGAGGAGGAAGGGAGGCCTTCGGACGGCCTTGAGATAAATGATCTTTTTCGGACAAATAACTTTTCTCAATTTCTATGTTTGACATGACGTGGTTTGCCGACATTGCTATTTATTTGGTTATCGATGTAGTCCTGTGTGAGCTCTCTTCTAACCAAAGAAAGAATCTTAAATGGGATGCTTTGGACTTCTATTGGGATGAGCCATACCTTTTCAAAATTTGCACTGATGGTGTGATTCGTCGGTGTGTTCCCAAAGAAGAGTAATTGAGTATTGTGGAAGCTTGTCATTCTTTGCCTTATGGTGGTCATCATGGTGGGGCGAAGACATCGTCTAAAGTGTTGAGTTGTGGGTTTTACTAGCCTTCATTGTTCAAGGATGCCGGTGATTATGTGAAAAGATGTGATGAGTGTCAACATTCCAGAGGAATTTCAAAGAAAGATGAGATGCCCCTTAACACGATTCTTGAGGTCAACATTTTTTATGTTTGGCAGATCATCTTTATGGGACCATTCGTGAGTTCTTGTGGCAACACTTACATTTTGGTAGCTGTGGATTACGTGTCAAACTGGGTCGATGACATCGCCTTACCCAATAATGAAGATCGTAGTGTGGTGTCTTTATTGAAGAAGAGAATTTTCACTAGGTTTGGCACACCTCGTGCCATAATTAGTGACGGTGGCTCTCATTTTTGCAACAAGGCTTTCGATTCTTTACTTACCAGATATGGGGTAAACCACAAAATGACCACTCCCTATCATCCTCAAGCGAGTAGCCAAGTTGAAGTCTCAAACTGGGAAATTAAGTGTATTCTATCCAAGGCTATCAATGTAAATAGGACCGATTGGTCCGAGAAATTGTATGATGCTCTTTGGGCCTACCGTACAACATTCAAGACTCCGATTGGTATGTTGCCATATCGGTTGGTTTCTGGAAAGCATGTCATATTCTGGTGGAATTAGAGCACAAGGTGATGTGGGCTTTGAAAAAGTTGAATTGAGAGTGGGATGTTGCAGCCAATCTCCGTGTTGAACAATTGAATGAGCTTGATGAGTTCAGGTTTCATGCATACTCCAACTCGTCCTTGTACAAGGATAAGATGAAGTATCTCCATGACAAGTATGCCTGAGGGAAGGAATTCAAAGTTGGTGATATGGTTCTTCTCTTCAATTCCCGGTTAAGGTTATTTCTGGGAAAGCTTAAGTCTAAGTGCAGCAGTCCTTTTGAAGTGGTTGGTGTTACTCCTTTCGGTGGCATTGATCTCAAAAACAAGAATGGTGAAGTATTCCCAGTCAATGGGCATCGATTCAAGCATTATTTGGGAAAATTTGATGATAACCACGTGGTGGTGCTGATTCATTTGAGGTGACTATGATGGTAACATGTGTCATGCCACGACGTTAAATTAGACGCCTCTTGGGAGGCAAACCATGTATTTTGTTTTTCCTTATTTTTCTGTTGTAGAATAGGATTTTTGAGCTGATAGTTTGTGAAGTTTTGCAGGGATATTGTTGAACCAGTGCAGGGTAAAATGTAAGAAATGAACAGTCTCTGAATAGTGCTCACGCGGTCGTACCCCAAAGTAGTGTGGTCCACGTGGTCTTGACAAATTGATGGTGTAAACTCAAAAGACCCTATGCGGCCGCATACCACGTTTGTGCGGTCCGCATAGGAAGAATAAGAAGTGGCAACTCTCTGATAAAATTCCCACGCGGCCACGGTCCAAAACAGTGCGGACCGCGTGGGAATGGCCAAATTTATAAAGTCTCTAAAGTTTCCCACAACATGACCTAAAGGGAAAAAATCCTGCATGGTCCGCGTGCCATTTCTGTGCGGCCGCACAGGTAGGTGAGAATGGGCCCTACGGTTGTCTATAAATAGACACATGGGGCCGCC
The DNA here is from genome assembly GCA_034376525.1 of Nicotiana benthamiana. Lineage (NCBI taxonomy): Eukaryota > Viridiplantae > Streptophyta > Magnoliopsida > Solanales > Solanaceae > Nicotiana > Nicotiana benthamiana. The sequence continues at coordinate 78,668,689 of CM067335.1, forward strand.
TTTTACTCTTTTCGCAAAATTTCACCAGAGCCTTTATTTTACTGTTCACTCGCTCTAATTGTGCAATTATCATATTTTTCATCAATTAATTCTTAACACTTCATCATCTAATTCAATTCTTAGTTTAATTTTTTTTATTTTCATTAAATCCCACTAGTGTAGCTTCTTATTTTCTTTTTTGTCTTCTTAGACGACCGATTAGATTAGGATTTGGCTAATTTTGTTCAACAATGGGCATATAATCTCCTGATAATAGCTTAGTAGGGACACTTAGGCTCTTCAATGTTGAATTTTTCTTTAAAATGAACTTTATTGCCTGCCATTTAATTTTCCCTACGCGACCGCACAACTTTTTTGTGCGGTCCGCGTGTGCTTTCATAGGCAATGTGAGTACCCTCTCGTCGTGGTCCGCATGAACCCAACATGGCCGCGGTCCAAATCAGTGCGGACCGCATGCCCAAAAGTTTAGAGAGGGTGCATTTTTAGAAGAGGCCAGTTAATATAGTCTCGAGCTCGTATGATGAGTTCGGGACCGATGACGAAGAGGAGGGCCAATACTCCACCTCTCCTACAGCTTCAATATCAAGGGAGAGTGCGGGGTATGCCGAGGGGGGAGAACCAAATGTTGGGGGGGTTGATAGAATAAGGAAGCCGGAGAATTGGGAGGACAAGTTTATTAGTGAGGTAGCTGTCCACCGGAATAGGGAATGGTGGACAAAGAGAAAGCATACTCCGGAACGGCATTTCATTGATGCCGACTTGCTCCCTCACAACCCTCACGTACAAGCTCAATTTTGTATGAGAGAGGGTTGGGGGTTCTTTAAAGAAAGGGTTGACAATGCAAACGAACACATGGTGAAAGCATTTTACAGCAATGTTCACCATGTGGTTCGGGATAAAAATGTGACAAAGGTGAGGGACAAGACGGTAGTTTTTGACGGGAAATCCTTGAATGACTTTCTGGGTTTTGGGGAAGAAGATGAGTCTTAGTACTTGGAGAATCTTGCAATGAAAGAAGACGTTCGCCCGTGATTAGCCAGGATTCTAGCTACTCCAGGTACAGCTCCTGTGTGGTTGAAGGCACATGAGAAAATATACAGAAACACCCTCAACTTTGAAGCCAAAGGGTGGTTGAACTTGTTGTGCAATCGGCTAGACCCGACCACACATGATCATTCAGTTCCAGTTGATCGTGTTGTTCTTGTTGCCTCCATCATGGCGGGTTTTCCATTGAACGTTGGCAACATCATGTCTCTGGTGATCTCCTATGTGGGGAACGAGACGAAGACCAACTACCCCTTTCCCAACACATTGACATTATACTTCCAGGAGATGAAAGTGAAAAATAAGAAATATGACATCATAGTGCCTCTGGTGAGCCCGTATTCTTGGTATGATCAAAAGGGTCCGGACAACCCTAAGGGCTCCAAGAAGAGTCAAGCCTCTACTTCCTCCGCAGCTGGCCAGTCTGAAGAGCCAGCTGCCATTGAGCAGCTCACTACTAAGATAGTGCCTCCAAGCCTATCCACAGCTCATCCTACTGTCACAGATGATCCGGTGATTCCTGTGTTGAAGACTCACAAATTCACTGCCAACCAGCTCATGCACACACTTGTTGGTTTGAACAACTAGATGTCGGTTGTGACATCCAAGTTGTCCACATTAACCACTGCCGTTCAGGCAGAGAGAGCCCCAGTGACTATTGAGGTGCATGCCTTCATTGATGAGACCTTGAAGAAAATCCTGGCCAACCAGTAAAAGATGATTATGGATCAGGAAAATTTGGCAAAGGCAGTCGGGGAGCATAGCAAAGATCTCAAATATTTGGCTAAGGACACAGAAAGTTGAGAAAGACGAAGGCTTCCAAGCAGTCGGTGGCGACGTTACAGGTACAGGTAGACAAGTTGGTAGCGGATCAGCTACCACTTGACTTATTGTTTGCTGAGCCGTTCGTGGAGCCATCGGATGTGCAGCCACAGGAGGAGGAGAGGCCGAGGAAGAAGAGAAAGCTCCCCAACACTGAGGGAGTAGTGAGAGAAGTGGCAGCGGTTCAGGAAGGCCCATCCAGCACTACAGATATTAAGCCTCCTCTGACCCCAGCAGTAGCACTGGATGTCCCAGTAGCACAACAGCAGCAGGCTAAGGAACGTCTTGAGGTCTTGGCCGGTATAGTGGACAAAGGAGCCATTGACTAGTAGAGAGAAGTTGATAAGGCTTGAGGAGCCGCTTCTATATCCTTTTCTTGATTTTGATGATTTATTTGGTAGATAGCATTGGTGCTAGCTCTTATTCGTGGGGGTGTGGCCCTACTTTTTGTTTATCTTTGTATGATTATACATATTGACTACTTTTAGTACATTCGTAGTTGTAGTTTATTTGTATATAACTCTTGGTTTTGAACTCCCTTAGTAGTATATTCTACTTCCTTTGTGTACATATTCATTTGGGTTTCATTTGAGCTTTCTCTCTATTTTCGTTATTTTCGTTAAAATTTTTCATTTTAGTTGCAAATTTAGGTTCGTAGCCTCATTTTTTGTTTTGTTTTGGCATTGGAAATAAGCCCTTGGTTTTTTCAATGCCACGGTTCTTTCCAAGGTTAGAATGTTGTGTGAACCTGGTGGTTCTTCCCAATGATAGATAGCGTGAAAACTTTCTTAAGGGTTGAGTTAGTTTTTAATTTTTCTTTTTGATTTTCATGTTTTTGTAGTTAAGGGTACCTCCGACAAAGCTTCACTTGGACCTAGCATATTTGCCTTTGATCTTATGGTCAAAAACATTAAGTTGTGCTTAGGATGGTGAAATTCGTGACCTTGAGACTCTTCTGTTGACCAAACAATCATCATATGGTCATGTTGGGCCATTGTGCGCTTGAATCACATCTAAGGTCGTTGTGGGCCCTCGACTCAGTTTTTGGCAATCCTTGAGTGCATGTGGTGAGAATTCGATGTGCTAAGCCCAAGTACCGTGTCGATGGACTAGAACTTACCTAGAATGTTTGTTGAGGAAAAATAATAGGTGAAACTTGACTTGAGAAATAATCTTAGGCTTTCCTTGATCCAAATGTGAAAAATTTATCCATGACCTACCAATCAAATGTCCCTAGTTCACCCCTTTTGAACCTCGAACCTTATTCTTTCATGAACCAAATTATAAGAATATACTCGTTCACAATTAGACCTTATCTTGGCACCCAAATCTTCCCTTGAGTAGAGGCAAATGACCAAGTTCGGGGAAGGGAAACAAGAAAGGTATTGATGTGGTGGAAAGGCACAAAAGCAAAAGAAAAGGAAGGCAATGAAAAAAGAGAAAAAAAAAACAAAAATAAAGACAAAGAGAATAACAATCAAAAAGGGAATAAAAAGGACAACAAAATTGAAAAAGGTGTGGAAAAGTATTCAAAAAGGAGAAAGGTGTTGAATTGCAAAAGAAAGAGTAATATTGCATCCCTCTAGCCCCGATAGAAATGAATTACTCAATTGAGTCAAGAAAGTATGCCAAAATGAATCAAATAATGTGTCTAAGGAAGATTGAAACCATTGAAACAATATCATATCCTACCTCTACCAAAAAGCTTCACAACGATTCCGCAAAAGCCCTATGTGATCTTGAGTTTAGAGAAACCTACATTAGTGGATACTTACGTGAAGGGCAAGCATACGGTGCTTAAAGCCGGTCTTAGGGCTGTTTCTTTGTGAGAGATGAGAGAGTTCATTCACCTCGATTTGTGTGCAATAACTCTAAGAGGTGATGTCCACTTAGGGAAAGTCGAGGATTCGTGAGTCTAGGTTCCACAATGACTGAAGTATTTGAGAAAGGTTTCTTAATGAGTTATGTCAACCATTGATGCTCTTGTGTCGCACTTGATCCACAATTGTTCAAAGTTTTAAATGTGTTAAGGATACATATGCATTGAGGGCAATTGTTAGTCCTAACTGAGGCTCGGTGAGGTAACCTTAGGAAGAACAGGAATTACTGGGGTATTTTTCATTGAGGGATAGGTCTCATTTTTGTTTTCTTGAGGACAAGCAAAGGTATAAGTTTGGGGGAGTTGATATCTTTGAATTATAAATATTTTATACCCTTTCTTACCTGAGCTTTGTGCATAAACTGCTTCAAATTAGTCTTAATTTCCTCACAAAAAGCGTTTGATTGCAGGTTTTAGCGACAGGATGATATATATCACAAATCGGCTTAAAAGAGGAGTGAGACATGCTAAGTGCCAACACATAACTCAAGTGGGAAGAAGGTCACATGTGCGGACCACACTGTTCTGATGTACGGCCGCACAGAATAGTTCTGCAAGAAGCCAAGTCAAGGTTGACCTGCACGGACTGCACTGTTTTGGTGTGCGACCGCGCACGATAGTTCAGAGGGTGACCAAAACAGAGGAAAACCCACGCAAACTGCATCTATTTCCACGCGGTCCGCACTGACAAGAGACTAGATGTTCAGAAACTCAAGGCAAAAGGCCCACGTAGCCACACACCAAAATAGTGCGGTTCGTGTGGGTGAAGTCCATAGAAGCAGCAAGTTGGGAGAACCTCTTGTGCGGCTGCAAACCATTTCCATGCAGACCGCATCACTGTAGTTGTGCGGCCGCGTGTCATTTCCACGCGGTCCGTGTAACATGACCTATGTGGCCGCATGTCATTTTTATGTGAACCACATCCTTATGTCCAGAATCCAGATCTGAAGACCATAAGCTCTATGCGGCCGTATGACATTTCTATGCGGTCCACAACAGACCCTTAGGGGCATTCTTGTCCTGTTTTTCCTGTGTAGTATAAATAGAACACTTTAATTTTTTAGGTCAAGTTTGATCATTTTCGGTAGCAGCTGAGCTTTTGACTCTCGTTATTAGCCTACTTTAGGCAATTTTCTCTTGTCTTTAGCATGGATTCAAGTAGACTAACCTTGTAGTTAATGATTATGTTAATTTCTTCTATTATTTCTTCATTTTCTGCTTGTTCCAAGCTAAACCCATTAGCTAGGGTTGTGGCTCAACCCTAGAGTGGGTAATTAATGGGTTGTTTGTATGATTTTACTTAGATTTGGTGGTTGCAAACACTAAGTCAAGCTTAGTGGGTTTTGGCTCTTCTTGAGAAAGAGAGTCTACGACCTCACATTCAACCCAACAAGGATTTGGGATGGACCCATGATAATGGTATTCCCAAATAACGGGTTAAACCTCGAGAGAGTAATCACCCTACTTGAATCTTAAGTTGCTTGGGCAATTTAGCCTACCCAATTTTGTCTCGAGAGAGTCAATTGGGAAAAATCACTCTCTCTACCGAGAGGTGTGAGAATGAGTGCTAAAGTGCAATGGTTATCCATATTCCCCATAATTATTATCCTTGTGTTAGCATTTTATACCTGTTAGTTAGCCACCTAGTTGAGTGTCATGACCCTAGTGCCTATCTTTTATTATATAAATCTAGCACTATAACTTAGCATAATTTAACTTACAATATTAGTTGGTAAATTTAGTTGATAACAAAAGAGAAAACCAAAAAATGATAAGAAGATCAATTAGAAGCCAAAACGCATTTCTAGGCTAGCAAATACTTCAACTCCAAATTAAATCTCTCTGTGGAATTATCGACCCTGATATACTATTGGGTTATTAGTAGTCGCGCCCACTCATCCTTAGGCTTGAGTCCGCACCGATCAATATACCTGGTGCAGGCCACGGGAGATCAAAAGACAGCCATTCGATGATTGGAAAGGGTATTTTTCCTCAATGGAGGAGTGTTGTACAAAGAACACCGAACTTAGGATTGCTAAGATGCATAGATGCGAGTGGATAAGTGTTGGCAAAGAAGATCCTCTGACCGGGTATTATTGGTTCACAATAGAGCAAGATTGTATCAGCTTTTTGCGTAAATGTCATCAATGCCAGATATACGGAGATCTGATTCATTCTCCTCGATAGAATTACAAGTAATGTCAGCACCCTGGCCCTTTGTTGCATGGGGCATGTATATCATTGGACCTATCTAATCGGCAGCTTCCAATGGTCATAGGTTCATTCTGGTGACCATTGACTATTTCACTAAGTGGGTTGAAGCTAAAACTTTCAAGTTGGTAACGAAGAAAGCAGTGGTGGATTTTGTTCATTCCCATATCATTTGTAGATTTGGGATACCAAAGGTGATCATCACGGACAATGGTACTAATCTTAGCAATAGTTTGATGAAAGAAGTATGTTAGCGGTTCAATATTGCACACCGTAATTCCACCCCATATTGGCCTAAAGCGAATGTAGTGGTTGAGGCAGCCAACAAGAATATAAAGAAGATGTTGAGGAAAATGATAGAAGGGTCCAGACAATGGCATGAAAAGTGACCATTTGCATTGTTGATTGCACTACTGTTCGTACTTCAGTGGGCGCAACTCCTTATTTGTTGGTATATGCAACCGAAGCAGTGATACCGGCAGAAATTGAAATTCCGTCTCTTCAGATTGTCGCTATGACTAGGATTAATGATAATGAGTAGGTCAAAACCCGTTTGGAGCAGTTGAGCTTGATTGATGAAAAGAGATTGGCAGCAGTATGTCATGGCCGATTGTATCAAAAGAGGATGGCAAGAGCATATAATAAAAAAGTGCATCTAAGGAAGTTTGAAGTGGGGCAACAAGTGTTGAAATGAATCCTTTCACATCAGGCCGAAATAAAAGGGCAAGTTCGCCCCAAATTGGCAAGGACCATTCATTGTAACCGTAGTGTTATCAAATGGCGCTTTATGTTTGACAGATGTCGAAGGAAAATATATTGACATGGCTATCAATTAGGACGCAGTCAAGAGATATTATGTATGATTTCGTTGATTGTAACTGTTGTTTGTTTGTATTTGGCATTGTATTGGAGAATGAAAAGACAGAGGTAATTTGTTACACTTTAACCTTTGCTTCCCCTTTTGAGCCTTATTTATTCTTTCATACCCCTCTTTTGGAATCAATAATGAAAATTAAAAAAAAGAGAAAAGAAAAAATATAAAACAAAATAAAAGAAAAAAAACAAAGGAATTAGGTGAACTACGTTTGACCTGATTTCTCAAAAAGGATACGTAGGCGCTTCACGGCTCGGTCATAGTGTAACAAAAATCAAAAGATCCCCAAGCAAGAAAACTGGGGCAGAAGTTGTATTTGTAATTTTGAGAAAGAAATCTGATTCCAAGAGCTATAATGTTTTACCCATCAAAATTGTTTTGAAATATTGATACCCTTTTTCTTTTAACCATACGCAAAAACCCTTATTGATGTCCAAAGAAAGATCTCCCGATCAGTTTCCAAGAAGTGCCAAGTCAGGAAAATGGAAGTCGAGAATACACTTTGATCCCCACCAGAAAAGAAATAAAATAAGAGAGTCTTATCGATGAAAACCTTCACAGGCATCATAAGGCGACGGAAGCGGAGAGAAATAAAATGAGAGAGTCTTATTAGTGAAAATCCCTCGAAGGAAACTTTAAGGCGACAAGGAATTAAAAGTGGACAAATGAGGTAAGGTTGACAGAAAGGATCCGTCGAGGCATCAAGCAGAACAAAGATGTTCATTCGGCAAAAGAGTTGGGTTGCGGGACCTTTGAAATGAAAGTAAGGCCATCAAAATGGTTGATTGATATAATAGACAGGGTTGATTAATCCTAAATGCACGACATGATCATTGAAATCGGTTATACCATCCAGATAAGTTCTTTTCTTTTTCTTCTCCTCGAATAATTATTCGAAAAGATTTTTCTTTTTCTATCTTTTAAAGTAATCATCTTTCATTTCTTTTGGTTAAAGATTTTTCGATAGTAGTTTGTTTTTTAGAAGGATTTTTAGAGCTTACTACAGTTTCCAATATGGTGCAAAGTAAAATATAGATAAGACAGACGGAAGATAATGTGATGGGACGAGAAAGACGTCATTGTAAGACCTAATGATGGATTTGTTAGAAAATACGCTTAACGCTAGAGGGGGGGTGAATAGCGTTATAATAAAATTTAGCGTAAACTTGCGGAAATTAAAATTTGCAGGAAATAAATAAGTGCGTTAAATAAACAAAAAGGAAAGAACGCACCGATATATTCTGGTTCACCACAACACGTGGATAGTCCAGTCCCCGAGAGACTCTCTCGAGATTTTCCACTAACTTGTTAAGCTTACGGGTGCTCAACAAACCTTTACAACTTAAGGACACAAGCCTTAACACCTTTGCTCGGAGATACAACACTCCAAGACTTCAACCAAGGAAACACAAGTTCCTTACAACAAGAGAATCACAATTCTCTTATAAGTGTGTAAAACACTTAACACTCAAACAAAATACTCCTTTATGAGTAGGTATGAGTAAAAGAAGTAAGCTCTAGATCACAACAACTTTGGACAAGAATATGGCTCTCAAAAGCTTTATGAAATTGAATATAAAATGATAACCAAGAGTATGCAAGCTTATAGCAATGTAATGATCAGTTGTAGTATGTTGTTGTGTTTAAAACACTGAAATGAAGCTGTATTTATAGTTGAAAAACTTGGCATTACCGTTGCCTAATTGCCAATTAAGAGTTGCTGATTTTACTCACTGACAATCGATTGTCAAACCCCAACAATCGATTGTCTGCCAGTCAGATCAAAATTCAATCCTAGATTTTACGCTTGATAATCGATTACTTACAATCCATAATCGATTACTGGCAACGTTCAAAAAATCCTTTCCAGATTTTACCACAAACAATCGATTAATCAGAATCAACAATCGATTACTCAGCAACGTTCAAAAAATCTTTTCCGGATTTTAATCAAAACAATCAATTATACCAAATCAATAATCGATTACCCAATAACGTTCAAAAAATCTTTTCCGGATTTTAATCAAAACAATCGATTATACAGAATCAATAATCGATTACCTGACTGTATTTGAAAACTTTACGACAACGGTCAGCTTCACAATCGATTGCACAAAGTCAACAATCGATTACGTATCAGTTTTTGAAAATCATTTTAGACACTGCCTCTTGACAATCGATTGTTATATACTCACAATCGATTATTTTGTGACTTTGAAAAATCTGAAGGACACTGTCTCTTCACAATCGATTGTCATTAGCATCACAATCGATTATTCTGAGTTTTGAAAAACTTTGATGGACACTGCCTCATCACAATAGATTGTCATTAGTTCACAATCGATTGTCATGCAGGTTTGAAAAACCTGATGCTCACTGCCTTACTCACAATCGATTGTCATTAGTTCACAATCGATTGTCATGCAGTCTTGGCATAAATCAATCGATTATCATAAGTACATAATCGATTATCTTAGTCCAGATTTTTAAGGCATGTCTAAAAATTATTTTGGCTACTGTAAATATGCATGATTTAAAATCATTTGACAATAAATTAAATATGCATGAATTTTGGAAAATAGTTTTATGAGAGAAGCCATGTTACGAGTCAAGTTGTAGGATCAAGATCACAAATAAGAATGACTCAATTAAACTTATAAAACTTTGTCTTGAGCTTGAAACTCGTTGTATATCAATTGTGCGCTTGTTTCTTGAACTTCGTCATATATCAATTTTCGCTTCGTTTGTCATTCATCAAAACCTATACAAAAGAACACACGTTTTAGTATATTGCATTCAGAACGTGTTTCCAACAATTTCCCCCTTTTTGATAATGGCAAACATTAAGCGGGATATGCAAGACAAGCAATTTATATTGACGATTCAAGACAAGTATATACATGCAACAACGTATCCAATTTGTTCCCCCTCAATATATGAATTCCCCCTCAATTTAAGCTTATAAATATTGAGAGTGCATACCCGTTATCTTCCCCCTTTTGCCATTAGCAAAAATAATAATAAGATGCCAAAGATGAAATAAACCTTGTTTATTTATTTGAAAGAGATTACAGCGACAGGGAAGACAATACAACATATAAAAACAAAAAAACTACAATTATTCATTCATCATTTTCCGCCTCATCATCCGGCGCTGCTTCATATGGAGCAAGACTCGCATATGGATAATGAATGTGGTCAAATTATCCATGGATCTCGTGAGAAAGTCAAGAAGTTGAGAATTTTTTAGCATATTTGCAGCAGGCCCAAATGATTCAAGATACTTGTGGGTTGAAAAGCGGGGTGGAAGAATGTCGCGCTTTTCAAATTTGGTTAAGAATCGAGTAAGCTCAATGTCGGAATTAAAATATAGAACGGAACCAAGAACGGAACCATCTTGATAGGGATAGTTCGGACGAGGAGGGGCAGCAGAGGCGGATGCGCCGTGCCTAGCAGAACGGGAGCGTTTTGAGTGACGGCCCGACATTTTTAATGAAAGCTGCTGGATTTTGCAAAGGATTAGAGGGAATTTGATATTTTGAAACCTAAAATTGATGCTTGAGTGAATGGATATGAACATATATGAACCCTATTTATAGAGGGGAGAGTGGCTTATCATTTATGGAAGAAATCTGCTGAGAATTTAAAGCCAAATCAGTCAGAAACGGTAAAATAAATTCACTGACCGTTAGACAGTCGATTGTTGAGATGCAATAATCGATTGTTGAAGAGTTATGACCTGACTTGGAACTGACACAAATCGATTGATGAGCCAAACGGTAACAAGATTTTAAATTTCTGACATGAAATAATCGATTGTCAAATGTGATAATCGATTACGGGACCAAACGGTAACAAACTTTTGAGTTACTGACATGAAATAATCGATTATGTATGTGAAATAATTGATTGTTTTGGACAAGCATTGCTGAATGGCTGAGACAGAAATCGATTATGCAATTTTAAGGAATTAATTATTAAACAAAGCTGCATAATGAACATAAACCATAAACAATCGATTAGTGATACTGCTAATCGATTTTCAGCACAGTAAAATAATCGATTATTTGCTTGGAACAATCGATTGTTCTGTGCCAAAACTTTATAATTCCCCCTATCTTTTAGGGCGATACCTGCAAAATAGAATTAAACGTCTCCGACGCTCAAGTCAGTAATTTGTAAAGAAGTAATAACTTAAACTAGTGTTGCCAAGTGAGAACGTGAGCTCTTAAGAAGTGTGTCCTAAAGTGTTCTTAAGAGAGTTTCGGGTACTTACCTTTCCTCCGACGTCGCCAATTACCTGTTCAAGAGGGTGATCTTTGATCGTCCTCCAATCATTTGGCACTTTTGTTTCTTTTTCCAATTGTGGCGCTTCTTCCGTTGGTTGTTCCTCAGTTTCATCTTTATTTTCCTTGGGTGGTTCCTCTTGTATTTTGTCTTTCAAGCTGTCTAAGATACCTGCAAGATCAAAACCGGAATCCTTTCTCGCCAAGCGAGCATTATTTTCGGAAAATACAACATGAGGGGATTCCTCCACAATTTGGGTTCTTTTATTAAAGACCCTATATGCTTTACTACGTGAGGAATATCCAATGAAAATACCTTCATTCGACTTAGCATCAAATTTACCCAATTGGTTTTTGCCATGTTATGTACAAAACATTTGCAACCAAAAACTCTAAAATGGGAAATATTTGGTTTTCTACCCTTATAAAGTTCATAGGGGGTTTTCATGAGTATCGGCCGAATTACTACTCTATTTAGAACATAGCAAGCGGTACTCACGGCGTCCGCCCAAAAATGTTTGGGTATCTTAGCTTCGTCGAGCATGGTTCTAGCCATCTCTTCGAGACACCTATTTTTCCTTTCCACCACCCCATTTTGTTGTGGTGTACGTGGAGCGGAAAAGGTATGCTCGATTCCGAGTTCGTCACAAAAGTCCGCAAAGAGATTGTGATCAAACTCTCCCCCATGATCACTTCTAATTGAAGTGACGGTTGTTTCTTTCTCATTTTGAACACGCTAAAGAAAATATTTAAAATTTTGAAAAGCATCACTTTTATTGGCAAGAAATAAAGTCCAAGTAAATCTCGAGTAATCATCAACAATCACAAAAGCATATTATTTCTTCCTAGACTTTCAATGCGAGAGGGACCAAATAAATCCATATGAAGCAATTGCAATGGTCTAGAAGTTGAAACAATGTTTTTAGATTTGAAAGATGCTTTTGTTTGCTTCCCCTTTTGACACGAGTCACAAATAGAGTCATTTTCAAATTTTAAATCGGGAAGACCAACAACTAAGTTTTGAGAAATCAATTTGTTCAAAAGATGCATATTGATATGTGCTACTCTACGATGCCATAGCCAAGTATCATCCTCTTTACTCATTAGACAATCAACATAATCGGTTGAGGAATTAGCAAGATCAACCATATAAATATTATCCACTCTAAAACCACGGAGGATAATTTTGAAATCACTACGTCTGAACACTAAGCATTCATCCGAATCAAATAAAGCAAGATTTCCCTTGTCACACAATTGGCTTATGCTCAAGAGATTATGCTTTAATCCTTTAACAAGTAATATATGCTTAATAGAGGAATTTTCATTCTTACCGACCGAGCCTATGCCGATGATCTTTCCTTTATTGTTATCATCGAAGATAACACTTCCTCCTTCTTTGTGCTCTAATTGAAGGAATTTGGATTCATCTCCCGTCATATGCTTGGAGCATCCACTATCAAGGTACCATAGTACACTTGATCCCTTCAAGCACACCTACAAAACAAATTAATGTTCTTTAGGTACCCATGCCATCTTGGGTCCTTGGGGGTTAGGCATATTATAATGATGCGATTGAATAATATGTCTATGACGTGTAAAGCATGCAGGAGCAATATGACCAATACGTCTACAATAATGACAAGTCACATTTGGGTTATGCATCCTTCTAGGTTCATAGTAACTAGACGGATGAAAATTTCTTACTCTATTTTGAGCACTATGACTATTTCGCATTTTATGAGAATTATTTCTCCTACTATGAGCTCTAGGATGGGCAGCATTTCTAGAGTGATTGTTTCTCGGTTGAGAGCCATTTCTAGGTCTTCTCACAGGTTCAACATTTGGCCTAAAGTATGCATCATTTCTAGGGTAACTATTTCTAGGTGGTTAGTCATTTCTAGGTCTCCTAAAATGTTCAACATTTTGTCTAGCATGCGTATTGGTTCTAGGATTGCTATTTCTAGGATAAGCATTTGTTTTATTAGTCCTAGGTTGAGCCTTAGGTGGTTGGGGTTTGGCTTCAACCTTTTCTTTAACCTCATTCTTAAATCCTATGCCATGCTTGGTTGATTTCAAATTTACAAGGACCTCATTCAAATTCTTGTGGGAAGAATTAAACTTATCTAAGGTACTTTTGAGTCTATCTACCTCATTTTTGAGATGCAAGCAAGAAGAAAAATTTTTAGTAGAACTTTCGGGCTTATCGGCGCTTCTTTTTCCAACAAACTTGTTTTCCTCTTTCAGCTTTTCATTTTCTAAAACCAGTTTTTCTAAATCCTTTTCTTTCAAAGAAAGCTGTTTTTGAAAATCCTTTTCTTTTAATGAAGCATTTTCTTTTATGCTCTTAACAGTTTTTGAAGCCTTAATAACTCAGCATATAATTCATCAAAAGCAGTTCGCATTTCTTCAAGAGTGAAGAAGTTTTTAGACGAGATTTGACATACCTCATCTTTGTTGTCTTCTTGTGCCATAAGGCAAAGATTTGTTGCTTCGTCTTCTTCTCCTTCGCTTGACTCATCTCCGGAGTCGCCTCCCCAAGAAATGTATGCACGTTGCTTTTTAAAAGGTTTCTTCTCCTTTTTGATGTTTGGGCAATTTGATTTGATGTGCCCGGTTTCACCACATTCATAGCACTTGATTTGTTCACCTTGCTTTTTGCCCTTGCGTTCATACTCCTTGCGCATGAACTTTTGAAATCTTTTGATAACGAGTCCAAACTCGTTGTCTCCTTCCTCATCAATTTGCGGTTGGCTTGTGCTCGCCGTTAGAGCTATTCTTTGCCTCCTTTGATCATCAACAAAAGGATAAAGAATGTAGATTCATAGGTCTTAAGGTTACCTCTTAGTGCGTCGATGGTGACGTTTGAACGCCAATGGATTCTTGAATTGCATCGGCCTTTGATCTCCATGCCGGTGTGAGACTTCTAAGAATTTTTCGAACGAGCTCTCTATCCGTGAATGTTTTCTTGAGAGCATGTAGGTCATTTACGATTATTGAGAATCGCTCAAACATTTCGTCCACCTTTTCACCTTCCTTCATGTGAAATAATTCATAAGAATGGGTTAGGAAATCAATTTTTGCTTCCCTTACCTGGTCCGTACCTTCGTATGTAACTTCTAGCTTGTCCCACATCTCCTTTGCCGTTGTGCAACACGATATTTTCCTGTAATCGTCAGCATTAACAGCACAATATAATAAGTTAATTGCTTTAGCATTATTTTGAACCTTTCGGATGTCATCCGCGTCATACTCATCCTCGGACTTGGGAACCCATTCGTTTTCCACCTTCTTTGTTGGAATTTGGTTTCCCTTCATTATCACCTTCCAAAGGTGAAAGCTGTTGGACTGAACGAAGATCTTCATCCTCTCCTTCCAGTACGTGTAATTTGTACCGTTGAATAGAGGTGGTCGTGTGGAGCACTGTCCTTCATCAATTCCTGCAAAAGAATCACGAGTAGAAGCCATGGATGGTTCTCTCAAACTGTTAAGTTTTCAGAGAGTTGGGCTCTGATACCAATTGTTAGAAAATACGCTTAACGCTAAAGGGGGGGTGAATAGCGTTATAATAAAATTTAGCGTAAACTTGCGGAAATTAAAATTTGCAGGAAATAAATAAGTGCGTTAAATAAACAAAAAGGAAAGAACGCACCGATATATTCTGGTTCACCACAACACGTGGCTAGTCCAGTCCCCGAGAGACTCTTTCGAGATTTTCCACTAACTTGTTAAGCTTACGGGTGCTCAACAAACCTTTACAACTTAAGGACACAAGCCTTAACACCTTTTCTCGGAGATACAACACTCCAAGACTTCAACCAAGGAAACACAAGTTCCTTACAACAAGAGAATCACAATTCTCTTACAAGTGTGTAAAACACTTAACACTCAAACAAAATACTCCTTTATGAGTAGGTATGAGTAAAAGAAGTAAGCTCTAGATCACAACAACTTTGGACAAGAATATGGCTCTCAAAAGCTTTATGAAATTGAATATAAAATGATAACCAAGGGTATGCAAGCTTATAGCAATGTAATGATCAGTTGTAGTATGTTGTTGTGTTTAAAACACTGAAATGAAGCTGTATTTATAGTTGAAAAACTTGGCATTACCGTTGCCTAATTGCCAATTAAGAGTTGCTGATTTTACTCACTGACAATCGATTGTCAAACCCCAACATTTGATTGTCTGCCAGTCAGATCAAAATTCAATCCCAGATTTACGCTTGATAATCGATTACTTACAATCCATAATCAATTGCTGGCAACGTTCAAATAATCCTTTCCAGATTTTACCACAAACAATCGATTGTTCAGAATCAACAATCGATTACTCAGCAACGTTCATAAAATCTTTTCCGGATTTTAATCAAAACAATCGATTATACCAAATCAATAATCGATTACCCAATAACGTTCAAAAAATCTTTTCCGGATTTTAATCAAAACAATCAATTATACAGAATCAATAATCGATTACCTGACGGTATTTGAAAACATTACGACAACGGTCAGCTTCACAATCGATTGCACAAAGTCAACAATCGATTACGTATCAGTTTTTGAAAATCATTTTAGACACTGCCTCTTGACAATCGATTGTTATATACTCACAATCGATTATTTTGTGACTTTGAAAAATCTGAAGGACACTGTCTCTTCACAATCGATTGTCATTAGCTTCACAATCGATTATTCTGAGTTTTGAAAAACTTTGATGGACACTGCCTCATCACAATCGATTGTCATTAGTTCACAATCGATTGTCATGCAGGTTTGAAAAACCTGATGCTCACTGCCTTACTCACAATCGATTGTCATTAGTTCACAATCGATTGTCATGCAGTCTTGGCTTAAAACAATCGATTATCATAAGTACATAATCGATTATCTTAGTCCAGATTTTTAAGGCATGTCTAAAAATTATTTTGACTACTGTAAATATGCATGATTTAAAATCATTTGACATTAAAATAAATATGCATGATTTTGGAAAATAGTTTTATGAGAGAAGCCATGATACGAGTCAAGTTGTAGGATCAAGATCACAAATAAGAATGACTCAATTAAACTTATAAAACTTTGTCTTGAGCTTGAATCTCGTTGTATATCAATTGTGCGCTTGTTCCTTGAACTTCGTCATATATCAATTTTCGCTTCGTTTGTCATTCATCAAAACCTATACAAAAGAACACACATTTTAGTATATTGCATTGAGAACGTGTTTCCAACAGGATTGGTCTAAGATTTCAGGAAAGTATGGAGTAAAAGTGGAAAACAACAGTTGAGAAGCTTGTGAATAAAGAATCGTCAAGAAGGTCGGAAGTTATCGGCCAAGTTTCAAGATGGTCGGAAACGTAGAGCATGGAAAGGAGAAAGAGAAAACCATCCCCGGCAGGAGCGTCATGACAATTCACCACGTTTTAAACTAACAAAATTTTATTTGATTTGAAGCAGGGGCACAAAATGTTATTGATAGAGGAAAGATAGGATACAAGGAAGATTATCAAACTGGGGCCGAAAATTTTCTTTCATTTTGAAAGTTTTCTTGAAGTCGGGTACCCATCTGAAGAACAAGGAAGTCAATAAGAGAAAGCAAGACAACACAAGTTTTTGGTGGAACAAGTTTTGGAGGAAGACGATACAAGTTTTAAAGAAGGCGGTTTCGGAGGAAGACAACACAAGCTTAAAGAAAGTAGTTTTCAAAAGAGGACAGCGCAAGTTTTAAGGGAAGTAGTTTTGAAGGAGGATAAAACAAGCTTTATGGAAAGAAGTTTTGAAGGATGTTTTGAAGGAAGATAAATCAAGTCTCAAAGGGGAATGGTTGATGAGGCAAGGGAGAACAATGTCAATAGAATAACAATTTAAGTTGCTGAAGTCAGGAGCCCACCTAGAGAATGGAGGAATTACTTTTAAGTTGTTGAGGTCAGGAGCCATCCTGGAGAATGGAGGTTGTCATCTTTTTAAGTTGTAAGTGAAGTCAGAATCCCTCCTGGAGAACGGAGGTGTTACTTTTTAAGTTGTTGAGGTTAGGAGCCCGCCTGGAGAATGGAGGTTGTTATCTTTTTAAGTTGTAGTTGAAGTCAGGAGCTCGCCTGGAGAATGGACGTTGTTATCTATTAAAATTGTAATTGAAGTCAGGAGCCCGCCTAGAGAATGGAGGTTGTTATCTTTTTAAGTTGTAATTGAAGTCAGGAGGCCGCCTGGAGAATGGAGGTGTTACTTTTAAGTTGTTGAGGTCAAGAGCCCACCTAGAGAATGGAGGTTGTTATCTCTTTATGTTATAATTAAAGTCGGGAGCCTGCCTGGAGAATGTAGTTGTTAATTTTTAAGTTGTTGAGGTCAGGAGCCTGCCTGGAGAATGGAGGTTGTTATCTTTTTAAGTTGTAGTTGAAATCAGGAGCCCGCCTGGAGAATGGAGGTTGTTATCTTTTTAAGTTGTAATTGAAGTCAGGAATGGAGGTGTTAGTTTTTAAGTTGTTGAGGTCAAGAGCCCGCCTGGAGAATATAGTTGTTATCTTTTTAAGTTGTAATTGAAGTTAGGAGCCCGCCTGAAGAATGGAGTTTGTTATCTTTTTATGTTGTAATTGAAGTCAGGAGCCTACCTGGAGAATGGAGGTGTTACTTTTTAAGTTGTTATGATCAAGAGCCCGCCTGGAGAATGGAGGTTGTTATCTTTTTAAGTTATAGTTGAAGTGAGGAGCCCGGCTATAGAATGGAGGTTGTTATCTTATTAAGTTGTAATTAAAGTTAGAGCCCGCCTGGAGAATGGAGGTTGTTATCTTTTTAAGTAGTTGTTGAGGTCAGGAACCCGCCTGAAGAATAGAGGTATTATATATTATAAAAGTGGTAGTTGAATTCAGGAGCCCGCCTGGAGAATGGAGGTTGTTATATTTTAAGTTGAAGTCAGGAGACCGCCTGGAGAACGGAAAGGCATTATCTTTTTAACTAGTTGTTGAGGTCAAGAGCCCGCCTGGAGAATGGAGGTACTATATATTTTAAAAGTTGTAGTTGAAGTCAGGAGCCCGCCATGAGAATGGAAATGCATTATCTTTTTAAGTTGTTATTGAGGTCAGGAGCCCGCATAGAGAATGGAGTTATTATATCTTTTGGGTAGTTGTCAAAAGTCAGTAACTCGCCCGGAGAGCGAAGGGTTACAACAAAAATCCCCAGCATAAATTCAAGAGCAGAAGTCAGAAGAGAGGTAACAATCGTCAAAGGAAGGCAATTCAAGATTCGAAGGAAAAATGATTCGAAGCTCACAAGAAGGAAACAAGCAGTTCGAGTTTGGCAATCGAGAGAAGACTACAAGTCAAGTCAGAAAGTAAAGAAACATTGGGGGAGACACAAATCAACAAGACATCAAGGCAACAAGAGAGATCTAGATAAGAATTTGTAATTCATAGCTTAGTCTAGCTTCTTATTTTCATTTATCATGGTGTAATAAGGAGGTCAGTAAGCGATAGCAGCAGCAACAACAACAGCAGTAACAGTAAAACCACAGTTCCTGGGTAGTCAGCTACCAAAACTTTCCAAACTACATTGACTTGATTCCTTTTAGCCAAGGATATGTAGGAAACCTTTGAAGCAGAGGTTCGGCCAAATCTTTCAAAAAATGCTTCACACGGAGTACTCAAACAGGCAAAAATCCCTCGTATCTACTCACTTTATCTTTTCACAAAAACTCTCCGTGTTTCCGGACAAAGAGGGGCAGCTGTGAGCACATGATTTTTTCCCTATGAGAATTACTCCCAAAAATTCAAAATAAAACAATTTTCCTTTGTGTGCAATTTTGAGAATTTTTATGGCATTTTTTGTTAATTATTTGTATTTGTCTGTGCGTGTTTGTTTTCATTTTAATTAATGATAGATCACTTTTACTTTGCATTGTTTGCATTTAAAGTCAAATTGCGTGATTTTATTTTTAGTTGGTATTTAATTATGTGTGATAATTGTTATTAGAAGTTAATTAATATTTTTAAATCAATTAGGTTTTTTGTAATTGATTTAGGATTTTAGGTTTTAATGTTGAAACTTTAATTTAAGAAGGAAATAAAAGAAAAGAGAAAAAAGAATAAGAAGAGGGATCGGACTGGGGCCAATGACCCAGCCAAAAAAAACCCCATCTGATACCCAGCCAGACCATCTGACCTGTTCCCAAACCCAAACCTGCCCTAGCTCGGCCTAAACGACCCCGTTTCAATGCCAACTCAATCAGAATCGTTGTATGTGTTGATACCCAATTTTTCTACATATATTGTTTATACAAAAATACCTCCCAAATAATGTATATGTGCATATATGAGCACACCCACGAGTTTTGGTATTCTAAGGATCTTTAAGCTAATTTACTGCCTATTTTCTAATATAAAATATTATCAAAACTATTTCCAAAAAAATTATCTTTTGGTGAATAGCTCATTTTATCCTCATATTTACATCAAAATGTAATTAATATGATTTTTTTGTATTTTTACAAATTTATTAGGCATTTCTAAAGCTAAATTGTATATAATTACAATTGTAGCCCATTTTGTAATTAAACGTATTTTGGGATTGTAAAATTACGCCTAATATTTTTAAATTATTATTTATATATTATTAACTAGTTCAATATTTTTAAATTTGTTTATAAATCATTTTACCATTTTTAATAGATTAAAAAGGTGAAAAGTGGCTATTTTAGAACTAGCCTATTTTATTTCAATTGTGGCCTCAATCTACACCCTATTTTCGCCCAAATTTCTAACACAATCGGACCAGGCCTAAACTATCACCATAACCGACCCGCCTAACTTATTTGATCTCGACCGTTGATCATTTAGATCAACGGTCCTTATCTGACCTTCCAAATTAAACCAAACGACCCGCTCCCCCCCAATACCCCCTCATTTGCCTCACTCATCTCTATATATCCACCTACGGCTCTCTCTAGAACCTTCCACCTTCCTCCTCTCCGATGAGTTCCCTTCATCTGTTCAATCCACTTTCTGACCAGAATCTATGGTGGTTTCACCACCCACCGGCCTCCTATGGCTCCTCATGCTTGATTATTGAAGCCTTGTGACTTGACCATGAAGGGTTGAATCTGTACCTTTGGCTATCCAAGTTCACGGCCAACTGCGGCTCAAAGCGGGGGGTGTCCTAACCTTATGAGTCTATCCCTGACTCGTTCGACTCAGACCAGCCCTTTTCGAGGCCTTTCTCACTTCTGGGGTTTCCTGAAAACCTGACCCGTCGAGGTTTTTCCTATATTTCTCTAGATTCCCTCTAGATCTATGCTTGTTTTAAGGTTTTTAAAATGATTTTCTTAAAATCTCTTTCGAAGGTTTGCTTTCAAAACTAGTTGCCCTCTTAGACTTGGGGTTTCTTTGATTTTACTTGTTCTACTGTGATTTTCACGTGGTGTTCTTATTATATTAGCTCTGCTCTGACTCCTAGGTATTTTTACCATGATTTCTATGTGTTTCCTTTTTACTGTGTGCCCTTCTAGGGTTTCCTGGTGATTTCTTTTACTGTGTGTTCTCTCATTATGTTTTCCAAAAACATTTATGTTCTTTTGGATTTTCTGAGTTTACCTTGCCTGACTTACTTGCTTTCGTCTCTATACCTGACTAATGGAATAAACCCTAGAACTTGGGGGTCTTTTCGGACTTGCATGTTCTCACCTCTAAACTGGTTCGATTTCGATTTCTGAAGAGAAAAAGTCATCTCTATTTTTTCATACGATTCTGACCTTTTGGGTTTGAAGTGTTTGTATGCTCTTTATATACTATAATTTTCCCCTAAAAGTAGTCTTTCAAATCTGCAATTAGTTCGAAATTACTTCTGAACACGGCTTGATTGATTTCTTTCCATTTTTTGCCCATGACTCGACCTAAATAAAAACCATTCTCTTTTCAGGCTAGGTTCACTCGTATAAAATCTCAGACATTTGATTTTACTGTTTATTAATTGGTCTTCTTACCTTATTTTCACAAACCGTGTGTTTCAAAAAAAATTCCTTAAATAACTTTATGTATTTGCCCTTATTTGTATGTTATCCACATGTTGTTTACTTGATCCCATTTCCTTAAATATTTTCTTCCTTTACTGATCAAATTAGGATTCCTTAACTAAAGGAATCTCTGTTAGTTGATTGATCTTAATTGATACTCGATTAATTTTCTTTCCTTGCTTGCATGTCTGATTTCGAGTATAAATACATGCTTTTCTTTTCACTTTAACACACAATTCTGACTGCAAAACAAAAAAATCAGAATTCATCTCTCTTTTTTACTATTACTACTCTCTATTGAGCATTTTACACCTGCACTTCTTGCTTCTTGAACTCCTAGACACTTGGGAGTTTCTTGAGTTCGTTCCTGTTTATTCCTGGCTGTCTATTTGCTGCTGTTAGTCTGCTATCCTAGAATTATAACTTGTATGTTCTTTTATGTTATATAGCATCCTTGTTCAATTTCTCTGCTTCTACCCGTTTTCTTTGTGTGTTCATTTATGCTTTCCTGCACTATTTAATTACTTTCAAGCTTTTAGTCCCTTTCCCCTATCCCCTTCTGTATGTGAGTTTGTCTTGGGTCATAGCAGCATTATGAATTGTTGTATGTGATTCCAGACTAGACTCTTCTGAGTCTCCACTTGACTGCTTTCCCATTCCCTTTCCCCTCAATGTGCTGAGCTCCAATTTGGGTCTAGTGATGTCCCGATCATCATTCAGACCTGAACTTGACTCTTTAAGAGTCTGCTCTCATTTGCATGAATCTAAGTGGGAGGTTAGGGGTGTGCCAGTCTATGCCATGACTGGGTATGACCACCTCTTGTTGAGGTTCTCTCTCACTTTACACCTACTCCTAGCTATTAGGTTCTACCCTCCCCCCCACCCACCCACCCCAGGTAATCCATACTTAGGGACCCCAGAGTTCCCTTTGAACTTGGATGCCTAAGGGCTGGTAATTCTACACATTCCACTACTCTGTTACAACATTCAATCTTTAGAGTGTAAGCATTTCCTGGGCTCTTGAACCTCCTTGGAACTTTGAAATACTCTAAGAGAAGGCCTTGGAATCTGGAACCCAGATTTGGTAAAACACATATATTGGATTTCAAGATTACATTAGGTAGTTTGGATCTAGATGTGGGTTATGATGTATTTTATTTTATTTTTTGGCTTTGTAATAAAAACTTGGGGGAATATAGTAGTAAAGGGGTATGGGAGTGGTTTACTTTAGTTGATTGTATGTCAACGGGTAGAGATCATTCCTATAGGACTTTACTTTTTCAAGTCACCTAGAGATCATGCTTATAGGACTTTATTATTTCAAGTCACCTAAAGATGATACCTATAGGACTTTACTATTTCAAGTCACCTAGATATCATGCCTATAGGACTTTACTATTTCAAGTCATCTAGATATCATGCCTATAGGACTTTTACCATTCACCTAGATATCATATCTATAGGCTTTGCATTCTTTTCTATCATTTAGATGTCATGCCTATAGGTATTAATACTCAGTCACGTTGCAAATCACTAGATATCATGCCTATAGGACATATTAAACAACCTGTTGCATATAGAAATCATACCATTAAGAAATGCATAAAACGGTGGGCAATACAGTAGGGTAATCCAACGCTCACTTCCTTAATGAATTAAAAGCAGTAACGAATCGTTAAAAATCAAGGTATAGATATCCTGCCTATAGGTTTTCAACTCGCCTAAATCCATATTAAAAATTGGATAATCTGGAAAGCAGTCCCAATGTTTTCCAATAAAACTCGCCCAAACCTGTCTGCAATTCTCTAAATCTGTATTTTTGTCTCTAAACTTTTTTTCCAATCTCTGCCTGTACTTTTATTCATAAAGTTCGCAAAACAATTTTCAAACTTGCTTTTTGAAGAATTTTACCTCTGGAAACTCTACTGTACTTTCTACTTTTACAAGTCTGTCTATTTTCAAAACTTCTTTTCTGAACTTCGACAATTTCCTGAACTTATCCTTTTTGCACTCTCCTGCATTAAGACCTCAATCCATAACTTATTTTAAAAATACAACAACTCCTAACAATCGGATCCAAATTGCCTAATGTAGACATTTTATCTAGTTTTATGTGTTAAACTGATCCGCCCGCTGGTTAACTTTAATTAAAGACCAAATCAGTATTTGCAAGTCATGCTAAACTAGTTGTTATGTGATCTCCAGGGTTTGTATGATCCTTTGAGTGTTTGTTTAAATCCTCACGTATTTGCTATTTATTTTGATTGACGCCCTAGTATTTTATCATTTTAAACTCCACATATGTGTTCATCCCTTTTCTTCCCGTGTAGGATTAAAAGTCCAAATACCCCTGGGCTGATAGGCTGGGATGGGTATTAGCATGCAATAAGTAATCGAGACTAATCACATTTAAATATTTTAACATGGTGGGAAGGGTAGAATATGGATATGATGACTGGTGCGTTAACATCTCATGTGAGAATGATTGCTGGATATTCCACCAAAGCGATCTGTATTATGTTTAACCCTAGGACCCCCTTTCTTCTTCTTTGTTAATGCCTTATTTTATACTAATGCTTTCAACCAAAATTCCTCCTTTCAAAACAACTTGTGTCTTTCTCCCCTCAAAATTCTCAAATTGCTATGTTTTCTATGTGCAAACTTTATTTGTTTACTCCTACTCTTCTTAAAGTCACAATTGAGCAAGGTCGGGAACCACACTAGTGGATCTTGAAGAGGTACCTAACACCTTTCCCTTGAGATAATCTCAAGCCCTTACCCGAACTCTATTTTCTTTCACATCTTCTTATTTTCTCTAAAAGTGTCCTAATGCACTATAATCATTAGGTGGTGACTCTCCAGAATCCATAACCCAAACTCCCCAAAAGGAATAAAAGAGTCATTCCTCCCATAATATCATAAACTCAATTTCTCCTTAGGAAAAGGGGACGCCGACAGTATGCTAATCATCCAACGGCTCAGATTGAGACTTTAATTTTAATACACAAAATTGCCCCCCCCCCCCCACCAAACCCCTAAACCCGTTTCACTCCCCAAACAAGATCCTTCACCTCATCATCTCTAACCTCAAAGACCAAACTAACCCTCCACCATGAACCGTCGTCGACCGTCCACCAGAAATAGCCTACGCTGGCGGCCGATGGCCAAACACCTCCATTTTTACACCATTGACTTCTCTTGACCTCCCCACTCCGAATCCTTTACCCTTATCCCTCGAATCCCAGCCGTTTGCTTCGAATATTAGATCGAAAATCGGATCGGAATCGTAGTTCATCTAATTAACCCCAAATTGACACCACTTGACCATCCAACCTCCCTCGTTCCTAATCTAACACCACTTTTGTTTGAATCAAGCTGGAACTCTTTGAATTTTAATTCGAATGAACGAGCCCTAAAAAACAAACTCCAGTTTTATCTCAAATTGGACATAATTCAGGTTGTAATCAACCTTAGTCGAATGTTCTCAATCGAGAACATTCGATTAAGGTTCGTTTCAATCTCAATTCCGAAAGGGGAGTTCGAGTTCAAAGTTAAGGTGTCGAGGTCGATTCCCAGTTCATCCGGTAAGTTTTGTTATGTTTTTATGTTAATGTGCAGTATTATTTTAGTTGTTGTCTCCCTCTGCTATTTTCTTTACGATATTTGGTTCAGGATGATTGATTTGGTCAAATGTGTCCTATACTATATTCCAATTCATACATACATGAACACTGTTCCACACCTTTTTTGTTTTGGATTAATTCAATGTTCAATGCAATCCATGCGTAGTTCGTCCTTGGCTTCAATTAGGTTGTTTCTGATAAATAAAATCTTCATCCTTGTTCTAATTCCATCCAATTTGGTACGGATTTGAGTACGAACTATTTTTGAATTTGACAATTTGAAGCTTGATAATATTTTGTTAAGTTTGTAAGAAATCAGGATTTAGATATGTAAATAACATAGGAAGTTTAAAGAATAATTCATAGGGTATTTCAGGGGTAATTCTGGGGTTAATTTTAATTTGAACCACTTGTAACTAAATTAAAGGCTGCTAATGAACTTGTTGAAGACAATTCTAAGTGGAATTGAAAAGATAAAACACAATAAGTAGTGGAGACTACACTAAGGCTGATTTTAAGGACTAACTGACTGTCCATTGAAAGTGCCTAAAAATCCGATAATAAAGAGGATTGAAAATTTATATAGAGGGGGCTAGAGTTAAAAGAAAAAAAAGGAGGAGAATAGACAAGTGAGAATCGAAAAAGCTTGAACATTCTGAAAGTTCAAGAGAGAGGGAAAATCAATCTGAGAGAACATTTTGGGAGTTTTTTGAAAGGCAGTCAATTTTGGGAACTATTTTCTATGAGTTGAGGTCAGTGTTTGAGTTTATGAACAGAAAAGAGAAAGGCTTGGAGGGTATTCAATTTTTGTCAGTTTTATTTAGAGTCTTGAATCAGTCCTTTATAGTGTTAAGAGGTTCCTGAGTCAATCAGTTCTTAAGGGATTCATTTTGGGTCCTGAAAATCAGTCTTTAGAAAGCATTCAACTTTGAGATGTTATTGTTTCATTGATATTCTAGGAGTGTTTATGTTTTGATCTCAAGGAGTTCCTGGTATTACTCAAGCTATTCTGATTATCTAATAGCTGAAAGTTTCAGAATTAGTTTGGTGGTTCAACTCTGGTCGTTTCGGTTTATTCTGGTCAATATATTATTTCTATTTGATTTTGGAAACACTTCTGGGTTTGTTGAACTATCCTGGGTAACCTCTGCTATTGTATTACTGTTGTGGTATTGCTGCTGGTGTATCGTTGTTGTATTGCTGCTGCTGATCTTCCTTTTCTCCCATTGTAAACATTTCCAGGTACACTTCTTGTTTCATTGAAATGTATGTATTGCTGCTGCTGATCTTCCTTTTCTCCTATTGTAAACATTTACAAGTACACTTCATGTTTCATTGAAATGTAGAATCCCAGTTAAGAAAGTAAAATGAAATGTGTAGCAATGAGTTGATTCCAGATTTCTATTTCAGCATTTAAATTCATAGTTGATGTAATTTTCTTTTATTTATTTTTGTATTAAATGGACTATAAACTGATGTATCTTGGATTCAATAAGTCTACTTTACATGTGGAGTACTAGTTGTAGTTGTTGTTAGGTTAGGTTAGTAGAGTAGATTATGTTAGTTGTAGTTAATCTCATGCTATATCTTCTCTTCATATATATGTTTAAAGGCGGTTCATAAAATTATAATGAATATTTAGTCAATTACCGTTAGTATTTAGCCGGGGTAATTAATTGCTTTCGCATCCTGGTTATTTATCATTTTAGGTGAGTATAATTTTATAAGTGTTAGCTTTAGTTCACGTTGCAATAACCTCATACG
This sequence comes from Nicotiana benthamiana, assembly GCA_034376525.1. Classification (NCBI taxonomy): domain Eukaryota; kingdom Viridiplantae; phylum Streptophyta; class Magnoliopsida; order Solanales; family Solanaceae; genus Nicotiana; species Nicotiana benthamiana. The sequence goes on from CM067335.1 coordinate 78,695,189, forward strand.
GATAGATGTTCTAAATTTAGTTAATATGTGAAAGTTAAATAGTCCTTTAAAGTTAATGGGGTAAGTTTGGCAAAAAATCGAGAATAAAGGTTCCAGCTGATAAATTTGTTCATTGTGAATTGTTGAACACACTTGTACTGATGTAGAGTAACTTCAATAAGCATTTAGTATAGTTAAAATTGCGGATCCATTTGGTTTAATGAATTAGCCTATTTACAAGGTTTTCGGGCCTTAGCACTGCAGTGAACGGCCCAGGTCCAATCAGATTCATGTGTTCGTATGAACCTGGGCCAAGACCTATGACTAACTATCCTACTGTACAAGTTCCAGTGCAATTTTCTATTTGTATTTGTTTTAATTTAATAACTAATAATTTAGGACCTTTTCAAGCATGTTAATTAATTAGGCTTTCTTTTTTAGAGACAAATAGTATAGAATATCATAGTTTACTTTAGGGTGGACCTGTAAATAAAATGAGATGAGCCTCGCTAAATAAAACATAATAGTTGTGGTACCCTCGTTAAATGTATATATTAAAACTATTAGATTTCGAGATGAGTTGTTTAGCGAATTTTACAGCTTTCCCCAAAATAATAATGTGTTAGTCTCTTTAGGCACGTATTTTAAGAATGTTACCTTCCTAAACTCGGGTATGCATTTATATGACCCAAATCCAAATCTCAACGATGTTAAAATATGTTAAAAATCACGGGTGCATTTATGCAACGTGGTTCAAGACGTATTTTAATGACGTTGCAATTCTCTTTTAAAATAATAATAACAAAAGCGGTAAAAAGTTAAAATTTGCACATAGGTTCAACATGTATTAAATCATATAAATAAGTCGAATATGATAGTTGAGCGACCGTGCTAGAACCAAAGAATTCGTGAATGCCTAACACCTTCTCCCGGGTTAACAGAATTCCTTATCCGGATTTCTGGTTCACGGACTGTAATACAGAGTCATTCTTTTTCTCGATTCGGGATTCTAACTGGTGACTAGGGACACCATAAAACTCCCAAGTGGTGACTCTAAATTAAATAAATAAATCATGTTTCAATTATCCCTTAATTGGAAAAAGTCTCGTACGCCCTCGCGGGTGTGCTAAAAAAGAGGTGTGACAACCACTTCTATTTTTCTCTTTCGTGTGATTTTTTTCTCTCCACTTCTATTTTTCTCTTTCGTGTGATTTTTTTCTCTCATTGCTAATCGAACTATTCTATTTTTGTTCGTTCATGGATGGCGAGAACATGTACCGCATCTTCAGTTGAGCAACAACCAGAGTCCCCAGTGGAAGCTCCCACAAGGGGCAGAGGTCGAGGGTGAGACCGTGTCAAAGGCTGAGGTTGGGGTGGAGCTCAGCCCAGAGCTCGAGAAGCAGCACCGGCGGCAGAGCCTCAGGTGGAGTTTGATAAGGAGGCTCCAACCCAAACCGTTCCAGTGAGACTAGCTTAGGCCCCAGAAGGTTTCATTGCTACCCCATACTCCATGATGCTTTGGACCGTCTAGTAGGTCTCATGGAAAGTGTGGCCCAGACCAGCACATTTCTTGTAGCATTAATCATCTCTCAGGATAGAGGAAGAACACAGACTCCTGCTACTCACACCCGGAGCAGAGGGCTCGCCAGTACCAGACTTCAGCAGCTCAGCTAGTTGGAGTAGTTCAGCCAGTTGTTGCGACACATGCCGCTGGTGGATCATCTATGTTCTCCAAATGCTTATTAAGATTGGACAAGTTCACTAAGCTCTTTCCAGTTCATTATAGTGGAGCAGCTTCTGAGGACCCACAGGATTATCTTGACCGCTACAATGAGGTGCTACAGAACATGGGAATAGTGGAGACTAATAGGTTCGACTTTGTTGTGTTCCAGATGATAGGGTACTCCAAGATATGGTGGAATGACTTTGGTTTGAATAGACAATCTGGGTCGTCTGCTTTGGCTTTGGACCAATTCTCTCAGATATTTTTTGAGAAGTTCCTTCTTGTTGTAATGAGAAAGGACTATCGCAGGCAGTTCGAGCATCTCCAGTAGGCAGTATGACCTCCACTCAGTACGAGACTGGATTTGTTGATTTTGTCATCATGCTCTTCTTATACTTCCACAAAAAGAGAGGGTGAGGAGGTTTATTGAGGTACTTGCTCAGCCTATCAAATTGCAGATGGTTAAGGAGACTGGGAGTGAGATTTCTTTCTAGGATGATGCCAATGTTATCATGCGAGTTGAGATGGTTTTCACTTACGGGAGTGGTAAGGGGTCTGACAAGAGGCCTCCTCACTCCCGTGGATTTAGTTAGATCTCATCTGGAGGTCGGGTACTTTTGGTAGAGGCCATCCTCCCAGGCCATTTCATTCATCACTTTAGTCTTCTCACAGTGTGTTAGGTGGTCGTGTCCCTCATATGAAGTATTACGATTAGCTAGCCTACAATGCACCACTAGCTCCTATAAGTGCGCCTTCACTCCATTGTTTTTATGGTGGTTACTCAGGACGCAAAGGTCAGTTTCAGGGTCATCAGCCACAACATCTGAGATCTTATTTACTTGTGGCGATCCAAGGCTCATCATCGGGGTTCTTATGCCATGGTCTCGGCACCGGGTGTTTCACCGCCCACTCAACAAGCTATAGGTAGGGGTCAGACAACTAGAGGTAGAGGTCGAGGCATTAGAGGTGGAGGTCAGGTAACTAGAAGTGGAGGCCAGCCAGACATGGTCCATCCCCGAGATGTAGTAGAGTGGTGGGGCCCAACCCTAACGCTATGTTTTTCCAGATAGTCTTGAGGCTGAGTCATCTGAAATTGTTATCACAAGTACGATTTCAGTTTGCACTAGGGATGCCTCGGTATTGTTTGATCTAGGTTCTACTTATTCGTAAGTGTCATCCTATTTTTCTTCATATTTGGTTATGCCTCCTGATTCTTCGAGTTATCTCGTGTATGTGTCCACACCTGTGGGGGATTCTATTGGTGTAGATCGTGTCTATCTTTTATGTGTGGCCATTATTGGGGTCTTGAGACTCGTGCAAATATTTTACATTTTGATATGTTGATTTCGATGTTATTTTTGGGATGGATTTGTTGTCACCTTATCATGTTATATTGGACTGTCATTCCAAGACATTGACCTTAGCCTTGCCTAAGTTTTCTTCATTAGAGTGGAGAAGGACTCCTGGTCATTCTACCAGCAGGGTTGTCTCTTATATGAAGGCTCGGCGTATGGTCAAGAAGAGGTGTCTAGCTTATCTAGATTATGTTCGTGATTCTAGTGCGAAGGTTCCTTCCATGGATTCTATACCAGTTGTTCGAGAGTTTCCAGAGGTGTTTCTTGTAGACCTACCGGAGATGCCACCCGATAGGGATATTGACTTCTGTATTGATTTAGTTCCAGGTACGCAGCGTATTTCTATTCTGCCATACCGCATGGCCCCACTAAAGTTGAAAGAGTTGAAGAAGCAGTTGCATGATTTGCTTGATAAGGGATTTACTAGACCTAGTGTCTCGCCTTGGGGTGCGCCCGTATTGTTTTTAAAGAAGAAGGATGTGTCAATAAATATGTTCATAGATTATTGGAAGTTGAACAAAGTTACTATCAAGAACAAGTATCCATTGCCGAGGCTTGATGACTTATTTGATCAGCTTCAAGGTGTCAAAGAGTTTTCAAAGATCAATTTAAGATCGGGATACCATCAATTGAGAAATAGGGCATCTGATGTCCTTAAGACAAATTTTTTTACTCGGTATGGCATTATAAGTTTCTAGTGATTTCATTTGGGCTGACGAATGCCCCAGCAGCATTCATAGATTTGATGAACCGGGTGTTCAAGCCTTATCTGGATTCCTTTGTGATTGTTTTTATTGATGATAACTTAGAATACTCCTGTAGTCGAGAGGAGCATCTGCAGCATCTTTGGGTCGTTCGTCAGACTCTGAGAGACAACCAGTTATATGTTAAGTTTACAAAATGCGAGTTTTGGTTTGACTCAGTCACCTTCTTGGGGCATGTTGTATTAGCAAAGGGTATTTAGGTGGATCCTAAGAAGTTGAGGCAGTCAAGAACTGGTCTTGACCCACATCAACAACATGGATTCAGAGTTTTTTGGGGTTGGCGGGTTATTACCACCAGTTTGGGGAGGGGTTTTCATATATGGTAGCCTCATTGTCCAGATTAACACAGAAAGGTGCTTCGTTCAGATGGTCAGACGAGTGTGAGGCAATCTTCAAGAAGCCCAAGACAGCTTTGTCTACGACACTGATGTTGGTGTTACCCACAAGTTTAGGATCTTATACGGTATATTACGATACATCCCGAGTTGGAATTGGTTCAGTATTGGTGCATGATTGAAAGGTTATTGCTTATGTTTTGCAACAGCTGAATGTTCACGAGAAGAATTACCCTATCCATGATCTAGAGCTGACAGCCATTATTTACGTGCTAAAGATTCGGAGTCACTATCTTTACGGTGTGTCGTGTGAGGTATTCGTGGATCATCGGAGTATACAGTACTTTTTCAAGCACAAAAAGCTCAATTTGAGGCAGAAGAGATGGTTGAAGCTATTGAAAGACTATAATATCGCCATCCCGTATCATCCCGGGAAGGCTAATATGATGGTCGATACTTTGAGTAGGAAGCCAGCTAGTATGGGTTACCTCGCGTACATTCTATTCGGCAAGATACCACTTGTATTAGATGTTCAGGCTTTGGCCAATAAGTTCCTGAGGTTGGATGTTTTTGAGGCCAGTCGTGCTCTAACTGGTACAGGTTCTCAGTCTTTATTGTTTGAGCGCATCAGGGAACACTAGTATGATGACCCTCATTTGCTTGTCCTTAGGAACACAGTGCAGCACTGTGATGCTCAACCAGTTTTGGTTGGAGATGATTGAGTTTTGAGGATGCAGGGTCGTGTTTGTGTGCCTAATATGGATGGACTTTGCGAATTGATCCTAAAGTAGGCCCACAGTTCCTGGTATTCTATTCATCCAGGAACCACCAAGATATATCAGGATTTGCGGCAACATCATTATTAGTGGAGAAGGATGAAGAAGGATATAGTAGCATATGTATCCCGGTGTCTAAATTGTCAGCAAGTAAAGTAGGAGCATCAGAGACCTGGTGGTTTGCTTCAGAAGATAGAGGTTCCTAAGAGGAAGTGGGAGTGTATCACTATGGATTTCGTTTTTGTACTACCATAAACTCAGAGGAAGTTCGATACAGTTTGGGTTATTATGGATAGACTGACCAAGTCAGTGCATTTCATTCTGGTTGTTGTTTCATATTCTTCAGAGTGGTTGGCAAAGATTTACATTCGTGAAATTGTCCGCATTCATGTTGTGCCCGTGTCTATCATTTCAGATCGAGGTGAGCAATTCATCTCGCAATATTGGAGAGCAGTGCAGCATGAGTTGCGCATGCGGGTTGAGCTAAGCACATCATTTCATCCCCAGACGGATGAACACTCCGAGCGTACTATTAAGATATTAAAGGATATGCTTCACGCCGGCATTATTGACTTTGGAGGTTCTTGGGATTAGTTTTTGCCGTTTGTAGATTTTTCCTAATAACAATAGCTACCAGTCGAGCATTCAGATGGCCTCCTATGAGGTATTATATGGTAGACGGTGTCGTTTTTCTGGTTGGATGGTTTGAGCCAGGGCAGGCTCGGTTATTGGGTACAGATTTGGTACAGGATGCCATGGATAAGGTTAAGATCAATCAGGATAGATTTTGCGCGGCTCAGTCCAAGCAGAAAAGTTTTATCGATCGTAAGGTCCATGATGTTGCATTCATGGTCGGAGAACGAGTGTTGCTTCATATGTCACCCATGAAGGGATTAATGAGATTTCGAAAGATGGGCAAATAAAATACTAGGTACATCAGGCCTTATTAGATTATTGATCGAGTAGGAGAGGTGGCTTACAGACTTGCATTGACACCCATTTTATCGGTGATCCATCCAGTATTTCATGTGTCTACGCTTCGGAAGTTTCAGAGGGATCCATCTCACGTGTTAGACTTCAGCATTGTCTAGTTGGACTAGGATTTAACCTACAAGGAGGAGCTGGTAGCCATTCTAGATCGGCATGTTCGCCAGTTGAGATATCAATTCGAGTGCAACAGAGAAGTCAGCCTGTTGAGGAAGCAACATGGGATTCTAAGTTCGATATGCGAGGTAGATATCCCCACCCTTTTATCAGCTCATATACTTTTCAATGCCCGCTCGAGGACAACAATAGATTAAGAGGTGGAGAATGTGATGACCCGATAGGTCATCTTATAATATAAAACCAAATTATGTGTTCCCAGTGATGTTCCAAACATCAATACCACACAAGAGGGGATGATTTGTGTGGTACCCAATTTTCGATCTAGAAGAACCTGGTTCTTCTAGGTGTTCTAACCACTATTGTTTGCAGAATTAAAATAAAGAAATAAATAAAACAGAGATTTTTATGTGGAAACACCTAGCTCAAAAGGTGAAAAAATCACGACTTACTCAGTAGGATTTTCCCAAACACCCACTGAACTCAATTAGCCAAAAACAACATTTACAAAACTCTTGTAAACCTAAGGATTAACTCTAATCCCAGTGTGGCACACAGCCTCAACTGTTGCGACACTTTCAAGTTAACTCTAACTTGAATACTCAAAGTACCTAATACAATTGCTTCTATGAAAGCTGGAAAGGTACAAGTTTAAATCACTTACTACAATTGAACTAGAATAAGAATAAACACAATGGAACTGGTTCTTCTATCTTGTTCAAGTAGCTACAGGCATGCACACTTGATCTCACATAAAATTGCTTGCAAAATAGTCTTGCTCTTTCGCTCTAAATTTTGCTTAACTTCATCGTATGTGCATACCTGTAAAAGAACAACTCAGTATTTATTAGATTAGTAATTAGAGTTTGATTGTGACTCAATTTCTGATCATCCATTGAGTTTTATTCCTAGACCAATCCAAACTCCAATCCTTATCCGGATGTGTTATCTTCTCAAAAGGAGATTTCTTCTCCTTATCCCATATACGATTTTTCGAGCAGTTTAGAAGATATTCAGTAGATATTGTTGCTTGATCCCAAAGGCTTATCTTCTTCATGTGCATCTCATGTGCATGGGCCGTAACAACTGTATCTCCTAAGATGGATCTAGTCCTTCACTGAGTTCATTTGTCATCCTTCAAAACTTGAACTGAGCTTGGGCCAACAAATTACCCCTTTTTCATGATGACAAACTCTGTACTTTTACTTATCAGAGAACCTGTGAAACTCACCTAAAATATCATCGCTTGAAAAATTTAACTCATCATTAAGGGCCAGATTTATTTAGGTCTTAAACATCACTGTTCTTAAAATAGACACAATTGCTTTTTAAGCACAATATCTTCCCCTTTTGGCTTCATCGAAAAGTTGCATAAACATGTGAATTCTAAAATATTAATTGTTACTCATAGCCACTGGAGCAACTACAAGTGAAAGCATGCTTTAGTTAATCAAAAATCAACTTGATAAAAATGACAATTAAGAGCAGAATCATCATAAAATAAGAAAAATGAAAATTGTCATTGATAAGGCAGTGCTTCTACAAGACAGTCCACAAAAAGAAAGGACAAAAACAACCAACCATGAGCAAAAACAAGAAAAATCCCTAATCCGGGTCATTGGGGGGTAACTGAACTGGTTTAGAACTAGGAATAAGAGGGCTAAGGTTTTGAGGAACTAGAGGGTTGGGATTGGAGTAGATTGAGAATTCTTTGTAGCATCCCTTCACTCTTTTCCTTTTCTTTTGTTAGCTTTGCTTTCATCCCATTCCATTCATCTTCCAGCTCATCCACACGAGCCTGAAGCCAAGCAATCCCAGCATCTTTTGTCCTACATATTTATCCAAATCCCTAACCTTGCTATTCACTGTAATCTTCACTGATGAACCAGGTTCAACAGGGCCTGCACTTAGTAGATAGTCATAAGCCTGGAGGGTCTTGATTCCAAAGTGCTCCTTACTGGAGGCCATTTCCCATTTCTTCAAAGGAACGTTCAACGTGTTCAGTACAGTTGTCAGAATGAATCCATAAGGAGTAGCATGAGCCTTTGAACCGTTGATGACTCCATCCAACAGTTTGACTATGAAAGCAGGCCAGTTAATCCGGTTACCCCTCACAAGACACTCCATGAGAACCAGGTCCATGTAATTTACAGTGTGCCTCCTCTCCTGTCTAGGCAGCAGGCACTTGTTCAAAAACTAAAAGAGCACTTTATGCACCGGCTTCATTTCACTCTTTTGAACAAATCTTTCCTAAGGCACCTCTTTAGCATCCTTTGTATCACAGAAGTTCCTGGTGATTTGGAGTGCAGTGGGCAGACCATCTAGACAAGGCCACCTTTGTCTAACGTAATCATTATAGCCCTCACTTGGAACGTCTGGAATCCTTCCCAATTAAGGTGCATCAATAATCACCTTCACTCCTTTCGCTACACTGGATACTAACCTATTTTTCACAGAACCATTTGCCATGAACTCAATCAGCTATTTTCTGGCTAGTCTTCCATCCATCTGAAGGACCATGTCCTTCCATCCCTCTGCAGCTAAAGCATTCACCAACCTAAGAATGTCTGGATCCTCCAAGTCTTGCAGCAACCCTCCCTTCAATATGTTCCTCCTGCTAAAAATGATAAAACGATCTTGCTCCTATTCAGACTCATCCTCTTCTTCTTCTCCACTCCACTCTCCATATTCTTCTTCATTAATTTTCACTTGTTTTCCCTTCACTACAGACGTAGTTTTCTTTGGCCAAGGAGGGTTTAGAAGGTACAGATTTTGAAGACTTCTTTGTAGGAGTCTTGGTTCTTTTTGGTTTGACAGTGGGAACCTCCTTAGTTGTACCTTTCTCTTGATGGACCAGTTCCATCTTCTCCTCCTCTTCTTCAGCAGCCTCAAAACTTTCCACTACTTTTTCTTCTTCTTGTTCCTTCTTCTATTTCTTACTCTTCTCTAAAGCTTCATGTAGTTCTGCCTCACTTTGCCTTACTTTACTCCTTGTGTCTCTTCCCCTAGGTACAGAAGTAGCAGCAGTCTTGGGAGATGAAACTTTACCTTTCTTTGCTAGTTTAGAAGCAACTAGGGTCCTTTGTGAAGACACCTTGAACTTATTTGGGTCATAAGTGTCCCCCACCTTCTTTAGAATATCTGCTAAAGATTCCTCAACAGAAGAACTATGTTCATCTTGTTGCTTACTCAAATGAACAAGTCCCTCAGCAGCCTCTCTTGATCCGCTTCCCCCTGACTTTAAGCCACCTTCTTCACCACTACCACAGATAGCAAGAACCTCCCCTTTATTTTTCTTTCTCCTCCTACTAGACTCGGCCTCTTCAACACTCTTCATAGAACCCACTAACACAAACCTACTATCTTCCCTCTTTGCCACATCAAAAAATGCAAAACAAGTTTTTACCTCGCCTAGGGTTTCTTGACTCTTGTCATTGACAGAAGACTCGTGTTCTTCTTGTTCACTGGTAGAAATGAATTTTTCACTCTCAGAGCTTGAGTCAGATTCCTCAGCTGGAGCCTCTTTCATTTGGCCTTTAATTTCTCATTTAAGGATTTTCTCAGAGCCGGAGGCTAAAGTTTTTCTGGGTAACATCTTTTGCCGGCGAAATCTAGGTCTTGGGGTTTTAATAGAAGTGTTGATGATGAAATATTAGGGGAAACAGGTGGGGGAGTTCCAGGATTATCTTGAGGGTTACTCATGGTGGAGTGATTTTGGAAATCTTTTGGGAATTTTGGAGAAGAAAGGGGATTATCAGAAGCATTGAAGAAGTGAATGACGGTTATGAGTGATGAGAGAAGGTGTGATGGGTATTTAAAGAGAGATCATGATTAAGCCTGTAACGACATCTTTTTCAGCGGTCAATTAGGAGTCTAATCACATTAGAATTTCGGTCTCTTCAGAGATTAATGAGCGACGCTAGTTTTTAGGAAATAATCCCATTTTAGTAGATTCCTAGGATAATGAAATTGGTTTAATGTTCAACTTATAGAATTTTTGAAAGTTCGGTGTAATTAGGACTACTTCTCATGATTGGTAATTTTATCTTTCTGATTGTGCAAAGTATAGAAACATACTTGAACTTTCTCATGAGCATATACTGATGAACCAGATTCTTCAAGTCATGCCTCAAATGTCAGAATAGAAAACTTTGTAAGAGATTAAAGATTCATATAAACACATGTCACAAGAGTATACTAATTAAAGTATGATACTCAGTAAGAATTAGTCTATATATTTTCATTGAATTAAGAACTCCTAACCAAAAAAAATCAACATTTTTTCATTATGCATTCTGAACTGGACCTTTTAGGTGATGTTAATCATCCCTAATTCCAACCTGTTCCTTTCAAAGTTTTCTCTACTCAGCGCTTTAGTGAAGATGTCAGTTATTTGTCTATCATTAGCACAAAATTCTATGGAGATTAACCCTTTCTCATAGTTATCTCTTAAGAAGTGGTGTATAACATCTATGTGCTTGGTCATTTTATGATGAACTGGCTTCTTTATCATACTTATAGCACTAGTGTTATCACAAAACATTGGAATACATCCCACTTCAATCCCAAAGTCTACCAGTTGTTGCTTAATCCCTAGCAATTGAGCACAACAAGAAGCAGCAGCAACATATTCAGCTTCAGCAGTAGATAGGGCTACTGAATTTTTCTTTTTGGTAGCCCATGACACTAGACATGACCCCAGGAAATGTGCCATACCTGAAGTGCTTTTCCTATCCACTAAGAACCCTGCATAATCAGCATCAATATATCCTACTAGGTCAAAATTACTACCTTTGGGATACCAAAGACACAAATCAGTGGTGCCTTTCAGATATCTCAATATTCTCTTGACATCAGCAAGTGTGACTCCTTTGGATTTGCCTGAAAACGAGCACAAACCCTATACTGAAAACAATGCCAGGTCTACTAGCAGTAAGCTACAAAAGTGAACCAATCATACCCCTATACAACTTTTGATCAACTGATGAACCATGTTGATCAACATCTAATTTAGTGGATGTTGCAATAGGTGTATCTATTTATTTGGATTCCTCCATTTTAAACTTTTTTATTAGTTCTTTTGTATACTTCTGTTGATGGATCATGGTCCCATTTGGCTTTGTTTTATCTAAAAACCTAGGAAGAAATTTGTTTTATCTAAAAACCCAGTAGGAATTTTGACAGTCGTTCATACCAAGCTCTTGGGTCCTGTTTGAGCCCATATAGAGCCATGTTCAACTTGTACACATGCTCAAGACACTCCTTGCTTTCAAATCCTGGAGGTTGTTTCACAAACACCTCTTCTTTGAGGTAGCCATTTAGGAGGCACTTTTGACATCCATCTGATGGAGAGTGAATTCCATATGTGCTGTAAAGGCAATGAGGAATTTGATTGCTTCTAGTCTTGCAACTGGAGCAAAGGTCTCATCATAGTCAATGCCTTCTTCATGGTTGTAGCCCTGAACCACCAGCCTTGCCTTGTTTCTTGTAACAGTTCCATCTTCATCAAGTTTGTTCCTGAAGACCCATTTGGTGCCAATGACTGATATGTCCTTGGGTCAAGGAACTAAATGCCAAACTTGACTTCTTTCAAATTGATTGAGTTCCTCCTGCATAACATAGACCCAATCTGCATCCTGCAAAGCCTCAACAATATTTTTAGGTTCAATAAGAGATAGAAAAGCATCAAATGCACACAGATTCTTTAATTGTGATCTAGTTTTGACTCCAGATATTGGATCATTAATGATGTTCTCAATAGGATGAGAACTTTGATACTTGTGAGATTTCACCAACAACTTGTTTCTACTGATTCTTCTGTGTTCTGTTCATGAGGAACAGGTTCTTGTAGAGAGTTTGTTTCATTTTCTCCTTGATTAGTTCCCCCTGTCTGATTGCCCCAAGTGGAAGAACCTGTTTCATCACTTGTTCCTTCTTTTGATGCTACTTCACGCAATTCTCTTACCAAGCCAATGGCTTCATCTTCATGTTCTTTTCTCTCATAAAGAATGTTAGTTTCATCAAATACAACATGCACACTTTCTTCTACACACAAAGTTCTTTTATTGAATACTTTATATCCTTTGCTATGTGAAGAATATCCCAAGAATACTCCCTCATCACTTCTGGGATCAAACTTACCTAGGGAGTCTTTTCCATTATTGTGCACATAGCACTTGCAACCAAATGCCCTAAGGTGGGATATGTTTGGCTTTCTCCCTTTAAATAACTCATAGGGAGTTTTCTCAACAAGCGGTCTAGTCATGCATCTATTGATTATGTAACATGCAGTGTTTACAGCCTCTGCCCAGAAGCTGTGGGGTAATTTACTAGAGAGAAGCACTAGTCCTTTCCATATCCTCAAGGATCCTGTTCTTTCTTTCAACTACACCATTTTGTTAAGGCGTCCTAGGGGCAGAGAAGTTGTGATCTATACCATTTTCATCACAAAATTTAGCAAATTTTACATTTTCAAATTCAGTTCCATGATCAAACCTAATTGATGCAAGTTGATTTCTTAATTGTTTCTGAGTTTTTCTAACAAAGGCAGTAAACATTCAAATGCCTCATCTTTGGATCTCAGGAATATTACCCAGGTAAATCTAGAATAATCATCAACAAGAACTATCACATATTTCTTTCCACCTCTACTCATGGTTCTCATTGGTCCACAAAGATCCATATGAACTAGTTCCAATGTCTTGGACATACTTACCATTTTCTTGGATTTGAAAGATGACCTTACCTACTTTCCCCTTGCAAATGCCTCACAAACTTTGTCTTCCTTGAACTTGATATTAGGTAACCCTATCACCAAGTCCTTGGAGACTAATTTGTTTAGTTGATTTAGAGTGACATGGCCAAGTCATTTGTGCCACAGGAGGGGATCATTAACTAGCACACTTAGACAAGTGAGTTCATTTTCTGAAAGAGTTGACAAATCTACAATGTAAATATTTTTAACTCTTTTTTCCTACAAAATAATCTTGTCAGTGGTAAGGTTAATCACAAAATATTTGGTAAAGGTGAAAGCTACAAGGTTACCTATGTCACACAATTGTAACACACTAATTAGGTTGTATTTCAAGCCATATATCAAGTAGACATTCTCAATGGAATTAGAGTCTATTTTACCTACCTTTCCAACCCTAATGATCTCACCTTTCTTTCCATTTCCAAATGAGACATTACCTCCTTTCAGATTCTCAAGTGAAAGGAATTGGTCCTTGTTCCCAGCCATGTGTTTTGAGCAGCCACTATCCATGTACTATATTTAGCTACTCCCTTTCACTTGAACCTGCAAAAAGAAATCAGGGGTTAGTCTTAGGAACCCAAACTAGCTTGGGTCCCTTTCTATGGACAAAAGGATGAATCAGGTTCTTTCTTTCCCAACCAGGAAGCTTGTGTTTTCTTGAACAAAAGCTTTGTTCCTTTGACTGGCCATTTCTTTTGCATTGCATTCATTTTTATAATGGCTAGTCTTTCCACAGTGTGTGTGGATCTTATTTTCAGGAAGCGTGAGGTACTTGCCTTTGAGGTCCCATTTTGGAGCTTGAGTCCTTTAGCCAAGTCCTCTTTTATTGATGTTGTGATGCTCTTGCAACCAGGAGAGAGCATCAGAAGCGTTGTTCCATTTACAAGTTCTGACTAGTTCATGTTTCACCTTTCCAAGATCTTCTTTTAAAGGTTTAATAAATTCATCTTTCTAGTACAGTTCATTTTTCATTTTTCCTAGATTTTCTTCTAGAGTGAGAAATGAGTGATCAGCTTTCTTCTTTCCAGTTCCTAGTTTTAGTTTTAGATTTTCTGACCTAAGTTCTAGAATACTATTGTCAAGTTCAAGAACTTGGTTCTTCAACTTAGCATTTTTATTATCACTCTCATCAGCCCTAGATTCTAGACTTTTGCATTTTGCTTTTAGGATAACAAATTCCCTAGAATGAACTTCTTTTTCATTGTTAACTATTTCAGACTCATCAATGAAGCCTAATAATAGCCCAGCCAACCTTTCTTTAGATAGAAATTTAATTTTGTCCTTGAGATGCAGAATACTTACCTCCTGCTCATCATTTGATTCTCCAATGGCCATAAGAGCTTGATTTTCTTCCGCTTCATCTTCTGAGTCCATCAGAGGTTTCACCCCAAGCAACAACCATAGTCTTGGTTGAACCTTTTTTTCTCTTGGGTTGAGCTTGTTCCTTCTTCTGGTTTCTTCATTCAGCTCTTTCTTTCTTCCACTCAATTTCCCATTGAGTTTAATTCTTGATCATGTGGTCAGCCTTACTGCACTTATAGTAGCCATCATTTATCTATTTCTCATGAGCTCTTGTCTTGTTGAAGTTTGTACATCTTGATAAACCATTTCCTCTCATTAGGTACTTTTTGAAATCTCTAGTGATCATAGCCACCTCATAATCTTCAAAATCTGAACCTTTTGTAATTTTGAGAGCTAAGCTTCTCTTCTTATTGGATGTATCCATCTTCCTGATTTGCCTTCTCAGTTCATAAGAAGTGAGATTTTCAATCAATTCATCCAGTCTGAGAGTGGCCATATTCTTGGACTCCTGAATGGAAGTGATTTTGCTTTCCCAAGCAACTGGGAGAACTCTTGTCAAGATCTTCTCGACCTTTTCTTCTTCAAGAATAACTCTTCCAAGAGATTTAAGTTCATTTATCAGTGTAGTGAACCTAGTGTACATCTCTTGAATAGTTTCTCCTTCCTTCATAGTAAAATTCTCATATTGAGAATACAGCAATGTTCCTCTAGATCTCTTCACTTGAGGTGTTCCTTCATGAGCCACTTGCAGAGTGTCCCAAATATCTTTGGAAGTAGTACAGCTTTGGATCCTACTGTACTCATCTGGACTCAGTCCACATTCAAGCCATTTCTTGGCCTTAGTATTTTTCTCTCACTTTTTCAAATCTTCAGCAGTGCAGTCAGCCCTTGTCTTTGGCACATCCACTCCTTCCTTATTTTTCATCGTAGTTTCCAAAGGACCATCCATGACTATGTCTCAGAGTTTATAGTCGTCCCCAATGATGTGATCCTCCATCCTATTCTTCCACCATGAGTAATACTGTCCATTGAACAGCGAAGGCTTGGCAGTGGGTTGTCCTTCCCAGTTCCCAGGTGGTACGCTCATGTTGATCTTTTCCTAATGTGTTAGCCTCGTCAAGGATAACCCACTGCTGCAGTTTGCGGAATTAAAATACAGAAATAAAGAACACAGAAACTTTTACGTGGAAAACACCTGGCTCAAAAGATGAAAAAACCACGACCTACCACTCAGTAGTATTTTCCCAAACAACCACTAAACTCAATGAACCAAAAATAGCATTTACAAAACTCTTGTAAACCTAAGGATTAACACTAATCCCAGTGTGGCACACAGCCTTAATTGTTGCAACACTTTCAAGTTAACTCTAACTTGAATACTCAAAGTACCTAATACAATTGCTTCTATGAAAGCTGGAAAGGTACAAGTTTAAATCACCTACTACAATTGAACTAGAATAAGAATAAACACTATGGAACAGGTTCTTCTATCTTGTTCAAGTAGCTGCAGACGTGTACACTTGATCTCACATAAATTGCTTGCAAAATAGCCTTGCTCTTTTGCTCTCAATTTTGCTTAACTTCAGCATATGTGAATACCTGTAATAGAGAACAAAATTATTTATTAGATTAGTAATTAGAGTTTGATTGTGACTCAATTTCTAATCTTCCATTGAGTTTGAGTCCTAGACCAATCTAAACTCCAACCCTTATCTGGATGTGTTCTCTTCTCATAAGGAGAGTTCATTTCCCTAACCCATATGCAATCTTTTCTATCAGTTCAGAAGATATTCAGTAGATATTGATGCTTGATCCCAAAGGCTTATCTTCTTCATGTGCATCTCATGTGCATGGGCCATAACAACTGTGTCTTCTAAGATGGATCTTGTCCTTTATTGAGTTCATTTGTCATTATTCAAAACTTAAACTGAGCTTAGGCCAACATCCAGGCTATTAAAATATCATTTTATCCCTTCTCAATTTGAGTGTGTTGTCCGGACGTGTTTCCGGAAAGCTTTTATGATGAAAGTTGATGAAAATAATATTCTTTGCTTTTAAAAGTTGTTTTGGTTGATTTCGATCAATATTTTAAATAAACGGACCCTATACTTGTGTTTTGATAGTCCTTTATGGGTTCATATCGAAAAATAGGACCTCGGCGCATGCCGGGAATCGGATTCAGAGGTCCCTATCTCGAGTTATGAATTTTTGTTAAAATTATAAATCTGAAAATTTTATGGTTTTAAAGAAATTGTTAATGCTTGATCTTGTTGATATGGGTTCCATATTTTAGTTCTAGATCTCGATACAGGTTCAATATAATACTTAGTTATGTTTGTGAAATTTGGTGAGAGATGGAGTTGGTTTGACATGATTCGGACGTCTGGTTGAAAAAAATAGAAATTTCAAAGTGTTCTTGAGAATTTCATTTGATTTAATGCTAAATTCGTAGTTCTAGGTGTAATTTAAGTGATTTGATCGCGCGAGAAAGTTCGTATGATATTCTAAGACTTATATACATTTGGCTTGGAGTTCCAAGGGCTCGGGTGAGTTTTAGATAGGCTACGGAGTGAAGTTTAGCTTAAACATTGCTGATATCTATAATTTCTCGGAACTAGCCTCTCATCTCGCATTAGCAAGACTAGAGTTCACATTTGCGAGCATGAAAGCTTTCGCATTTGCGAGCTACTCAACAGAACTACAAAGAGTAGCTGGGCTAGGCAGTCCTCGCATTTGCGAGAAAATCTTCACATTTACAAAGTTGGTCTGGGGAAGGGGTTCTTTGCATTTGCGGAGAAGGTGGTCGCAATTGCGATCCCAGTGCTGCATTTGCGGAAAATATATCGCATCTGCGACAGAAGCAGAAATGCGATAGGTGTGCATTTGCGAGCTTCGCAATTGCGAAGCTCAGGTCGCAAATGCGACATCTGCAGTTGTGTAAAAGTGAAGTTAGACGAGATTTTTCATTCATTCTTTAAATTTTCAAAACCTAAAACACAAGAGGCAATTTTTTAAAAACCATTTCATCCTCAAATCATAGGTAAGTGATTCTAAACAAGTTTCTTTCACTTCATTTTACAAGTTTCAACATAGAATCTAAGGTTTTCATGGTGAAATTGGGGATTTTTGGATTGAAACTAGGAATTTTGAAATTTAGGGATTTAGACCTCAAATTGAGGTCAGATTCCAAAATCAATTATATATCCTAGATGGGGGTGAATGACTAATCGAGTTTTGGTCCGGATTTCGGGTTTGGATCAAGCGGGTCCAAGTGTTGACTTTTTTTAAAATGGCCTAAATTGAATTCCTTGTAATTGTTGGTAGTTTCTAAGGCTTAAATTTAATTATTTAGTTGGTAATTTGCTAGATTATATTGGTCCGGAGGATTGTGTGAAGGAAAAAATGGTGATTGAGCTTTGAGTTTGGTCGTTGGAGCTAGGTAAGTGTCATGGTTAATCTTGGTTTGAGGGATTAGGTATTATTTGCCTACTTGTTATGTGTTTGGATGTAGAGTACAACACATAGGTGAGGTGACGAGTGACTATGCATTATCGAGGCATAGCATATGAGTGAGTTTTATTCTTGTAAATGTTGTAGTCTTTGATCCCATTGTTCACGTTTAGACTAGCTATTTGATGTATTGAGCAATTTCTTATCATGTTTACTGAATTTGGTATTAATTGAGTATTGACTCAAAGTTGAGGTGGGTATTATGGAACTAAGTGTTAAAGTAAGATTAGTTCTTGATAATCCTATCTCCCCATTGTTATTGTTCATTATTTTTGTGAGTGAGTGATCAAGCACGAAGGGTGATGTCGTGCACGTTTCTATTACTTCCTCTATTCCAGTTTATGTGAACCTATTTCTTTTCTGAACCGTTCCAAAAAGAATGACTCCTTCCTAAATTTAATAACAATTTAGCTTAAACTTACAATTCTACTCTTAAATAGAATCTTTTATAACCATACAAATACTTTGGGCCCTTTCTAACTTGTTTATGACCATAAATTTTAAAAGTCTTCATTTTTTCTTAAATTTCGTGCCCTGTCAATCAGGTTCACATAAATTGGAATAGAGGGAGTAATTATTATGGTGATGTTGAGTGTAAAAACACGAAAGGTGATACCGTGCACTTTATGTTATTTTATTTGGTGAGATTGAGTGTAAAAGCATGAAGGGTGATGTTGTCCACGTTTTTATTATCTTATCTAGTGAGGTTGGAAGTAAAAGCATGAAGGGTGATGTCGTGCACTTTCTTTTGCTATGTTTATCGATTCTATCTATTTAAGATATATTTATTGTTCATCGTTCTCAGTTTCATTGTAATTCTTTGTCTTGCACTCCCCCAGCATGCCCCCTTCCCAATACTTCTTGCCTTGTTTCTTTAGTTGATGTTATTAGTGGATATGTATTGATAAAATGCATGTGTTTGTTTGGAAGTGCTTTTCCTAGCCTCGTCACTAATTCACCAATGTTAGACTCGATACTTGCCAGTACATGGCATTAATTGTAGTGATACTGCACTCTACACTTTCTATGCAGATTTCGGTACTGGACCGTGTTGACCCGAGTTGAGCTGCTGACTTCATTCCCACGGGAGACTCAAGATAGATCTGTCGGTGTTCACAACCCCTAGAGTCCCCTTCCAGTTATTTCGCAACCCCTAGAGTCCCCTTCCAGTTATTTCAGTTTATTATTTCTTTTAACTCGAAAACTGTTGTACTTTCTTTCAGCCAGTATTTGTAGTGACTCTTAGAAGTTCGTGAATTGTGACATTAGATTATGAGTAGTTGTATATAATTATTTGGGTCATTATAAAATTTCGCATTCTTTTGATCTGTTATGGTTTAATTGTTATTATTTATTACTAAAATGTTTAAGAGTTAGCATATAGATCTCTAATTTTTGGTTTGCCTAGTAACTGAAAAGTTAGACGTCATTACAGTTTCGATGGTGAAAAATTCAGATCGCGACAAATCTGTTGCACTCTCTCATAGTTCCTGCAATGCTTTCTATTTCATTCGTGTCTATTCTTTTCGCAATTCACATTAAAGACCCTTTCCAAAGGTTGAGTACCTTGGCCCAGGTAGGTGGTGCTGGGTTCCGTGTCCTTGGCAGGCTCGACCATCGGAGATCCGTTCATTACGAACGTTTTTTCTCGATGTGGACCAAGCTCCGACTTCCTTTTTAGCTTTGGCTCGGAAGAGGTCGGCCTTTGAACCCGTATTGGAAGGGGATCTTGGCTTTTTTTATTATAAAAGAAACCCCAGGAGTTAGTCTTTTTCATTCTCATAAATAAAGCGCACACAAATTTACAAATATCTAAAAACACCAAATAATCGTATGACTTGGTTGTCGTGTTTGCGTTTTCCTACAAAATCTACGTATGTTATTATAACTAGTGTATTACAGTACTATTTAAACTCCTTTAATTTATATAACAAATTTATTCTGCTTATTAAATATTTATATTACATTGCCCTAAAATAATATGATAAATTATACAAAACACCTTATAATATGATACGATTGCATATGCTCTAAAAAGATTTGCAAATACACCCCTTCTATTTCAAATTCGTGCAGTTAGACTACTTATACTTTGGAAATCGGCACAAATATTGTATTAGTTTGAATGATAAGTACTGTATATTGTAACCAAAAAAAAGGTGTTTGGATTGAAAACCATGAAGTATAACTGTAAAATAGTGTACTAAAATCACATAAGTGAAAATCTAATTAAAATTACGCTTGACAGGTCTTATGTGATTTCCTTCTTACTTAATAAAATACATCAATATCTAGTATTAGCATTGCATTTTGACAATGTAAGATAACTTATATTTTGAAGAATCTAGTACTTATTTCTCATATTCTGTATAGTTTTTTATTCTTCCTCTTCAAATAATTTGAATTTACCTAGTAAGATGACCTTCCTCTTATCATAGGACTTCCGTTATATAAGGGGTTTAAGCATTTGATTTTGAAAAAAAAGGATATAACACTGTTATATTTAAGTAGGATTTTCACATATAATGTGATGTTTAGTTTTAAAATATAGGAAGCATGATCGATTAATGGAGTTTTTAAGTAATTAAAAAATATAATGTGATGTTTAGTTTTAAAAAATATAGGAAGCATGATCGATTAATGGAGTTTTTAAGTAATTATTCAAAAGAACATTTTAATGATTAATACTTTCTAGCTGCTCATAGTGGTTACTATTACTACAAATTAATAATGTTAACAAACTAATGTTTGATGTCGTAAAAATAAAAATTCAGGGTCGTTACCTATGATTATACAGAGATATTAGTCACGGATGATAGTAGAATCCCAAAAAAAATACATTTGAAGCTTTAAATTTTGATCCATATGAAACAAGCTCTCAATAAATTAAGGGAGTACAAATAAGGTGTTGGTAAAACACGAGAAAAATTGTAACGGTTCCAAGGTTGGAATCGCCACGAAAACTAAAGTAGTATTCTCTAGAACAGTTAGTAAAGCAGGTTTACAACGAAAAGTAACAGAAAAAGAAAATTTTCATTTCATTCAACATGACTAAAACTGTATAAAGACTGTAGGCATGATCTTATAGTGACAAGCATGCTAACGAAGCTAAAACTGAAAAGAATATATTAAAAAAATGAAATTCGGGGGATGCAGAAAAACGAAGAAACTCAAATTTGAAAGTACAAAAAAAAAAGTTTTTTTTGCGTGGTGGGTGGGGTATGGGGGTGGGATGAGATAGTGTAGAAAAACAAAAAAAAAAAAGTAAAGCAAACTCATTCGCAAAGCCTTTTTAAATATCTTTAAAAGCCATTTTCGTATAATAATCCTTGAAATTGGGGTTAAACTTGCCATTGTGTAACTCCTGCAATACCATCAACTAAAAATCATAGCCGAGAATTTGAGGATCAAAGATAACTTCGAGGTCATCTAATAGATGATAAAATTGTCCGAACTCCAGAGACCAACATCATCTGCATCATAATCTTTGATTCTTTTACAATAATTGCTCCATCCTCAAGATTGTCTTGTGCTCCTAAAGGTGTTAATAGAACATTAAAAGTGCTTTTGATGTTTTCATCAATGTAACCACATATTAAACTCTTGAATGTCTTCAGCAGTCAGACAAAATTCCACATGATCATAACTCCATATATACAACAACAACAACAATCACCCAGTATAATCTCATTTATTGAGGTCTGGGGAGGATGGTGTGTACGAAGACCTTACCCCTACCTTGGAGTAGAGAGGTCATTTTCAAATAGACCCTCGGCATCCTTCCCACCTGAGGAGAGTCGAACTCACAACCTCTTAATTGGAAGTGGAGGTTGCTTACTAAGAAAATTGAATGCCACAGGAAGTTTAAAGCCCACAAGGGTGACTGTAAAGTGAATATCCCCTTCTAATTCCCATGGCAAGCAAGTAAACTTAGCATATCATGGCTTCAGCAAGTAATTACATTGCATTTTGAAGTATCTAATGGACAAGGTCCAAAAACAGAATTATCAAATTCTAAATGAGATAAACTTCAAGGTGTTTGTAATGGTTTCACTTTGTTTTACCCGCTTTTACTGCTTAGCACAATAGACTTCAATTCCTTATTTAACCAAAATTCTTTGGGAATTCCCTCATTGTGATCAGGTTCCCCACCAACCATAAACTCATCTATTTTTCCCAACCTGGCAACTACGCACTTCAGTTCTTTGACCCCACCACCATCTTGGAGTAAAGTGTAAAAGGAAAAAACACAATAATCCCAGAATCACAAAGACAGTTCAACAGAGAGTACATTACCCGTTGATCAATCTGGAATTATCTTCACTGTCGCAATTCCCATCGTCATTTCAAACCAATTCCTCCACTGAACCTCCTATGAAATTGGAGTCCGCCAGATCAGAAAGTGAAACGGGTACTGCTTAAAGCAAAAGTAAGTTCTTTGGTAACATTGGCTGTAATAGGCTAATAAATTTTCTCGCGTCTACCATTATCACTTCCTTCTCGTTTGTTGCCTGAAGCTTAACCAGCAATTCTGTTTTTGTTCTTTTGAGGCAATTCGTCGAACAGCTGGTACTCGATAATTTCAGGATTTTCCTCATCTTCATTTTTGGTGTCGACTGGTACGTTCTTCTCCCAATTCCCTGTGTTCTAATTATTTGGATCAATTTCAAAAACCTGATGAGCACTTTTAAGCACAAACTCCAGCGGTATTTGCAGCTTCATTCCAAGCTTAGTGGCAACAACCTTGTGCTCTCAAGTACTCCGGAATCCAAGCTCAGTGCCCTCCACTTCATTTTGCCACCATGCACGCAAACTCGTTTGACTGTCTTGTTACTTGAGGCCAAGTTCATACTTGCGCTTCTTCCTTCAAGCTTTTTCCTTGTCACCTATGGCACGTCTTTTATGCAGAGGATCTCGTGAATGGTTGCTGAGATACGCTCAAAGCCATAGGGATTTGAATGGAAACTGAGTTCCTGCATTGCAATAGTGATATGCATATGGATCCAACATCATAACATTAAACTGAAATCCGTATGAACACTGATAAAACTCACCACTGTAATTCTCAACGCCATAGGGTGTCGGGTTAAAATTTGGATTTGTTCAAATCTGCTCCTTACAGGCCCATCATTGAACTTCATGTAGACTTGGTGAACCATGGAGATGGACCTCAGGAAGAGCTGTGGTAGCTAAGACTTGAGGTGAATGATAGTAATAGTGACTGATGCATCGCGGCGGAATCACGGCCGAGAAACGTCAGGTTTGATAGAAATTGTAATGATTCCCAGATTGGAATCGCCATGAAAACTAAAAATTTCTCTAGAACAGCGAATACAACGATGACCCAATGGAATCCTACAAGTGGGGTCTGGGGAAGATAGTGCATACGCAGACCTTACCCCTACTCCGGAGGAGTAGAGAGATTGTTTCCGATATACCCACGACTCACGATAATGGTAAAGGACAGTGGAGCAATAAAAACAAAGGAAGTCAGAAAGATAACACCAGCAACGTGATAACCAGCAGAAAGAAAAGCAATAACAATAAGCAGTAACAATGGCGTAGTACTACAGACACAATGGAAGTAGTAAGGACAGAACAAGAGCCACTAGCATCCTAAGACAAAACACTATCAAACTAGCCTCCTACAATCTAACCTGCAACCCTAATGAAGTGATATGGACACAACAGGAGCTACTAGCAGCCTAAGACACGATACTATCATACTAGCCTCCTACCTCCTAACCTACAACCTTAATGATCGACCTCCACGGTTTCCTATCAAGGGTCATGTCCTCGAAAATCTGAAGCCGCACCATGTCCTGTCTGATCATCTCTTCCCAATACTTCTTAAGATCGTCCTCTACCTCTACTCATACCCGTCAAGGCCAACCGTTTCAAACCTACTTCGGGGCATCCATGCTTCTCCTTCGCACGTGCTCGAGCCATTTAAGTCTAACTTCCCGCATCTTGTCTTTCATGGAAGTCACGCCCACCTTCACCTGGATATCTTCATTCCTAATCTTATCCAACCTAGTATGCTCGCACGTCCATCTCAATAACCTCATTTCTGCCATTTTCATCTTCTGGAACAGTGAATAAAACAGGAAAATTTCACAGAAAAGTAAGAAAAAAAAAAAGACTTCATTTCATTCAACATGCAGCAAAATGGGAACTACAGCTGAATATAAAGAGTGTAAGCATGACGGACCCAAGACGTTTCATCCATATATAGGCTTGAAAGCATGGGCATCTGATGTTATACCTACGAACATAAGGTAAAGCTAAAAGTTTATAAGATTGACAACGTTAAATTCAAACCACATGCTCCAAATCACTGATTGATCCACCAAGAAAATGGAATATATTAAATGAGTATCGATACATAGAGGAACAAGTCGAGTGGCTTACGTGGGCACTAACTTAATACAAATGCAACAAGAGTTAATACAGAGTCAAACGGACGGGATACTGCAGATAACATGTTTTTAGAAGCAATTTTTTTATCAGTTATTACATGCAAAGTTTTTAACTTCTCTAAATGCAAACAAATGCTTCATCTATAATTTCACAAACACTGTTTGTTTGACAAAAATCCAGCACAACAAGGATTCAAGAGTTTGAAAACGTAATATACTGTTAAAGCATTAAGCAACTTGGAATAGAATAGCACTTCTGCCTCTTTTACAGTAGAGTCTGGCAAAGCAGAAGAATGCAAACCCCAGAGTTCTGTTATAAGCTTTAAAAAATAAAATTCATCTTTAGACTTATCCATGTCATCGTCATTTATGATTCCTTCACCGTCAAGGGGCAGAGCAGCATCAGGGGAGTAACTAACCCCGCCAACAAGAATGTCTGTATCTTCATTTGCAACATCAATTTTCAGCTTCTTCCTACTGTTCATCTTATCTCCTATTTCAGCATCTGCGGGTCTTTTTGAGAATTGCCCAAGACCTCTGTAAAATTCATTCAGTGAAGAGATAATGAGAACAGAACTTGAGGATCGGGGAGAAAAATCCGAACTGCATTCCAGAGATCTTGCTTGAGGGATTCCCATTTGTGGGTCATTTGACCTTGGGAAGACGATACACTGTTTATTGCACCAATTAGTAACTCCAACAATTTCAGAACCTCCAACGAGCTTCAAAGTTCCATGTTTTGCTAGAGGATCAGAATGAAGCAACCCTTTATTAATCACCAGCCGAGAGAAGGATCGTGGTCCAATGCACTTCATGATATTTTGCACCTCTGGACTATTAAGAGTTGGCGGCTCCTGGGTTGTGAAAAAGCACGTAAAAAAATATGATATATTGATGTTAAACATGATACAATGAGCCATATATATACACATAACATATCTTACTCTTAATACATATTGGATTAGGGTTATTTTACTACTATTTACGTATTCTAACACTCTCCTTCAAGCTGGTGCATATAAATCATATGTACCGAGCTTGTTACATATGTAGTTAATACGAGGACCAGTGAGGGACTTGGTGAAAATGTTTGCAAGCTGATCATTTGACTTTACAAACTTTGTAGCAATATCTCCCGAGAGTATCTTTTCTCTGACAAAGTGACAGTCAATCTCAATATGCTTAGTTCTCTCATGGAACACTGGATTTGACACAATATGAAGAGCAGCTTGATTATCACACACAAGTCTCGTCTGACTAACATCACCAAATTTTAGCTCTTTGAGCAACTGTTTAATCCAAGCTAGCTCACATGTCGTCATAGTCATTGTTTGATATTCTGCTTCTGCACTAGACCGAGCAACCACATTCTGTTTCTTGCTTTTCCAAGATGCCAAATTTCCTCCTACTAAGACATAATGTCCAGAAGTAGAACGTCTGTCAGAAGGCGATCCTGCCCAATCAGCATCGGAGTATCCAACGATCTTCTCATGGCCTCGATCCTCAAACAATAAACCTTTACCTGGAGTTGATTTTATATATCGAATAATGCAAACAACTGCATCCCAATGATATCACACGGAGAACCCATAAACTGGCTCACAACACTCACAGGAAAGGAAATGTTAGGTCTTGTCACTGTAAGATAATTTAATTTACCAACTAACCGCCTATATCTTGCAGGTTAAGAGGCTCCCCCTGTCCTGGAAGAAGTTTAGACTTTGGATCCATCGGAGTGTCAACAGGTCTACAACCTGTCATTCCTGTGTCCTCAAGAATATCTAAGGCATACTTTCGTTGTGAGATCACAATACCTGAGCGACCTCAATACCCAGAAAATGCATTAGTGTGCCCAGATCCTTATTCTGAAAGTGTTGAAAGAGATGTTGCTTCAATTTAGTAATACCCTCAACATAGACCACCAGATAAATACAGAGACTCGAATCAGAATGCCGATAGAATACAGAGTGATCAGTTTCACTCCGAGTCATGCTAAAGTCCTGGATAACAGTGCTAAACTTACCAACCAGGCTCGAGGAGACTGCTTTAGACCATAAAGTGACCGGCGCAAGCGACATACAAGGCCACGAGACCCCCCCCCCCTGAGCAACAAACCCAGGTGGTTGCTACATATAAACTTCATCCTCAAGGTCACCGTGTAAAAACGCATTTTTAATGTCCAGCTAATACAGGGGCCAATGGAGAACAGCAACTATGGATAGAAAAAGGCGGACTGATGCGATCTTAGCCATGGGAGAGAAGGTATCACTGTAATCAAGCCCAAATATTTGAGTATATCCCTTGGCAACAAGATGAGCCTTATGACGATCAACCTACCATCTTGACCAACCTTGACTGCATACACCCAACGACAACCAACAGTAGATTTACCTGAAGGAAGAGGGACGAGCTCCCAAGTACCACTCGTATGTAAAGCAAACATCATAGCATGTCGCCACCCTGGATGAGACAATGCTTCACCTGTAGACTTAGGGATGGAAACAGAGGACAAACAAGATAGAAAAGCATAATAGGGTGATTACAAACGATAATAACTTAAACCGATATAATGGGGATTAGGATTAAGGGTGGTCCGTATACCTTTCCGAAGTGCAATCGGAAGAGACAAGTCCGAGTATGGGGGAAGGGTCAGGGCAGGACGTGAATCAACCGGGCCGGATGCTGGGCGAGGACGACGATGATATGTCAGGAGTGGAGTTTCTGTGACAGAGAGTCTTGGAGGAGCCACACTAGACTCTCCAACGGTTGGAATGGGTAAGACTTCTGTAGCGGAAGGTGAAGGAAGAGCAATTGTAGACTCCCTAAAGGACGATTTAGGTAAAACCTCAGATATATCAAGATGGTCAGAATGGTCAGAAGAGGTAAAGAAAGATTTAGACTCAAAAAATGTGATATCAGCTGACATAAGGTATCTACGAAGATCAGGTGAATAACAACGATAGCCCTTCTGGACACGAGAATAACTAAGGAAGACACACTTGAGAGCACGAGGAGCTAACTTATCTTTCCCGGGGGCTAAGTTATGAACGAAACAAGTGTTCCCAAAAACGCAGCGGAACATGAGATTCAATGAGAAGTGTGCGAGCAGTCTCAATAATGTACCTATTTTTTCTCTCTGCAACCCCATTTTGCTGAGGGGTATAAGGACAAGAGGTCTGATGAATAATTCCTTGAGAAGTCATAAACTGCTGAAATTGAGAGGATAAATATTCTAAGGCATTATCACTGCGAAAAATGCGAATATAAAAACCAAATTGATTTTTAATTTTAGCACAATAATTCTGGAATATAGAAAACAACTCAGAACGATCTTTCATTAAGAAAATCCAAGTACATCTTTAATGATCATAGATGAAACTAACAAAATAACGAAATCCCAAGGTGGGACTGACTCTACTAGGACCCCATATATACGAATGAACTAAATAAAAATAGACTTTACACGACTCTCAATACTACGAGCAAAAGAGGCTCGGGTATGTTTCCCGAGCTGACATGACTCACACTCTAATGTGGATAAACTAGACAAACTAGACACCATCTTCTGAAGCTTGGACAAGCTAGGATGTCCTAAACGACTATGAAATAGGTCTGGAGGATCTGCAACTAGACAGGCCTTGGAGGATTTTAGTGAGTTAAGGTAGTAGAGTCCTTCTGATTCAAGTCCTGTTCCAATCGTCTGTCTCGTACTGCTGCCTGCATAATAAAAGAATCATCAATAAAATATATACCGCAATGGAGGGCACAAGTCAAACGACTAACAGATGCAAGATTAAAAAGACAGTCAGGGACATAAAGAACGGAATCTAGAGTGGCGGAGGGTAGGGGATTCGCTTGTCCAACTCCTTTTGCTTTAGTTTGAGACCCATTGGTTAAAGTAACGTTGGGAAGAAACTGTGAATACGCAATATTTGACAAAAGGGATTTATTACCAGAGATATGATCAGAAGCAGCTGAGTCCACAACCCATTGTTCAAGAGGACTAGACTAGGAAACACAAGCAAAAGAATTACCAGCAACAGTAGTATCAGTCTGAGCAACAGAGGCTACTTGTGGAGATGTCTGCTTACTTGCTCGATATTTAAGGAACTCATTATATTCCCCTTCAGATACAGAAAATCCCTGGTTACCTGTAGGCTCGGTCTGAGCAACATAAGCATTTTTGGGTGGTCGGCCATGTAAAGAATAGCACACGTCACGAGTGTGACCAAGTTAATGACAATAAGAACACTTGGGTCTAGATCTTCCAAAACGACCTCCTCCTCGTCTAATAGTATGAGATGCCCGATTGTCCACTGATTGGGATACGAGGATAGATAAACCAAGTGTCTGTGATGAGCTTACTAGGTGACTTGGTGCTGCAGTAAGGTGAAGTAATCGAGAGAATAATTCATCAACTGTGGGGACAGTCGGACTAGCCAAAATCCGATCGCGTACTGAATCGAGACCATTAGGAAGCCCAGCAAGAGTAAGAACTAGAAACAACTTTTGTCGTTGCTCTTGCTGCTTTGCATTGCTAGCAGAAACTGGCATCAACGTCTCAAATTCCTCCATAACTGCATGTACTTGTCCCAAGTAAGTAGACATATCTAATTCCTGTTTCTTTAAATTTGTCATCCGATATCACATCATAGAAACGAGATATGTCATTAGTGTATAAAGTACGAGCATTTCCCAAACCAAATAACATGTCTGGAATGGACGAAATAAGGGCATCAACTTGGAATCAATAGATTGCCACAAAATACTGCATAATTGAGCATCGATCTTCTTCCAATGTGCTTTGGCTTTTTCATCTCCTTCACTAGACTCCTTGATTAGATGAACTTGAATACCTTGACCTTTACCCCACAACTCGAAAGACGAAGCCCAAGCTAAGTAGTTGGAACCTCCCATTAAAGGTTCTGAGGTAATTATAACACCGGAATTGCCAGAAGCCGAGTTTTTAGGCCCGAAAGCGTCGACTCCCAAAGAAGACGTGAAAACTTGCTGAAACAGATGAAGGAAATACTGTTTTTGCCAGAAAATTACTGTAGTTGCCGGAAAAAATCATTGTAGATGCCGGAAAAAATTCAAAGTGGTCGGAATTGAAAAGTAAAAATATGGGTAGGCTCGGAATTCTCAGGCGAACAGGCTGTCTCAAGAAAATTTTTCCAAAAAACTGCCGGAAAGTGGTTCACGCGCCGGCGCGTGGGCCTGACGCGGCGCTGGCGTCAGAGGATCTAGAGGCGCGTGAGGATGTGTCTGCCGGAGCTGTTCAGTGGAGTTTGGCCGGCGGACTATGACGGATCTTGTGGTAGTGTTGGATTTTGCACAACACTGATGGGGAGAAAGATAACGTAAAAAAGCTTTGAAAAAGTAGCTGGAAAAATAAGGCACGGCTGACTTCTGCTTTGTATTTTGGTTCCCGGATGTATCTCACCACTAAGGCTCTGATACCATGTGAAAAAGCCTCGCACATAATTAAGGGAGCCATTGAAAGGTGACTAAAACACCAGAAACGGGGACTACCCGAGCTAATGATAGAGGCAAGAACACTTTCCGGCCAAGTCCCATTAATTGATCATAACAATATCGTGGAAATGCTGCACGGACCCATATATATAGGAAGAGAAAAAGAATCACCTTGATACTAAACCAGATCGAGCCCGGGATCTTCTTGGAAATGGGAAGATCTAGGATAGGCGGCCAACCTCCTGGAGAGAGCGATGTGCATAGACCAGGTGAGTAGGGATGCAGCTCCGTGGACCGCTCGTCGGGCCTGATAGGTGGTGGTATCACACCCTTCTCAAAGGAACCGTACGTGAGACTCTCGCGTCATACGGCTCCGTCCCGGAAGCAGGACCTTCCCTTTCCTTTGACCAACGGGTCCTCAAACCTTTATGATTTCGTGCCGAACCTGGTCTCCATCTTCGAACTTCTCGTTCGATGAGACCCCAGGTCTCGCTGTTTCCGTTTTCTAGGTCACGCCTTAACCTCGTTAGAAAGCGGATACATTGATGTTAAACACGATACGATGAGCCATATATATACACATAACATATCCTACTTCTAATACATATTGAATTAGGATTATTTTACTACTATTTACATATTCTAACAAGATCCAATAAATCCAAAGACAAGTCCGTCACCAACAGAGGAGAGTACATTTGCTGCCAAAGAAACTGAAGCAAACCCGCAAGTGATTGAGTCACAATGGAGAGACAACAATACTGATATTCAAAAATAAACTCTAATAAGCAATATTTTCTAACCAGTTACGAGACGAACGGTCTTCAAGATTATAAGGAAACTTATCCAAATAAGCTGAACCAAAAGACGACTTCCCCTTAAAAATTGCCAAAAGCAGGTTTCTGTGTTTCTCAACCTCTGCAGCTTTTAACTTCTTCATAAGGCCCAATAGTCTTTTTGGGTTTCCTCTCAATGGACTAGGTACCCTTTTCAGGTCTGGCATCAATCCATTAGAAGGATCAGTACACACCATATATAACAGTTCATGAGCTAACTCTGCAGCCAATCCTCCACCCTCTCATCCCGAAATGCTAGCGAGCTGCTCCAAAGTTACACTTTCGAAAAGCACACTTCTAAGCCCGGTGGGCACCAGTGAATCAGGAACAAGAACCTTATCGCGCAAAGTGGACAAAACATAAACCACGGTATCCTCATCATCATTACCCAACCCGCGAAGCACACCAGAATACATATCTTTCTGCTGCAACACACCTCTCAACAACCTGGCGTTCCCTACCTCCAAAAAAGATATAGCAAAACCAACTAAAGCCTTCCTCGTCGAATAGTGCTTCTTCTTATTCGCCTCAATTTTATTAACTTTCCACTCAGCTAGTTTCCCAAATACAGGGATTTTAAAGTCAAAACACTTGGCCACCTCCCACGCCATCCATGAACTACACCTAACTATAGAAGCCAACAGAAAAAGGGCAGCGCGTTGGCGCTTTGCCTCTTTACTGTTCAATTCCTTATACAAATCATTCATTCTCTTTTCCACTATGGATTTCACAAACTTATCCAGCTTTGACAACTAAAGCATCTTTTGGGTCTTCTTCAGCTCTGTTTTTTCCGTAAGAATGATAGAGAATTCCAGAAATTAAATTGAAAACATAGTAAAGTCCAGTTTTGTCTTTTTGGAGCTCCCAAGCTTGTTCGAGTTCGATACACTTGGATGAATTCTTAATGTACAGGCTGAGAAATTCGGGTCCAGAATCGGATTTGAGAAGCTTGAGGAACTCCTTTGAAGCATCGGATCATAGCTGTAAGTCTGTAGAGGTTAAGTTGCGAAGAAAGTGTTTGAGTTTAGCCTCCTGGGAGAGTTTATTGTCGAACTGAGACAGAGGCATTGTTGTTCCTGCTCCCTTATTTTCTTCGTCTTCCATTGTTGCAGCAATTCAACTAGAGCGGAAGATAAAGACTAAACCCTAAACCCTACAGCTTTACAGTGACATTTGCAACTGAATCTGCTGGAACTACGGCAAGTATACCATATTATACTCAGTTCTCTTACTATTTAACGAATACTCGCTCACCTTGAAACGCATAATAAATTTATAAGTGAAGCTCTGAATAGTGAAACGCATAATAATTTATCTGAAGCTCTGAACTTTGACCATGCTACAGATCCGAAAACAAGTTCTAACAAAAAATAAAATTTGCAGAAACTTTATAAAGGAGAAAAGGCTGCACTGAGTGTGATTTTACTTCTATAAAGGAGAATAAGAAATACACCTTGAATATATCTAGTACATATTATATACAAAAGTATGAGTGAAGATCGAAAGGAAAAGAAACACCAACTGCATTGTGTTGGTTAACACATGGTCTAGGCTCTCTCATTACGCCTGGTAGAAATAAGAAATTAGCTCTACGAGCGATGAATCAGCAAATATGCCACGGATTTTAACCAAATAATGGGATTAAATTAATTAAATAAATAATACTAAAAGAATTACAGAGAATTAAGGATACTTCTCTCCCAGTCAAAGACGCACAACTTCTCTAAATCCTGGAAGGAAAAGAAGTGCGAGTACAATGAATTTCTTCCTAGCAACTTTGAAATTACAACAAGAAGCATTTCGCAAGCCTGTTTTTCTTCCAACTTTTCTGCATCAGTGAGCTCAGAAGAATGATCTTTCCATGGTTGGTAAAATGACCTGTTCAACAAAGAGTAACATCAAATATGGCACTTCATATATGTATCTCAAAGCAGCAGTTAATTATCAGAAAAAGGTAAATTGGGAAAAAGAAAATACCCGCCTATGTATTCTTCTTTAAAAAACCTACCAGCCTATAAATTAGTTGAACTACTTGGTTATTTGCAGTTTCTTGTCCCGGGGCTTTGGTATAGTGGTAAGAGCAACGTGCGTGATGTGGGTTAGGCACACGCAACGGGTTCAAACATGTTGCTGGCAAAAAGTTGGTATTTAAGTGGAAAAGATAGAGGGGTAGGCCGTTTATCTACTGAGTTACTAATCGTGTGCCACTGGCCCCCGGGAATTTGTCCGTAATCAACAAAAATACCAGCCTATAAGTTTATTGAAGTAACTTCTCTCATAAAATCCAGACATAACAAAACCCCATCAATGCTAAAATCAAATCATTTAAGCATCTTGTCCTTAATTGTTTTAAACTACTCCATGCTATTTGCTTAGTTTGTTTATGCAGTGACCCCATATTATCTGCAGATTCTTGACGGGGTGAGAGAGAGAGAGAGAGAGAGAGAGAGAGAGCTCAGTGATGGGCACAGACAGTAAAAACTGGTAGGAGAACTTATGATTTGGAAAACCTAGACTCTGGAAGAAAAGAATTTACAAGTGGAGTGTAATGTTTATGGCGATAAGTCCCAACTCTATAACATCAGCATGGTGGAAATATAAAGACGTAAAAAGAGGTTTCACATAAGACAAGGTTCTGCTTTGTTAATTCCTGCATATTGCTCTACTGACAGTCTTCAGTCTTTGGACTGGCCAGTAATAATCTAGAAAGAGAATGGAGTAACATAGACATCACAAGCACTAGAGGAATTCTTGAGGTGTACATATTTCTACGCAGCAGCAGGAGATTTAACAATGAGAGGCCATCTCCCAAAGCACAAGTACGAAACTTCAAAAGGCTTGCGGAAGTACATCACATTGGCATTCGCAGCACCCAGGGGACAAACAATGATTTACCCTTAGATGTCCCGTCAACTGTTGCTCCTCAATGGGGGTGGTGGGTTAGTATTTTTAATTTGTTTTCATTTTTCTCCCCAGAAAGAAAGTGTATTTCTAGAAAGCAGAAAAGGATCAAAACTACCCCTGAAGTATAGCTTAGGAAATACCCTACGTCCACCTATTGAGCTAAAATTGCCCTCAACATTATCTTTTCGGCTCAACTTTACCCTTATGACTAACGGTCCACTCCAAATTTAAAAATGTTTATTTAATTATTACGTGGCAACTTCTTGTTGGCCCACAATAAAACACTAACCCTGTTAAAAAAACCACCCATATGTGAAGATCCCTGGCCCATGCCCGGTTTTAATGAAAAAACCCCAACATCTCCTCTTCCTAAATACATACGTGAACCTTCTTCTTGTAACCTGGTTTTAATTTTCGCCAAATCTCAATCCTCAATTCTCAGCTATCATCCTTTTATATAACTTCAATCTTCTAACTTAATGTGATCGAACTCTACATACTTGACCAATCAAGAAACAAATCAACTATCCATCCAAATTCCAATAGCCACTAACAGATCGATCCACATTTCTCAATCTTCATTCCTGGTTTCAACTTTCGTTAAAGATTGAGTCTTTCATATTCCAGTTACAATATTTTAATCGAAATGGTCTGTTTCAACTGTCCCCTTTTTTAAATTGAAGCAAATGAATCAGTTGCACAAGAAAAAGGAGATAAGGGAATTTGCAGAACCTTAACGGAAAAGGAAGAAAAGATGCACGTATGTGTTTAGGAAAAGAGAAGCTGGGGTTTTTCATTAAAATCGGATATGGGTCATGGATTTTACATATGGGTGGGATTTTTAATGGGGTCAGTGTTCTAATATGGGCCAATAAGAAGTTGCCATGTAATAATTAAATAAATATTGTTTAAATTCGGAGCGGGCCATTAGTCATAAGGGTAAAGTTGGGCCGAAAAGATAACATTATGGGCAATTTTAGCTCAAGAGGGGGGCGAAGGATATTTTTGGCCCTAAACCTATAGTTCAGGGGTGGTTTTGGCCCTTTTTTGTTCTAGAAAGTAATGCAGAGAGCGGTATATGTACCATCTCCAGGCAGGATTAGCTTCAGCGGGGCAATTAATCTTTGAGCAGAGGGTTGCCAACTGTACTGCATCGCCGGCTAAGATGTCTGTTTCTGTCAAACAGCAAACGCATAATAAACAAGTCGGCCATTAGTGTGAAAAACAGGAAGTTGTCTTAAGTGAAGAAAGCAGTATTGATAAGCTTATGAGGCTACCTGCTGAGGAAAGACTAGATAAAAGCAGCAGACAGAGTGCAGAAACAACAGATGGAAGTACTATATAGTTTGTACATTGTAGCTGTTGCAGAAAAAAGATGGATGAGGCCAAAGTTCCTTCACATGCAAATGCCCTGTTGGTTTCCTCACATCTTTGCTCATTCCACTCCATCAGAGAAAGCAGGTTATTGAGCTTAGATCTGTCAAAGGAATGACACAAGTCCGAATTACTGAATCTAAGGGAAAGCTTTCCTACAATCACTGATGCAGCAAGCCAGCGAACAAGCTTTGATATCAGAGAATCATCTGTTTCTTCCTCAGCTTGCAGTCTCACAATGCAAGCAAAATTTTTCGGCCCGTGGATATTTTCAATCTTTGGCTGCAAAGCAATTAAAGTAGCCCATCTAACAAACTTGGAAACTTTTTCCTTGTCCTGGAAAAATATAAAACAGAATTAACTTACAAATGATTTGAATATAGAAAACCATACACACACACCAAAGCTAGTGATATCCAGAAAACCAGTACTAAAGATTGATGGGCACAACATATGAATTCATCAGGATGCTTACGCTTATGCATTTCAAGTCAGGATCTCATGATCTTAATATCTTGCTACACTTACTTCAGAACTCACTGCCCTCCCAATTTTTGGTGTAAAATAACCATATTTCAAACAAAAGTAACTCTAGAACGGATCGATATCACCAGAATACTCAAACAAATCCTACATTAATCAGCTAAACACAACCAATGATAGCAGCACTTCTGTGAGACCCAAAAGTGATCAAGCCAGAAGGGAGTCTTGGAGCAACGGTAAAGTACCTATAGGTCACGGGTTCGAGCCGTGGAATCAGATGCTTGCATCAGGGTAGGCTGCCTACATCACACCCCTTGGGGTGCGGCCCTTCCCCGAACACTGCGTGAATGGGGATGCTTCGTGCATCGGGCTGCCCTTTGCCCAAAAGTGATCAAGCCAAGTCCAACATCAGTGGGCACCTAAGTTGCTCTGACACGGGTACGGGTGTCCGACACGGGTGCGGATCTAAAGCTCAGATCCTTTAAGATGGAAATTATAAGATTCCGGATACAGATCCTAGAACCGACACGGGTGCGGGGTTCCGGCTAAAAATAATTTAAAAATAAAAATAAATATATCTCTAAATTATGTGGAGTACTTACCTATTACTTATTAAATGTAAAAATTTTTTTTATTCGTGTTTTTGCTACTGTTTTCTTATTTTTCATAGTAAAAAAATCAAAAGCTTAAAGATTTCAAAGTAAGCTCCACGTATAGTTTTTTGGGATAAAGAAAAACTTGCCTTCAATTGAAATGTATAAAGAGTAAATCAAAGTATATAAAAAGTTATGACAGTGTTACTGCTACAGTAAACGTAATCATGACAGCAAGAAAGTAAAACTTTTCAAAAAGCAATATAATATTTTCTCTTCTTTGTCTCTCTACACTCTTCTAAAACTTTTCAAAGAGCAGATCACTTTTCAAAAAGCATATAGCAATTTGTCTCTTCTTTGTCTCTCTACACTCTTCTTCTTTCCTTCTCCGAGTCTTCTTTCCTAACAAAACCCATGTCTCTGTTTTTTTCCAGTATAATTTTCCTTCTGTTTGGTCAACGCACCAATCCTATCTCACCGGATCCGACACATATCTCATACCCTTACCCATGTCAGTGTCGTGTCGATACGGGTACAGCGCTCAAATTGCCGTGTCCGAGCAACTTAGGTGGGCACTCTAATGTGAAAGACAGTGTAACCTTGTATTGTGGAATCCAAAGACAAAAACAGGGTCAATTCTTTCCACATGCCGATGAGTGAAATATTGATGCCATCTATACATGCTACTTGTACCTTCTTCTAATCCTGTATGAATGCATATCAATCCTAACATGCTAATCTTAACTGAATAACAAATTGCTTTTGTCCGTACCCTTCTTATGATCAAATGGACTATTGTAAGTCCGAATGCGAACAAGTGAATCCATCAAGCAAGGTACTAAATGGACCTCATCCAGTGGCTTCATTAGGTGCATGTTTCTTTTCTATCTTTTTTTTCATTAGGTGCATGTCTCCTGAAGTTAGTTGTTGTCCTTTGCTAGAGCTGGATTTTAAGCCTTTTTGGTATATGAAGACAGGGTAATTTGTTCCATCCATGGAATTGTTTGCACGTATAAATAACTCTTCTATGTGCGAATGTCATTTCCATTCACGGTATAATCCAGAATCCAGATGCTTTCTGGCTACATTCGTTTCCAAGGGAGTGTCTGCATAGCAAGTAAGAGATGCCTAACTCACAAAACCATAAATTTTAAAAGGAGTGAAGGTCTGATTCCAGTCTATTAGCTTAACTGGCTCGTCCAATCAGTTCTAAAAGCAGGGTTAGCTATATAGCCTGGTGTGAGCATAGTGGGAAAACTATATGATGGCACCATGATGTCAAATCCATCAAATAATGAAAAGATAATACAAGTTAGCTTCAGCAGACAAACAAGATCAATCAGTAGAGCAAAAGACGTTTAACTCGTCGGTGAGAACTATCCTTGATGGATGTGAAATTGCTT
Organism: Nicotiana benthamiana; assembly: GCA_034376525.1. Classification (NCBI taxonomy): domain Eukaryota; kingdom Viridiplantae; phylum Streptophyta; class Magnoliopsida; order Solanales; family Solanaceae; genus Nicotiana; species Nicotiana benthamiana. The sequence goes on from CM067335.1 coordinate 78,732,278, forward strand.
ATTCATATCATCATGCTACAGGAAAGAGGTCAACCAACCAATAGTAAGTAAAGATGCCTTGGAGAAAACATCAAACAGCAATGGTAAAAGACCACAATAAGAAGAATAATTGAGACCAAAGACCGTGAAAAAAGGGCATAGTACTGGGAACACTTTAGTTAGTCTTTTATAAAGGGAAGAGTGGCCTAAATGGCACATATACTTGTGTCACTTTGTCATGCCGGTCCTCCTACTTCACTTTTTCTCATCCAGACACTTTAACTTATTCAAAATATATATTTTAAACCCCTCTGACCGTTTACCAAGCACATATGGCAAAATAATGGTTGAGCTGGATAAAGTGGGTGTAATTCACGCGGATAATGAGAAAAAAGCAAAAGAGATATTTTGTTTCTCCCTTTTCATCCCCTCCCCCCTCCAAACAACACCTCCCTCCCTTTTCGTTCCACAGTATGCATCTTTTTCCCCGTTGCCCCCTCCCTCAACAACACCCCCTCCCTTTTCGCTCCCCCCCCCCCCCACCTACGCGTCTTTTATTCTCCTAAAAAAACAAAGGAAAACAACTCAATTAGTGATTTTTCAATTAGCACGGAATAAAAATCCTTCATGGAAGCATTACGGGGAAACCCTTCTGGGAGTACAAAGTAATAGAAAGCACAGAATTAATTTGGGAGGTCTACTTTTGCCAACCACTAATTTTGGTATTGTTTATTGTATATCTTCAAAAGTGATGGCAATACCCAAATTCGGAGTATGCTAGCGACAGGGTTAACCAATTAACTTATCACAAATGTAATCGTTTATAAGAAAAGAGGGAAAACGTATCTCCTGTCCAGGAAAACGTATCTCTATTTCCTTCAATCGGGCATTTAACATCTGATGATAAGTGGGTAATTAGAGGCTTAAGCAGAAGACCAGGTCTTCAGCCGAAAAGAAGTAGAACGTGGAGGAGATTCATGGAATTGACAAAATGGATCAAAAGATTAAAGCCAGCTCTTTCCTTTTTCATCTCTCATTTTGTAATGAGGCAGCAACTGTATCTCCTTATGCTTGCAGCTCAAAGAATTCTGACCTGAGTCCCAGAAGTCTCTGCCACTAGTTGGGAATGATTTTCTTTTTCTTTAAGAAAATAGTATATAATAAGTATCTTTAGTAGATAAAATATAAAAATAACGTGGAATAGATGTGTCATCCACGTCAAGCAAGTGAGATATACACATGGTCAGAGGGGTTTAAAATATAGATTTTGAACAAGTTAAAGTGTCTGGATGAAAAAAGGTGAAGTAGGAGGACCGGCATGACAAAGTGGTATAAGTATAACTGTATAAGTGATATTTAGGTCATTCTGCCTTTATAAAGATAGCAAAGGAAGAATGCTTTCTCACTGTAATCTTGCAATTATCATTTATTTTCCGATTAATATTGAATATCATGGTTTAATAACTTAATAGGATTTCCAGAAGAAAAATATTGACCTGGAATAGTTGATTAAATCAGAGTAAAAAATATTGTTAATTATATTACAAGGGGGTCTAAAAGTGACATGATATGCTACTTTTGGTTTATTGTGTGGTTGTACAACGTATACAAACTAATTTTTGATAAGATGCAAGACATTTTAGGAAATGAAAATCAAATTTGATACAGCTTAAAGAGAAAAACACAATATCAAATTCGAATTGGAAGGAATGCATGAATATTACTTGCAATTAAGTGTGTATCTGGTTTATATGAGGGTATAAAATTCCAGGACCCTACATCTAGCACAAGATTTTACTGCTTTGGACAACTTTAATCCTAACTCATCACAAGATACAGAAAACTGGATTATGACGTCTCTTATTATCAGAACTCATTAGTCCAACATTTATCATTGAACAAAGAGAGTTAGTACCAGTTTCAAGTCAAAGTGCTTGCACCTTACTTTAATTTAGATTATGTCTTTCTTTCCTAGTCTCTCTGGTCTACTTTAGAATTTAACCCCATCTGATGTGTGCCTACCAATCCAAAAAGAATAGATGCGTGTAGATCAGCTTGTTAAATGCTCAAATTTAATGGGTTAAATGAAATGCTAATGGAGTACAGCATATCTGTTCCAGTTGCATCCCCAAAGAATACAGAAGATCAAGATACTGTGACAAGTTTTCTATCATGATATTCCCACACCAAAAGCACTAAGCATCCAGTATCGCACAACTGCATTTTTATTTCAAAATTCAAAGCACATTCCATGTTTAGCTTGCAGCAGAAGCAGGAACGTATATAAAGCTTGATATCAACAAACACGTAGCTTATAGAAGGAGTGAAAAGGGGGTTTACCATTTGCAGAATATTTACTGGAGGGATGCTCATAAGTACAGCTTCAAGTCCAATCTGTGCAACAGGACTTTGCCTTCCATCACAGCATTCATCAACAACTTCACATAACTGAAGTAAACTCTCAATGGAGATGGTGAAATGTGGTTGATAAACTTTCCTCTTTTGGGATATCTTAAATGCTGATGTAACTATTTGTAGAATCAGTTTAACTAGTTGTCTTTTTCCTTTAAACATTTCAACACGTTCAACTAGCATCTTGTATAGATTGCAAGAGAGTTCCACAAGTTGCTCCAAGGCATATTTCTGCATCCACTCAATAGTATGTCTCGACAAAATGACTTCATTGAGTGCCTAAACAATAAACGTGTGATAAGAGAATATAGTATAGCAGTGTACACAAAAAGCTATCAGGGACATAAAACAGTTCGAGATGCAAAAGGGTAAACAGTATTCAGCGACCAGCAATGACTTCAATCTGGGAAAAGTACCACGAGATCTTATGCTTTGGAGGGGCTGAGTCAATCTCCAATTTATTGGTGGTGAAGGAGAGCAGCAATACTGAAAATGAATTGAGAGTATAATGTACACTGTCTGACTATGGTGGAAAATGATGTGGTACACTACTTGGAACCTAAATCTGACAAAACTTGGCAAATACCCAAGGACATCGAGTTTGATGCATGCAAGTTTTTCTTGTTGTGTTACCCCAGTTCAGACGATCTGAATGGAATCAACAAAAACACTTTTAACCTCGGAAACCCAAATTTCTTGATTGGTATTGGTGGCTACAGTCAACACTTGATCCATAACTTATCACCATCCAATGGTTTTGATGTCAATGCCTATGTCTCTTACTCTATTTCAGCAGACTGGTACATGGAATAATGAATTTATAAGAATTGGAGACTTCTCTAAATGAATATGGTACATAAAATACTAACATGATTAATATATTTGTTTGAGAAAAAAGAAATTTTGATCCTTTCGACTGCCTAAAAGCTATGTTGCTCGGACTCTTCGAAAATTGTGGTCGGATACGTGTCGGATCCTCCAAAAGTAGTACATTTTTGAAGGATCCGACACGGGTGCGGCTATATTTTGCAGGGTCCGCGTAACATAGCCTAAAAGTCCATATTAGAAAATATATGCATATAGGTGCAAACTCAAATATCGATCTACTATATCCCAGCAACACTCTTCAACTGTGAATACATTGTCATGCATCCTAATGTATAGGTCATGAATGAGTTTAATACAGAAACGTCCTGCTACTGACACACACTCAAGTCCATATAATAAGCCATCTCCATCCTCGAGAAACAAGAAAATGTATTATCTCTAACAGCATAAAGAGTCGAGATAATTAAAAAGAAGGGAATGTACTTAATAAAAGGAACAAATACCTCCAGTATAACAGTCAACTCAAAATCACTTCTGCACGGACTCCAAGAGAGAGATGAAACAACACAGGATGACCATGAGATCAAGCCACATTGTTCAACTAAGTACCTGGCCATCTTGGTTATTCCAACAGACTTCTTCACTATCTGCAACATAAACCATCTGACTGAATTCAGCTCTTGCTTAGGAGGGGCTCACCACTCTTCGGAAAGAGAAACATGATCAAGTGGAAAAACATCTATTGGATGGAGAGGGTAAAAAACAAGTTCATATCAACGAAATTAAAATTTATGCTCCGTATTAAACCAACAAACTAAAGACCCACATTCTTTTGACACTATAACTATATGGAACAAGAACTTCATATACTTAAAGGGAACAAACTTGCCAATATGTGCACTTATAGGATTTTTTAAGTTAATAATTTTATTGGTGTAAAATGTGAACACAATGTTAACAGTTCTAGTTACAAGATTGTATAAAAAGCAAGGGATAAATGTATATTCATTTTAGAAGTTTATTATCACTTCTTATCTACTGAATGCAAGGATAACCAAATAAGCAGATGAATCTATGCCCCCAAATGACACTTTTGAGGTAACATGCCAACAAATGCTTCATTTTCAAACTGATATTTAGCTTGTTCATAATGCATGCAAGTGAAAAAAACTACATAACACACCTCAACCTCAATTAACATAAAGCAAGAGAAGAAAAGGAAGAAATTAAGTTGTAAACGGTAATTCCAACTGGAGGAAATAAACCAGTACAACACTCTAGCGCGATTAAACTTCTAAGAAACTCTGAATGACTCCAATTAATAAGAAAATAAACCAGCAATTATTATAGCAGTTTGTTTGTTGCTTTTGATGATTGGCTCTGGCAATTAATATGGAGGTGATGGTAGCAGCAATTATGGCACTGAGGTTATCAATGTAATATGCATGGTAAGAATGGTAATCATAACAGAATCCAATTCTTTTTTGGTAGAGGTGATTTTGAAAGGGAAAAAAAAAAGGGGGGGGGGGGGGGTGTGGTGTTGATGGCGACATTTCACTGGTCCCCTGATTTGTTTCTCCCCGGCTACATAAAAAATTCTAAGAGTCCCACTCTTGTACAGTAGTTAAATAAGCTTAAAATACAGCAAAAGGAGTTTTTTGTTGATAAGGCAAATAAATTTATTAATAGAAGGGGAGAACCCCGTGTACAAGTAATATACAGCAAAAAGAAAAAAGAGAACCTACACCAAAATATTGTTCTCAACGAAAGACAGCAAATCATCTATACAAATAGACACCTCATGGGTACACCAAAAAGAAACTATAGACAAAAGACCAGGCAACTCTACAAAACCTAACTCAATCCCTTCAAAAGCTCTCTTCTTTCTCTTTCCATATCATCCACATGATAGCTAAAGGATCAAACTTCCACGCCCTTGGACTTTTCTTCCCACTCATGTCATCCCATCTTTGCACTCCAAACCAATTAAGGACCAAAGCCCACAGTCGTGAAGCCACTCGAAAATGCAAAAGGAGATGATCAACATCTTTCCCGAACCTTTGCACATGAAACACCAACATAGGTGATCTTCCTCTTCCTCAGATTTTTCCTGTCAAAATCACGCCCCTCGATGCCAGCCACACAAAGAAGCAAACCTTCCTATGCACAGCGACTTGGAAATGTAACCTCCTCCCTCCTCAGTAATCGCTCATAATAAGACTTGACAGTGAACCAGTTATCTCTACTCACTTGCCATCTCATCTCCATACATCAGGAATAGTCTGTGATGTATTCTGCCTGTACAAAAATTCAACCAAGGTTTTAAATTCCCCCCAACAGTCAATCTTGGAGGTCCCTCCTAAATCTCAAATCCCAGTGAACTTCCCCTTCATTAAACATGTGAATCTGTCGGACTGTCTCTCTTTGGCACGAAACTCCATAAATGTTGGGAAAATCTTCCTTCAATATATTCTAACCACACCATTTATGCTCCCAAAAATGAACCCTGCTTCCATCCCCAATCCTAAAAGCAATATTTTCACTAAAAATTTCCCATCCCTTCATGATGCCCCTCGCAAATGGAGTTATTATTACTTTTTAGCTTCTAAACTGAAAATAACTATGCAATTAGCTTCAATTAAAAAAATAGATAGTAATCAGAACCTAGAAGATAAAATAAAAGGCAACCAGAAAGCTCAGCAAAGCAAGCAAGAAAACTAGTACCATGGAAGAGACAATACTAGTCTTTTGGGGGGAGACTTACATCGGTTAACAGTATCTTGGATGGTATACCAATCTATCTGATGTCTCTTTTCAAGATGCCAATAGCAGTGGAAAAGAAGTTGAATGCTATGAGAAGTAAATACCTGTGGGAAGGTAACTCTAACAGAAGGAAGTTCCATTTGATTAAGTGGCAGGAGGTGATGGAAGGAAAAGAGGGCTTTGGGTGTTAGAAATTTGAGGGTGCATAATCAAAGCCTATTGTTCAAATGGCTATGAAGGTATAATGATGGAAGCAAAAGGTTATGGAAGCAAAAGGTTATGGAAGCAACCTGTAGAAGCTAAATATGGGAGGAAAGATTTTTGGGCTCCATGTGCAATAAAGTCCTCTTCTTTGGGGGGGAGTTTCGAGTACCATTAGTAATCTCTTGAATGAGTACAGTCAGCTTGTGAAACTGAAACTTGGAATGGCCACAATATATTATTCTGATCTGATCTATGGTTGGGTAATGAAAGCTTCACATCAAGACTTCCAGTGTTATATAGTTGCTCCACAAATAAAAAAGGAAAGATGGCAGGTTTCTACTCAATCAATGGGTGGCAGCTGATCTTCAGGAGGGGCTTTAATGACTGGGAAATAGATGAATATGCACAGATGATGCAGAAGCAAAGATGGCAGATTTCTACTCAATCAATGGGTGGCAGCTGATCTTCAGGAGGGGCCTTAATGACGGGGAAATAGATGAATATGCACACATGATGCAGTTGCTGGACAATGTCATATAGGAGGATAGTAGGAGAGATTCAATAGTATGGCAGCAAACAGAGATGGAAAATTCACAGTTAGCAGATGCTACACTTTGTTACAGAAACAACGAGGAACATATGAGCCTGACTAGCCACGGAAAGCGATCTGGAAATCAAAAGAACCTCTTAAGCTAGCTTGCTTTGGATGGGTGGCAGCAAAGGAAATTTGTTTGACTCAGGAGAACTTGCAGAAAAGAGGAATAATTCTTATTAACAGATGTTATATGCTATATGTGTGAAGAAGATTTTGAAACTGTCAACCATCTATTTATTCATTGTAGAGTGGCAAGACAATGCTCGAAATTCTTTCTAAATTTGCAAGGTGTCAGATGGGCAATGCCTCCTAATGTTAAGAGCTTGCTGGAAACTTGGTAACTTCAGAATATGGCAAAGGCCAAAGGATAAGTCTGTGTGGAGGACAATTACTTTATTTGCGCTATGGACAATATGGCTAGAAAGGAATAGGGTCTGTATTGAAGAGAGAAGACAGAACATCTCCAGGATTAAAAATAGATGCTTACAAAGTTTGTATTTTTGGTGTAAAAGAAGTGCTATGGAAAATCTGGAACAATATTAATTTTTTTAGAGGAGTTAGGTGATATGGATTTAGGCGATTTGGAATTAGTTGATATGCAGAAATTCTATTTGTAACCCAGCTGGATTGTTTGCTTTTCTTGGTACCTTTAATAAAATCTTACCTTACCAGAAAAGCTCAGCAAAGTAAGCAAGAGATAAAAATTAAAGGAAGACGAGAAAACATTGCCAACCAGAAGAAAACACATGACGTATTACCTGAATAAACAACTTCTGCAGTTGTAACTAAATAATCACTAAGCCAACAACAAAAGGCAACAAAACTTGGAAACTTAAGCAAGACAAATAGACTCCTAAAGGAGGAAGAGTAAAAAACAAACAACCAACAACAACAATAAAAGATGGGGCTTCAATTACCTGAACAATCAACTCCTTTGATTCATGACTAGAAATAGGAGAAACATAAAAGCTCAAAAGGGTCTCAAAAATGGCATTTCTAATATATATTTGGGTATCACCATTCGCATTCAATCCTGAGTACAACAGACGTAGGATCCACAGCCTCTCTGCTATGAAATTAGTTGAGCTACTCCAGAAAAAATTCTGGAACAATGGTATACCCTGTTAAAAGATCAGAGGGAAAAAGGAAAAGCACTGTTAGACAAATTAGTCAGATGATGATCAGATATGACTGGATAGTTGATCTTTATGTCAAACGGCACTTATAAATTTCCGATACTGAAGATATACCTTCATATTTGCACTTGGAGAACGCATCAGATATGCACTTATTGCTGAATAATGGTCATGTGAAGGATCCAAAAGTACAAAAGAAGCCTCTGCAACAAATACGGCAGTTATGGATGAAATTTTTTGCCAAGGCTCTTCAATACCGTTTTGCAAGTATGACATTAGGAGACGAAGACGCATCACGTCCTTCCTCTTCTGACATTTCTGCAGCCAACAGTAAAAACATATAAAATCAGGACATGTTACTTCTATTGAAGAGTCAATAATGCAGCTCTGGAGAGATATCAACACCTTTTCCTGGCATATAACCAACCAAGATGACTGGTTATTATGATTTGCAATTGATAGTTACAGATTACTCAAATCTCTCTTATATAGACAGATAGGTATCTTTTATCAGACAACATTGGATGATACTATTTCGTTACAAATCTCTGTCTGTGTATATACTTGCAGGCATGGCCACAACATCTCACCTACCAAACTTTTAATTCACAATACTGGCCTCTCTTTATAGCCTTTGTTAGAAAAGCACCAGAAATATGCATAGGCTAGTAATTGTTAAAGTCTATGGTTCCCAATACCTCTTCAGAGAGAATCATGTTTGTATGTAATTTTTGTTTTTGGCAAGAGTTTATATGTAAGATTCTTTTCATTACACATCGAGTATGAAGGTTTTTCATCACATCAATAATTAATCAACTTCGTCAAAAAATAAAGAGAACTGACTACAAAAATAGAATCTGAACTGCTAGAAAAGCACTTGAACTAATTGGATAAAACATACTCTCAACACTCTTGAACGGAGACTAAGTTAAATAAATAGAGACAGAGAAGTATTGAATAAGTACAACTAAAAATTTGGAAGCCTATGAGGCACTCTTCCACCTACCCCTTGGCCAATCTTACCATTTCATAATTTCTCCTTCTATGCCAAATGGATGTCATTTTCGCTTCCCAAGTAAAGGAAAGAATGTGTTACTAAAATAATTTAATATACCCTTTGGTCTATTGCAACTTATAGTACTTTTGTTACTTTCTGGATACAAAAATTCTACTCAATGAATGAATTGTTCATATTTAATTCAGCTATAAAAATAGGTCAAACTGACCCTGACAAAGGAAAAGTGATAAAGAAAGAGGGATATAAACTTAAGTTGCTGAAGTTGGTAGCAAGTGGGTTAGATCTTAGTGTAGGCATAATGGAGCAAGAGATTCAGATTCACCAAAAAGAAAGGTAACTAGGTTAGTCAATTTTACATGCTTCATTTCTAAATATGGATAAAAGAGATAGGAGTCCATGATAAACAAACATTTTCAACATCTATACTGAAAAGCATTATTGCGACAATTTGACTTTGAAATCTGAAATCATACTTCAACTTGCAATAATTCTTATAACAGCGTCTGAAGTTTGAGATCATCCATCGGGGTTGAATTCAATAAAAAGAATTCCTCCCACCTCAAAACACTTTACAGATAAACGTAGCTCCATCTTTCAATAAGAAGACTTAACATCACTATCCACAAAATATTAAAAGCACTAACAACAGACAATGATGACAACAACAGGTAACTCCACTGCATGCCCATGAATGCCAGTTAAGATACTTGAGGGCAATTTTACTAATTTTTTAAGCAGCTGCCGGGTTAAGCATTAATCTGGGAAAGAGTACGCTTTCCCTCTCAACATGGTTCAAAATGTGCAATGGCTAGCAGAGAATTTGGGGTGCCGAGATGGAAGGCTACCCACCTTACCTCGGTATGCCTTTGGGGACAGTTTAAAGCCGCCAATATTGAAAAAAGCACCATTGAAAGGTTTGAGAAAACACTAGCATGATGGAAAAGACTGTATCTTTCTTTGGGGGGGAGAGTCACATTGATCAATAGCATCCTGGATTCACTGCCCACCTACTTAATGTCGCCATTTCCTATTCCAAGGAAGGTCGAGCTATCCATGGATAGATTGAGAATAAATTTTCTATGGGAAGGCAACAAAATAGAAGATTACTTCATCTTATTAATTGGGACAGAGTGACCTTGGATAAGAGAAATGGAGGTATTGAAGGAGGATTGGACATCAGGAACTTGAAGAACCATAATAACAGTTTGCTAATGAAGTAGTTATGGAGGTTCGGCAGAGAAGAGAAGGGGCTGTGGAAAGAGGTGATAGCTTGCAAATATGGGAAGAACATGATCTGGAGAGCTAATTCTGTGAGCTCCCCACATGGCGATGGGGTATGAAGGCATATATGCAGCCTCTTGCCACCCTTTGAAACAAACATTGTGTTTAAAGCGGGGAATGGAAGAAGCAAAAACTTCTGGAATGATTCTTGGCTGGGCCATACTCCCCTCAAAATTGAATTTCTAGATTTAGATAATTTGGTGATGGATACAGAAGCCACAATCGGCCAAAGCCAAAGTTAAAATGCTTGGAACCTTAATTTTAGAATGCCATGTTTTGACGGGGAGGTGAACGGGCTTGCTTAGCTAATACAAAGGCTAGAACAATTCCAGATAAATTCAGAGACTACTGATTCACTTAGATGGAGAAGATAAGGCAATGGACGTTATCTGTAGAGTCATGCTATAAATGGTAAAGTAATGTGTGTGGTAGTCCTACTCAATAGCCATGGACGATGATATAGAAGACAAGTGCACCATACAAAGTAGCATGTTTTACGCGGTTTGCTGCATAGGAAGCTAATCTCACCCGAAGTAATCTACAGAGAAGGGGTCTGCCTCTGTGTAGCAGATGTTATTTTTGTTATGCTGCAATCAACTGTTCTTACATTGTCGGCCACCAAGACAAATGTGGGGGCTACTTTTAGCATTTCCGGAGAGAATGTGATTTTTCCACAGTCGTTAAAAAACCTACTGTGCTGGAGATGCTGCTGTCCTAGTAAGACAACCAGAAATAGTGGATTACTATTCCTGCATGTGTTTGTTGGTTGTTTTGGAAATAGAGGATTGAAAGGTGTTTTGATGGAAAGAACAGCTCAATTCAGATCATGAAGCATAGGTGTTTGCGGCTACTGGTAGTTTCATGTAATTTACATGATATATGATGAAATGCGAATGACTGACTTTATTAGCTCATTAGAGGAGTAATTTTGTACAGGGAGACGCTCCTTTTTCTTTTTTGTACAGGAGGTCCTCTCAACTTGTATAGTTGAGTGCTAGCTTAGTGCCGGACTACTTTTTGCTATCAAAAAAAAAAAGATTTATTTAGTGATAAAAAAGAAGGTACCTCCAGTGCACTCTTGAATCTTCCAAGAACCTCGTAACTTAATTTCCTCATGTCATCATCAGGTGAAGATATACTGACAGCACTAATCGCAAGCAAGCCTAAGCTAGCGAACTCCAAGGGCTCAATAAAACCCATAGAAAGACAATGAACTGAGAAGCGCAAGATAAAAATGGGATCATACACGCAGATTTTCTCAACATCTGTGTAATGTACCTGCAGATATTTCCGAAGTTTAGAATTAGACAGATCTGGGAGAAACTACAGAAAATATCCATTATTCCTTGCTCTCTGAAAATTGAAAGAAAAATCAAAGATTATGAAAAAAAGAAACTATCTATAATAGGAGTACCGCATATCTAAAGTCCGGATTATCCGTTTCAGGTTTTCTGAGAATCCCCGCACCAACTGTTCTATCATATGGGAAATAAAGCACAGTAGTGGCACAAACTTTGGGGTCAATAGGAATGTTTTCTCTGAAGTGAATTCTGCGGTAGTCATCAACTGCTTCAGCTTCGCTCAAATTACGAGAGATAGTCTGCACCAGTTCATTTTCCTTTCTGGCTTTAAGCAGAGCACTACCCCATAGGAAATCCAATTTAGCCATACTTCCTTCATCCAAGTCATTAGTCGACTTGATTTCATCCATTAAGCTGTATATCTCCAAGTCAATTGCACTCATACTTGCACCATAAGAAGATAATAGTAAAAAGACCAATTCCCTCAAATTTATTCCAATGTCTTCTACATTATCAATATCACTTTGCTGAGCCCTGATCTGGAAAAGCAACTTAAGCAACTTAACAAGCTCCAACTGCCGTGCACGTTCTTCAGATAGTTTAGAATTATCTTTTAGATCAAGGGCATCTTGATCAATACATGGAACATACGATCTCATGATGCTCGGCAAAGGAGTAAATATCAGCCCAAAGTGAGAATGACCAGCTGAGATGTGAGAAGAGTGGATTGTAGCTGCAAACTGTGAATGTGCAAGCAACAGTTGAATAATTGAAATGCAAGAGAACTTCCCCTCAGATACCGATGAGATAATTGCTCGGAGCATCCGCAGTGTCATAGGATCGTAAAACCTATGCAAAAGAGATGACTTAGCAAGTTGCTCTATAAATGGAAGAGAAGCCAAATTCAGAAGACAATCATGCATCTCCATTGTTATTTCCATTAAATTTCTCAGAATATATACTTCCAGATATCTAAACAAGGAACAGCTTCCAATTTCAATTTGCGAGAAGTCAACAACGTTCACTGAACATCTCTTGACAATAAGCTGCCATGTTTGAACCAACAAGTTCAGAAGCCGGATTCTTGCCAAGTCTAAAATGGAGCAATCTTCTGAAGGAATCAATTCAGTGTCTCTCTTCAGCACAGATGGAAACTTCCTCTTCTCGGAGAATAAAAGTGCCCTACACAAACATATTTTTGCAACAGTCCTGTTGACAACATTCAAAGACTCCTCAACTGAATAAGCACCATCTTGAGTGAGATCGAACCCCAGCAGATCACTATATTCACTTGAGCAAACAGAATTGAATATACTCAAGCGCTTTTTCACATTCACCAAATCACCTCGCAATTCAAAGAAAAGTTGAACTACAAGAACAGTATTTGTAAGAAGACTACCTGAGATAAGATTCAGAGAATCTTCCATTGATAGATTTTCACAACATTCTACCTGAAATATCTCCCTGGAAACGTAGCTCTTCCAGCTAGAGAAACCTTGCTTGAGTATTCCCCAATAAAAAGAAACTATATTCTCATGAAGCATGCAAAGTTGGCCCCCAAACTTAGAAGGAATTGAATTCAAGTACAGGATGACAGTGGGAAGAAGCATCAACATGTCCTCATCAGAAAAATCACAAATTTGCTGTACTGCACAAGACTTGACTGCCACGTATTTATTCATCATGTCTGAAAATAACTTTCCAAATACTGATAGATGCAGGGGGCTTATATCAGCAACAAGAAACAAGATTTCAGCTTTTCTTTTGGTTATTCTGAGCATGCAATGAGAAAGGATATTAACATGAGTATTAGCCACAGCTCTACATGTAATCTTAAGAAAAGGATGGCTTGGCTTCTGGATAGCTTTATGTGTTTTCACAACTTTTACAGCTTTGAGCAGACAGATATCAGCAACATCAAGTTCAAAACGAGTGGCAATTTCGTATACTTGTGAAAAGATTTTCTCATAGAGGATGACATCAAATTGTTCCTGTTGAATTCCCCAAAACAAACAAAAAGGCATTTTTTCCTGTGTCTGCTGCATGTTTGCTGCCAGATGACTAAATGCAGAACCAGCAATGTGTAATCCAACACAGAGCACTGAAGTCAACCAAACAGAGCGATCCTCATGGTCAATTGCAGATAGCATCCAATGGATCAGTTCAAGCATCTCAAAGGGAGATATGAAATGAATCAAATTGTGTAGAGCACATAATGTAGGAACTAAAGGTATTACATTCTTCGACTTCATGCATTCATTCATCTTCTGCTTAAATGTCATAAACAGTTTATTTACCACATTCTTGAATGAACTTATAACATGTTTATTAGCACGATAAACTTCAGATGAGGAGCCTTGGCCATGGCAGAAAGACAACCAGAGCTCAGAAGTTGCTTTTAACAAATTATGCACATGATGATCCATCTTGCTCACTTCCAGTATAGCTGATTCAACAAACTGGTCTACACTGTCCTTAATTATTCCACATGCAAAATCACTTTTAAAAGGGGATGGGCACTCCAGCACTGCTGCCACAGCAGGGTGATCAAGGATAGTTACAACCAACTCTTTAACAAAGTGAATTGGGAAAGGAGTAAAGGTGCCTAAACTGCAAGAATTAAATTTTTCAACCACCAATTCTTTCAACATGCGGCTTAGGAGAAGGAAGCAAGCTTCAGAAAGCTTTTCAAACCCCTCGAAATGCTCATTTCTATAAGATAATTGAGCTTGATTCAACCAAAAGAGTAAATAGCGGAAAATGGAAAGAAGATGATCAGATGTCTCCTGAGAAAACTTTGTCATAAGCAAGTTTTGCAATCCTGATTGATTAGACAAATCCAATCCATCAATATCCAGAATTGCTGGGAAGAGAATATAAAAAGGTGCACGGTCCAAAAATACAGAAAATGCATTAGACTTGTTATCCATTGAACTGATGACACTGCAGTCCATTGTTCTCCCACCACTTAATCCAGTTACGGCCGTATCCAGACCCGCGAAGAAGATTTCTCGCCATCTCTTAGAAGCATCATTAAGAAGACTAGGTTCTGAGAAAAATAGTTGCACCAACAATGAGAGAGGAACCCCAAGCAATTTATTTGAGACAGACATGATTAAAGGGAAATTCTGTATTATCTCAGCTGGTCTTGTGCATGCCAATGAAAAGCAAAACCCAGTGGTCACTCCAAGAAGACTACCATCAGACTCACTCTTCAGCAATCTTTGGACTTCACCAACTGTACGGGTAAAAGAACTGTCAGTATACACAACTTCGTTGAAGTTGGAAGATATTCTGTAAGTTTTCTGCAAAATCCTCCGAGACAAATGTAGTAAACTCTTGAATGGCCTCCACTCATAGAGACATCGAGAATCATCCAAGTCATAAGCAGCTTCAAGTCTCTCAGAGAGCTTCAAATCAATTATAGAAGATAAAAGTAATGGATCCACCTAACAAAGTTCAGGAAAGATAGACACTGTCAAGAGGGGAAAGCACCTAACGTATGATCAATTCAAATTGCAAAAAAAAATACATAAATGTAAGGATAGATATTACCTGAGTCTCCAGGAGATACTTTAAGGTGTTGCACATGTATAATGAAACCATTGACTTCTCGGATGCAGAAAATGCACCAGATTCAGCAGTTACCAATGTTAGGCACTTATCTAAGATGCAAATAGTGAAAGCGCTGAAATCAGGAGATGCATCTGCAAGAAGTGTCACATAACTGTCAGAATACCGCAAGTAGTCTTTTCAGGATACTGTCAAGTTCTTCCTTTCGAGTTTGTGGTACTTTGGCAGGTTTAAAAAGATTTTGCAAGCCATTTGGATAACAATTTCATTTATCAGAAATAAGATAGACCAATTAAATGTCGGCAGAAAAGTCAAAGTTCCAATTGAAGCACAGTCATGATGCACTATGAATCCAATAAAAAACTGAAATAGTAGATCAAGAATGAGTAAAATGATGAGTGCTTTATCCAGTGAACAAGTAGAATAACGGTCACAGCCCCCACCCACAAAAAATCAGAGAACAAAAGGAAAAAAAAATACGACATATCCAATATTTGTCAAGTCACATGGAAACTATAATCACTCCAAAAAAGAAAAGGTAAAAGTTAAAACCCATCTTTTTTGAGGAAAAGAAAAAGAAGACCAAGAACATTGTATGAAATTTCAACTACCTTTAGCGCCTGGTATGCTACTCAAAGAAGAGCTTAAGAGATTCAAATAATAGAATAACTTATTGCCAGTCTCAATTACAGCCTCACGTAGGAAAAGAAGAACAGGTGAGGACAATTTTTTGTAGATATCACACCCTACTGCTCCTCCAAGCATGTCGTCTTTTCTATACCCAGGAATAAAGAAGAACCATGAACAAATTTCCTTTGGGTTTTGGTCAAATGCACCAGTACTATACATCGATGCCTTCGCTAGACTGTATGCTTGATCTTTAATGTCTCTGTTTTGTGAATACATTGACAACTCCAGAAATGGAAGCAAATGCTTGTACATTTGTGGGTGAACTCTTGAGGCAATTTCGCATTTAGAGGACCAACCAACATGTTCTTGGAGCAGAGATAACAGAGCTTGTTGCAACATAGTTGGTAATGCTAGCGGGTTGTTCGGCAGAATTTTGAAGAAATCAAATAATCCTTCCAACATAGTAGGCATTGTTTTCTGCAAGAAAGAAAAACAACATCCAAAATGTAAGCAATACATATCAGGAATTCTTCATTTATTTTTCCCTATTCGAATTAGGAACTATTAAGCTCGCGTGAACAGATTTACATTCGTAAATCAGAATACTAGATATATATTGTGAGAATGCATTGGAGAAAATATTATTGATTAATATTAACAATGATACAATGAGCCCTATATATATAATACATGTCCTACTCCTAATACATATGGGATTAGGTTTTTTACTACTATTTAACTATCAAAATAACACTCCCCCTCAAGTTGGTGCATATAAATCATATGTACCGAACTTGTTACATGTATAACTAATATGAGGACCGGTGAGGGACTTGGTGAAAATATCAGCAAGCTGATAATTCAACTTCACAAATTTTGTAGCAATATATCCCGAGAGTATCTTTTTTCTAATAAAGTGATAGTCAATCTCGATGTGTTTAATTCTCTCATGGAAAACACTAGATTTGACACAATATGAAGAGCAGCTTGATTATCACCCACAAGTCTCATCTGACTAATCTCACCAAATTTCAACTCCTTGAGCAACTGTTTGATCCAAATTAGCTCGCATGTGACCATAGCCATTGCTCGATATTCTGCTTTTGCACTAGACCGAGCAACCATATTTTGTTTCTTGCTCTTCTAAGATACCAAATTTCCTCCTACTAAGAGACAATATCCAGACGTAGAACGTCTATCAGAAGGTGATCCTGCCCAATCAGCATTTGAGTATCCAACGATTTGTTCATGGCCTCGATCCTCAAACAATAATCCTTTGCCTGGAGCTGATTTTATATACCGAAGAATGCGGACAACTGCATCCTAATGACAATTACAGGGAGAGTCCATAAACTGACTCACAACACTCACAAAAAAGGAAATGTCAGGTCTAGTCACTGTGAGGTAATTTAATTTACCAACCAACCCCCTATATCTTGCAGGATCGCTAAGAGGCTCCCCCTGTCCTGATAGAAGTTTAGAATTCGGATCCATCAGAGTGTCAACAGGTCTACAACCTGTCATTCATGTCTCCTCAAGAATATGTAAGGCATACTTCCGTTGTGAGATCACAATACTTAAGCTAGACTGAGCATCCTCAATACCCAGAAAATACTTTAGTTGCCCAAATGCTTAGTCTGAAAGTGCTGAAAGAGATGTTGCTTCAACTTACTAATATCATCTTGATCATTGCCGGTAATAACAATCTCGTCAACATAAACGACCAGATAAATACAGAGATTTGAAGCAGAATGTTGACAAAATACAGAGTGATAAGCTTCACTACGAGTCATGCCAAACTTCTGAATAACTGTGCTGAACTTACCAAACCGGGCTCGAGGAGACTGCTTTAGACCATAAAGGGATCGGCGTAACCGACATACAAGGCCACTAGACTCCCCCTGAGCAACAAAACCAAATGGTTGCTCCATGTAAACCTCATCCTCAAAGTCACCGTGAAGAAAACCATTCTTAATGTCCAACTGATAGAATAAGGCGGACTGATGCAATTTTAGCTACGGGAGAAAAAGTATCAATGTAATCGAGTCCAAATATCTGAGTATACCCTTTGACAACCAGACGAGCCTTAAGTCGATCAACCTGGCCATTTGGACCAACTTTGACTGCATACACCCAACGACAACCAACAGTCAATTTACCTAAAGGAAGAGCAATAAGCTCCCAAGTACTACTCGTATGTAGAGCAGACATCTCATCAATCACAGCCTGTCGCCATCCGGGATGAGACTGTGCTTCACTTGTAGACTTAGGGATGGAAATAAAGGACTACAACACAAATGCACAATGGGATGATGCCAGACGATGGTAACTTAAACCGACATAATGAGGATTAAGATTAAGTGTGGACCGTATACTTTTCGTAGTGAAATCGGTTGATTAAGAACAAGTCGGCAGGGTCATGTGCAGGACGTGAATCACCTGGGCATGATGTCGGGCGCGAATGACGATGATAAGTCAGGAGTGGTGGAGTTGTAGAATGTTGAACTGGACTAGGTGGTGGCACTAGAGCTATAGTTGGTGGAACTGGACTAGGTGGTGGCACTGGAGCTATAGGTGGTGGAGCTCCAACTAGAACTGTAGGTGGTGGAGCTCCAACTAGAATTGTAGGTGGTGGAGCTATAGAGGAAAATGAATGGGAGATAGGGACGGAATCTCCAAAAGAAGGAACCGGTAGCACCTCAGAAATATCTAAGTGATTAACTGGACCTGTGAAGTATGATTGGGCTTTAAAGAAAGTAACATCAGCAAACATAAGAAATCGTTGAAGGTTAGGAGAATAACATCGATATCCTTTTGTGTTCTCGAGTAACCCAGAAATATGCACTTAAGAGCACGAGAAGCTGACTTATCTTTTCCTGGAGTAAGGTTATGAACAAAGCACGTACTCTCAAAGACACCAGGTGAAAGAGGGAACAAAGATAAGTGGGGAAACAGGACAGAGAATGGAACTTGAATTTGAGTAGCTAAAGATGGCATACGATTAATAAGATAACAAATTCTAAGAATTGCATCCCCCAAAAACGCAATGGAACATGAGATTGCATGAGTACGGTACGAGCAGTTTCAATAAGATGTCTATTCTTTCTTTCAGCTACCCCATTTTGATGGGATGTGTACGAACAAGATGTTTGATGAATAATCCCATGGGAGTTCATAAACTGTTGAAATGGGGAAACAAATACTCTAGGGCATTAACACTACGAAATGTGTGGATAGAAACCCCCAATTGATTTTGAATTTCAGCATGGAAGGTCTGAAAAATAGAAAACAGCTCAGATCGATTTTTCATCAAAAATAGCTAAATGCACCTGGAATAATCATCAATGAAACTGACAAAGTAGCGGAATCCCAAGGTAGAACTGACCCGACTAGGACCCCAAACCTCTGAATGGACTAAAGTAAAAGGTGACTCTACTCAACTATCAAGACGTCACGGGAAATGGGAGCGGGTATGCTTACCGAGCTGACATGACTCACACTCTAGAGTGGACAAGTGAGATAAGCCAAGTACCATTTTCTGAAATTTTGACAAACTGGGATGTCATAACCGTTTATGTGATAAATGTGGTGAATCATCAACGGGACAAGTTATTGGAGAAATACAAGATGAGAGTCCATGTAATTTTGCAAGGATAAGGTAATAAAGTCCATTTAATTCACGTCTAGTACCAATGATCCGCCCTGTATTGCATTCCTGTATAAAAACAAGGTCATCAAGAAATAAAACAATAGATTTAAGTGATTTGGCTAAGCGACTAACGACTATGAGATTAAAAGAACTACCGGAAACATAAAGAACTGGGCCTAAAAGTAAGGAAGGAAGTGGACTTGCTTAACCTACTACAGTTGCCATGTCTTGAGACTCATTGGCCATTGTGACTATTGGAAGTAATTGAGAATATGAAATACTAGTGAAAAGAGATTTGTTACTAGAAATATGATCAGATGCACCTGAATCAATGACCCAGACTCAGAGGTTGAAGGTAGGGAGACAAAAGTCACACTACTATCTGTTTGAACAACGGAAGTTATCCCTGAAGATGTATATTTATATGTTTTGTACATAAGGAACTCAATATAATCCGGTAAAAAAACCATCTGGATTGGATTCAATGCATTGGATCCAACGGATTGTGAGTTAAAAGCTTCATATATGAATCTCATTATAATGTTGCACCGAAAAAAGCAGATTTTTTCTGAAAATTACTGTTCATGCTGGAAAAATTACTATTCATGCCGAAAATATATAAAAGTGGTCAGAATTTAATTTCAATTGGATGGGTAGGCTCGGATTTGCGAGGAGAATACACTGTCCTGAAGAAGTTTCTCTAAAATCTTGCCGGAAACACTGTCACGCGCCAGCGCATGGGCGTCGGAGCTTCGCCGGAAAATTACTTCCGGCGGCGCGTGGCAGCGCTTGGGGGTTCTTATGATGGAGAATTTTTTATGGGTTGGTCGCTGGAGGCCGATCTACTTCGTGGTGGTATTGGTTTTAGCACAACACTAACGAAAAGTGGCTTTTTGTTACGGACAACCTCTTAAGTCGCCGGAAAACTGCACGGCGTCTTTCTTCCCGAAGCCGCTGGAATGATGCACAGCGATAATTTTCTCACTGAAACTCTGATACCATGCGAGAATGCATGGGAGAAAATATTATTAATTAATATTAACAATGATACAATGAGCCATATATATATAATACATGTCATGCTCCTAATACATATGGGATTAGGGTTATTTACTAGTACTCCTTCTGTTCCAGTTTATGTGAACCTAATTTCTTTTGGTCAGTTCCAAAAAGAATGAACCCTTTCTAAATTTGGTAACAATTTAGCTTAAAGTTACAACTCTACCCTTAATGAGAAGCTTTTATAACCACACAAATACTTTCGGCCCCATTTGGAATTGTTTAGGACCACAAATTACAAAAGTCTTTATTTTTTTCTTAAACTCCATGCTGAATCAAACAGGTTCACATAAATTAGAGCGGAGGGAGGGAGTACTATTTAACTATCAAACTAACATATACCATATTAAATAGCAGGGTATTTCAAGTTTCAGAGCACATACAAGAAGTATAAAAGAAAAATCCAGGAAAACGTTTCATCCATATATAGGCTTGAAAACATGGGCATCTAAAGTTCTACCTATGAACATAAGGTAAAGCTAAAAGTTTATAAGATTGACAACGTTAAATTCAAACCACATGCTCCAAATCACTGATTGACCCACCAAGAAAATGGAATATTTTAAATGAGTATCAATACATAGAGGAACAACTGGAGTGGCTTATGCGGGCACTAACTTAACACAAATGCAGCAAGAGTTAATACAGAGTCAGACGGCCAGGATACTGCAGATAACATGTTTTAGAAGCTATTTTTTTTATCAGTTATTACATGCAAAAGTTTTTAACTTCTATAAATGCAAACAAATGCTTCATCTATAATTTCACAAACACTGTTTGTTTCACAAAAATCCAGCACAACAAGGATTCAAGAGTTTAAAACTCACATAATATACTGTTAAAGTATTAAGCAACTTGGAATAGAATAGCACTTCTGCCTCTTTTACAGTAGAGCCTGGCAAAGCAGAAGAATGCAAACCCCAGAGTTCTGTTATAAGCTTTAAAAAATAAGCTTCATCTTTAGAATTATCCATGTCATCGTCATTTATGATTCCTTCACCATCAAGGGGCAGAGCAGCATCAGGGAAGTAACTAACCCCACCAACAAGAATGTCTGTATCTTCATTTGCAACATATTTGACCTTCTTCCTACTGTTCATCTTATCTCCTATTTCAGCATCTGCGGGTCTTTTTGAGCATTGCTCAAGACCTCTGTAAAATTCATTCAGTGAAGAGAGTAATGAGAACAGAACTTGAGGATCGGGGAGAAAAATCCGAACTGCATTCCAGATATCTTGCTTGAGGGATTCCCATTTGTGGGTCATTTGACCTTGGGAAGACGATACACTGTTTAATGCACCAATTAGTAACTCCAACAATTTCAGAACCTCCAACACGAGCTTCAAAGTTCCATGTTTTGCTAGAGGATCAGAATGAAGTAACCCTTTATTAATCACCAGCCGAGAGAAGGATCGTGGTCCAATGCACTTCATGATATTTTGCACCTCTGGACTATTAAGAGTTGGCGGCTCCTGGATTTGAGATCCAATAAATCCAAAGACAAGTTCGTCACCAACAGAGGAGAGCACATTTGCTGCCAAAGAAACTGAAGCAAACCTGCAAGTAATTGAATCACAATGGAGAGACAACAATACTGATATTCAAAAATAAACTCTTATAAGCAATATTTTCTAACCAGTTACGAGACGAAGGGTCTTCAAGATTATAAGGGAACTCATCCAAATAAGCTGAACCAAAAGACGACTTCCCCTTAACAATTGCCAAAAGCAGGTTTCTGTGGTTCTCAACCTCTGCAGCTTTTAACTTCTTCATAAGGCCCAATAGTCTTTTTGGGTTTCCTCTCAATGGACTAGGTACCCTTTTCAGGTCTGGCATCAATCCATTAGAAGGATCAGTACACACCATATATAACAGTTCATGAGCTAACTCTGCAGCCAATCCTCCACCCTCTCGTCCCGAAATGCTAGCGAGCTGCTCCAAAGTTACACTTCCGAAAAGCACACTTCTAAGCCCGGTGGGCACCAGTGAATCAGGAACAAGAACCTTATCGCGCAAAGTGGACAAAACATAAACCACGGTATCCTCATCATCATTACCCAACCCGCGAAGCACACCAGAATACATATCTTTCTGCTGCAACACACCTCTCAACAACCTGGCATTCCCTACCTCCAAAAAAGATATAGCAAAACCAACAAAAGCCTTCCTCGTCGAATAGTGCTTCTTCTTATTCGCCTCAATTTTCTTAACTTTCCACTCAGCTAGTTTCCCAAATACAGGGATTTTAAAGTCAAAACCTTTGGCCACCTCCCACGCCATCCATGAACTACGCCTAACTATAGAAGCCAACAGAAAAAGGGCAGCGCGTTGGCGCTTTGCCTCTTTACTGTTCAATTCCTTATACAAATCATTCATTCTCTTTTCCACTATGGATTTCGCAAACTTATCCAGCGCATTGACAACTAAAGCAACTTTTGGGTCTTCTTCAGTTCTGTTTTTCCCGTAAGAATGATTGAGAATTCCAGAAATTAAATTGAAAACATAGTAAAGTCCAGTTTTATCTTTTCGGAGCTCCCAAGCTTGTTCGAGTTCGATACACTTGGATGAATTCTTAATGTACAGGCTGAGAAATTCGGGTCCAGAATCGGATTTGAGAAGCTTGAGGAACTCCTTCGAAGCATCGGAACATAGCTGTAAGTCTGTAGAGGTTAAGTTGCGAAGAAAGTGTTTGAGTTTAGCCTCCTGGGAGAGTTTATTGTCGAACTGAGACAGAGGCATTGTTGTTCCTGCTCCCTTATTTTCTTCGTCTTCCATTGTTGCAGCAATTCAACTAGAGCGGAAGCTCAAGACTAAACCCTAAACCCTACAGCTTTACAGCTTGTTTAGAGCGGAAGCTTAGTGGGCGTTTAGACATAAGAATAGTAAAATTACAACAACAAAAAAGTGGGGAAAAAATTAACTATAATGGTATTTGAAAATTAGATTTGTGTTTGGATATGGTCAGAAGAGGTATGTGCAAGGACTGAAAGGTGATTCTGGGAGAGTCCCTTTCGACTCTTCATATACTCCTAATGATGGATGTCGGTCTCTTGGTGAAGAGGAATAGGAGGGGTGCTCGGGGACAACCGCGGATTAGATAGGGTGTTTTGACTAAGGAGAAAGCACACGAGTTGGAGAGGAGGTTAGCTGAGGGCGGAGCTTGGCGAAGTTCTGGTGCAGCGGACGTTATGTGGTCAGAGACGGCAAACTTGGTTAGGGAGGTAGCACGGAACGTGCTCGGGGTGGCCAAGGGCTATTCAGGCAGACATCAGGGTGACTGGTGGTGGAATGATGTAGTTGAAGGAAAGGTGGAGGTGAAGAAGGCGACGTTTGCTAAGTTGGCAGGGAGCACAAGCGAGGAAGAATGAAGAGCGAACAGGGAGATATACAAGGTAGCGAGGAAAGAAGCAAAGCTGGCGGTTACGGAAGCTAAAAACGCGGCGTTTGAAGCATGTACGAGGAACTAGGGAGAGAGGCGGGGATAGGAAGTTATTTCGGTTAGCTAAAGCAAGGGAAAGTAAGGCTCGTGATCTTGACCAAGTTAGGTGCATTAAGGGCGATGATGGTAGAGTTCTGATGGGGGATTCTCAAGTCAAGCAGAGGTGGCAGGCGTACTTTAGAGACTTACTTAATGAGGAGGGGGATCGTAACATGGAGCTAGGGGAGTTGGGGCATTCAGAGCAACATAGAGACTTTGGATACTGCAGGTGCATTAGGGCGGAGGAGGTCATGAGGGCTTTGCGTAAGATGAGTAGGGGTCGAGCGACCAGGCCTGACGAGATCCCGGTGGAATTCTGGAAGTGCATGGGTAGGTCAGGAGTGGAGTGGCTCTCCAGGTTGTTCAATGCGATCTTCAGGACCAAAAGGATGCCGGATGAGTGGAGGTGGAGTACAGTGGTGCCCTTGTACAAGAACAAAGGGGACATCCAGTGCTGCAACAACTATAGGGGTATCAAATTAATAAGTCACACCATGAAGGTCTGGAAGCGGGTGATCGAGGCGAGGGTGAGGGATATGGCATCTATATCTGTGAACCAGTTCGGTTTCATGCCGGGTCGCTCCACTACAGAAGCTATCCACCTTGTCAGGCGGCTGGTGGAGCAGTTCAGGGATAAGAAGAAGGACCTGCACATGGTGCTTATCGACTTGGAGAAGGCGTATGACAAGGTCCCAAGGGAGGTGCTATGGAGGTGCTTGGAGGCGAAGAGCGTGCCGAAAGCCTACATCAGAGTAATCAATGACATGTACGATGGAGCTAAGACTAGGGTTAGGACGGTGGGTGGCGACTCGGACCATTTTCCAGTGGTTATGGGGCTCCATCAAGGATCGGCGCTTAGCCGTCTCTTGTTTGCCTTGGTGATGGATGCTCTAACCCGACATATTCAAGGGGATGTGCCTTGGTGTATGCTATTTGCTGATGACATAGTCTTGATAGACGAGACGAGGGTCGGTGTTATTGAGAGGTTAATGGTATGGAGACAGACTCTCGAGTCTAAGGGTTTCAAAATAAGCAGATCTAAGACTGAATACCTGGAGTGCAAGTTTAGCGCCGAGCCGAGCGAAGTAGGCAGAGACATGATGATTGGATCTCAGGTCATCGCCAAGAGGGACAATGTCAGATATCTTGGGTCGGTGATGCAGGGGGACGGGGACGTCACTCATTGTATAGGAGCGGGGTTGTCAAAGTGGAGGCTTGCATCAGTAGTCCTGTGTGACAAGAAAGTTCCACTGAAACTCAAGGGGAAATTTTATAGAGCTGTGGTTAGACCTGCAATGTTGTATGGGCGGAGTGCTGGGCAGTGAAGAACTCTCATGTTCAGAGAATGAATGTTGCGGAGATGAGGATGCTCAGGTGGATGTGCGGGCTCACCAGGTTAGATTAGATTAGGAATGAAGTTATTCGAGAGAAGGTGGGGGTGGCCCCGGTGGATGAGAAGATGCGAGAAGCGAGGCTGAGGTGGTTCGGGCATGTGCGGAGGAGAAGTCCTGATGCCCCGCTGAGGAGTGGTGAGCGGATGGCGATTGTCGGTGTTCGGCGAGGCAGAGGGAGGCCTAAGAGGTATTGGGGAGAGATGATTAGGCATGACATGGCTAGAATGTGGGTTTCCGAGGACATGACCCTTGATAGGAAAGTCTGGAGGTCTAGTATCAGGGTTGTAGGATAGGGGCTCCTAGAGTTTTTCGTACTCCTCACCCGGGGTTGGGTGAGGCTTGGCAGGGCTATCCATAGATGATTTTTATTTTGGATTGAGTCTCCCTTATGGTAGTTATTTATGGTAGTTATTGTATGATATTATTGCATGCTATTTTACTTATGTTTCTTATGTTTAGATAATTATTTATGCTATTTCTGTTGGAGTTACTAATGCTCTTTTGTTTTTGTTTTGTTTTTACTTTCGTTTTTCCTTTTCTTCACTGAGCCGAGGGTCGATTGGAAACAGCCTCTCTGCCCTTTCGGGTAGGGGTAAGGCTCGTATACATATTACCGTTCCCAGACCCCACTTTGTGGGACTATACTGGGTTGTTGTTGTTGTTGTTGTTGTATTTGTGTTTGGATATGAATATAAATTTGGGTTATTTTTGAAGTATTGTGAGTAAAAGTTTTGAAAAATAATTTTTTTGAGTTTTTAAAGTATGTAAAAAATTCTAAAATTCAACTTTAAGAGCTCGTTTGGACATAAGAATTTTTTATTTTTTTTTTCAAAATCACTGCCATAAAAATCTTGAAGATGAATTTTAAATTTTTTTAAAAATTTAAAAAACTTCAAAAATTTGTTTTAAAAAATTTTCACTCAGATCACTCACAAAACTTTAAAATAATCCAAAATTCATGTCCAAACACAACTCTAATTTTCAAATATCATTTTCACTTGAATTTTTTTTAACTTTTTAGAATTTTATAATTCTTATGGCCAAATGTCTACTAAATAAAAATTAAAAATTTTATGGCCAAATACTAATTTTGAAAAAATAAAAATATTTCAAAAAAAGTGAAAAAAATCTTATGTCTAAACGGGCCCTTAGTATAGGAAAAGAAAGAAAAAAAGAACTGTTTAATATTGTATTTGTATTGTATTATTGCATGTTAATATTTTATTATATTAAGTATTTTATTTCAATTGATTGTTTCATCTGCTATTATTTTATAATATCATGCAGCAATATAAAACATGAATTTATATATTAGAAATAAAAAATAAGGTATGATAAAATTATTATATAAAAGATGAGATCAAGAATAAAATATATGATTATTTAATACTAAGCTAGAAGGGCATGAGAGGAAAAAATAAGGTAACATTGCAATTATACCAAATTATCCTTATATAAAGTAATATTTTTTTTATTATATTACGACAAATTTAATATTACGATACAATAAAATTTTACTAATAATAATTAAAATAAATATTATATTAAAATAACAATACAATACAATTCAATATACAACAACCATCCAAACAACGTGTAAACCCCTGTACGTGACCTTTTAAAGTGAAATGTTGTGTCATTTGTTTTCTAATAAACCGTGTTATGTGATCTCGATGTGCCCTTCTTTCATCTGGATCTTTCGTTAATATCTATTCCTTGTGTGCTTTCCTAAATATCAATCTACTAGTCTTAGGGTGAGCACAATGCAATTTATTTTTAAATATCATATACATAGTATTAAACTATGTGTTTGAGTTATAAAATAAAAATATAAAAATATAACTTTGTAAATACATGTCTATAAATTCTATTTAGCTAGCTCAATGAAAGATAAAATCCTACCACATAGAAGTCCTTAGAGTTTTATAGTAATATCATGTGAAAAATATTATTATCTTTGTGTTCTAATATCCCAAACAAATAATTGATCACGCCCAAGTATGCCCTCTAGAAAGGACTCTGCTGACGTTGCAAATAAAAACTTGAGTATTACGCCCAAGGTCGAATCCACAGAGAGTCAACTTATCAGCTACCACATTTAAACCCGCTAAATCCTTCCGAACCAGCTTCCCAAGACTTTTGAATCACAATTGGAGATTTCTTCACGAACTACGATTGCAGAAAAGTAACAAGCTATAGCTAACTAACTAAGGTTGTAGACAATAATGAGAGAAAAGCTAAGGTAATGATTGATGGAATCCCTTCTGTTCATGTTTCATACAAATTTACCAACACATCTATATCAATAATGGACACTCAACTTACAGTAAATCTCTCCCGAGCAATTACCGTAATATACTATTGCACTCTCTCGAGCTACACTAGCTAGCTTTAATTAACACAGTTCATTTAAGATTGCACCAAGGCTTCGTTATTCCTAATCCCGCCTTTAAACCCGTAGTTATAGATTCCTCTTATTACTTTAGGAGTGGTGTTATTCAACAACTACCCAAATATGTATTTTTTTTCCAAGTTATGCACACTAAATAGGCACGGCTAATTAAGGATCCTGTCAATTAAATACAACAAGAACATAATTGAATAAATAAAGATTAAAACTGGCAAATTTACATTAACATAAACGAGAAGTTCAACCCCCAATAGGTTCCATCAAGACCTTAGACAGGAAAATTAGCTACTCATAGCTATAGGTAAACAAACTAAATTAATATTTAACATAATCTAGTAATAAAAATCAAAAGGGAAGAAGAAATATTTTCCTTCCAAGAACTGTAAAAATTCAATACATGCCTCCTTTGGGCGAAATCTAGTGACTAATATAAGTTTTAGGGCTAAAATTTACGCTTTGACATAACAGCCCTTGGCCTTCAGCACTTCTATCGCGATTTTGCCAAACAGCTCCCCTGAATCTCAATTTGTCTGCAGCGGTCTCTCCACTGCCGCGGTCGCTGTGGAACCGCGCAGAATTAGTTCTCTGATTCTTCAGCCTGTTTTTGCATGGTTCGCTTGGGATATTTCACAGTTGGCCTCTTTTTCTTCATTTTTTTACTCCAAAAGTACTCCCTAGCCTTCCCTAATCATATATAGCCTACAAATCATGAAAAGCACTATAAGAGCATTTTATTATCACTTTCATTACCAAAACTATGCAAGAAGGTGGTTATTTAGGGCCTGAATATAGTTAAATTCACCTATTATCAACACCCTACACTTAAGCCTTTGCTCGTCCTCGAGCAAGCTAAACCACACTTCTAGGCCTAACTGTTTGTTGCATTGCCCAAAGTATATTACACCGGCCATTATGACGAACCAACCTAAGCAGTACAACAACCCTACCCAAGATGCAGACTCTACGGCCATGACACACTCAAGCTCACTCTAGTTACCCTAACAGCGGTGAAGACTTACTTTTCCTTCCTGATTCACATGCCCTCACATCAAAAATCTGAGAGAAGTTCCACAAACATAGAAAATTCAACACAAGGAACCAACAATAGAAAGAATTCACTCACTCTCAGCAAAGAGCATTCATATGCCACATAGACACACCATAAGTTTGCCCCTAGTGTAGTACTCTACTAATCGAGTTGTTTTAGTCAAAGATCGAGAGGCTTTTATTTGGTTGTAATGTAGGCTAAGGGACGGGTAGGATACATTTGGATGTAGTGACTAACCTCCCTAAGCACTTTTAATACATAATTTTTTTTGTTTTCATGCTCTACCCAATCATTCCTCCACATTTTTGTTCCACATGTAACCCCCACTTTCTTCAGGTGCACTGTCTTCTTGTTTTCTTTTTTTTTCTTTTTTCTTTATTTTTCTTTGTTCTCTTTGTTTCACTTTTTTCTTTACAAAACCCGTGCACCAATCATTATTCATTCATGATTCCCATTTTTTCGCTAACTCCCTACCACCCCACACTTTTACTTTTGTATACTCTTTCGTGATTCAAGTGCTTCTAGGAGGTATAGGTTCAAACAATCATTTATTCAAACATAGGGATATAGTTTATTATAGGGTTATCAAAGAACAGGCTTCAGGCTCAAAGGGGTTAACTAATGGCAATGTATACAGGTGGAGTAACAATTAAACAGTCTTACACAAGGAAATACCCCAATCATCTCTAAGACCTAACAACTTCTATTTCGCCTTGCAAGCACACAGGGCAAGTTCTAGGTATTGCATGCAAGCACATGATGCAGGTAAGGATCTCACACACACTTAGCATGTAACTCATTAAGAATCAGTTTATCAACACACGCATACGAGCTTTAAATCAAGACAAGATGTGCAATATTAAGGCATAGATTTATAAATCCACAACTGAGCCAATACCTTACACTCTCAAGTTCATTTTAGTTGTTTGTAGGTGTGAACATCAGGGGTCACATTCTAGCCTTTTACCCATCTTAGTCCTAACACTACAAAAGGAAAATCTACCTAACTCATTCAAGAAAAACCCTTGGAAAAGAGCGTCAATAGAAAAACCAAGGGGGACTTAATACACTACCTAAAAAAAGAAAATCAAATAAAATAAAAAATCTACATGGACTACTTCCCTCAAGAGTATTGTCCAAGTGGTCTGTCATCAGAAGAGTCCTCTACCTTTATTTTTGTAGTGTTTTTTTTTATGTATCCGGCTTGGACCCTCAAGAGACTCGTCGACAAGTGTTCGTCGTTGTGCCAAGTCAGGTACTCCTAAAAAAAGTTCTACCATCATTCATATACAACAACAACATTTTCATGCTACAACAATCACAATATCTATATACAGTAAAACACATACACAGAGTAAGTCCCACCCTACACTTAAAATCATGGCATGTCCCCATGTCATATCAATAAATCAAAGCACATAAGGGTAAGAAGACTTCCATGAGACTCAATCAAAGTCGGAGACGGTGCTGGGGTCCACATTGCAAGCTCTCCCCAATGCACGGAACCATGACATGAACTGTCCCTCGAACCGGGCCTGCCTCTGAGACATGGCGTCAAGCCATGTGTGTAGGCCATCAACTGAGGTGGGAAGATCCGCAACCTCTTCTTCCATGGAACGTAGCATTGTCCTTGTAGATTGAGACCTGGAGAAACCGGCCCCATGATAGGAGCGACGTGAAGGTCCAGCACTGTCAATAGACCGTATGGATGGTGCGAAGGGAATCAGAGCATCATCATTATCATCTATTTCAATTGACATCTATGTGCCCCTGCCCGCTCTGATGCGGGAAGCTCGGAAATGTGCTTCAGGTGCCACTGTCCCGTCAGTAGGATAAGTGGGAACGTTCTTCCGTAAGCACAATTGAGTCACCAAGTAGGGGAAGTAAAGCCCCTTTGACAGCAGCGGTCCTCTTAAGATCAATTCATCACCAATGATCTTAGCTGCATCAAAATCTTTCTTGGTGACGAAGCACCATGTCAGTAGGGCCCTATTGAAGTTCACGCCTGTCGTGTTGCTAGACGGCATGAGCCTACTGTAGATGACCGTCAACCAACACTTAGCCAAGTGCGTGAAAAAGTTGGAATTCAAGCTGATCTGGTCCTTTATCCAAGTCCGTCGCCCCCCCCCCCCCCAAGCACAAACGGCCTCGATCATAACCTCCCACGTGACATTTGGTCGATCGTGGTAATAGTCAACATCGCATGTGAACGCAGGAAGCTGCAAGGCCTGGAGAATATAGGAAAGGTGTGCTAGGACTATCTTAACCCCCACACGCACATATCAAGCTGAGTAAGCAGGGTAGTTCGCATAAAACTCCCTTACAATCATCGTGTTGATCGGGCAGGGCTCATCAAATAGGAACTCCATCTGCCTCCTCCGAGTCTCCTCATACATATCCTCTTTTTCCGCCCGGATGGCTGCTCGGTCAATCTGAATTTTAGGAATGAAGTTCTTTCGCGCCTTAGCATTGAAATCATCCTCTGCCAGTTCCGAGACGAACCTGGACTCATCATAAGTCGGTTGTTGAGCTGGGTCAGCCCATCTCCTCTGCATCTTGGGAGCCATAGTACCTGCAGAGAGTTCAAACAAACCATTAAATTCGTCCTAAATAGTTCCAAACGGGTGGTTACTCAGACTTCGCCACCTTTGATGGCAGCAAAACAACACCCTATTTTAGTCCATCGTTTCACACTAACCCCCCTAGCAGTGCCGTGAAGTTCACAGAATCTACTAAAGCCGCCCTACATGGCTGATAACACCCCACACTTACTCTTATACCATGTTTCAAACAATTAGAGCCCTTTTAATCACCGAATATCACACCCCCAAATAGGAATGGGCATAGCCTGCCCCACAATACCACAACAACTCCACAAATTCGGCAACATAAGGCCTTGCAATAATCACACCCTACAAACAAATTCTAGGCCTCCAAAACCAGCTCTACAACCAAAGTATAATGGAGGCCCCACCAAATAAGCACCAAACAACCCTACTAGAAACAACTACAATCATATACAACAATAAGAATCAACAATTATAACTAGAAATTAAACTATTGCTACCTAGGGTTAAGTTAAAAGAAACTATACCAAATTACACTAGATTAGTATTTAAACTGAAGAAAAAGAAAGAGAAACTTACTTAGATGGATGATGGGAAAGGGTTTGATGAAGTTGGAGAGTAGTTGGGTGAGACAGAAGGTGTTTGTGGAGAGAAAAGATGAGAAGAAGAAAGAAAATAGAGAGAAAGGAATGGGTGGAGGTTAGGGAAGTGCTGATGGGTGGAAAAAAGGGGTTTTAGGGGTAGGTGGGGGGTGTTTTGGGGAAAGGGGGATTAAAACAGGTGAAATATTACTTAAAAACCCATATTCGGGCAGAAACGCGGTCACCGCGGTTCTACCGCAGTCGCGGTAGGACCGCGGTGGACCCAGTTCAGAGAGGGGTCAGTACCGCGGTTTGACCGCGGTCGCAGTGGAATCGTGGTCTGAGCCCTTCTCAGATTCTGATCGCTTTTTTTTAAGAAAAGAGTTACACTTACAACATTTTCATGGGTTGACTCCCATGTAGCGTCTGATTTAATATCGCGACACGACGCAAATGAGCGCAATTAAGGTTCGCTCGACCTGTATGACTCATTCAAGTGCATTGCAGAGGCTCGTTCATTCCCATGTATGATTTCAAACACTGTCCATTGACTCAAAATGTGCGAGAGCCATTCTATGTAGCAACTTCAACAGCTCCAGACGGGAAGACTTCAACTACCCGAAATGGTCCAGACCATCATGACTTTAGCTTACCCGGGAACAACCTCAGTCTTGAGTTTATAGCAGTACCATGTCCCTAAATTTGAAAGTTCTCTCCAGGATGTTTTGATCATGTAGCCTCTTTATTCTTTCCTTATACAGCCTAGTGCTATCAAATGCAAGATGTCGGAACTCCTCGAGCTCATGCAATTCTATGACTTTTGACGTGCCCGTAACTTCCATATCTAGATTCAGTTGTTTCAGTGCCCATCACGCTTTATGCTCAAGTTCTATAGGTAGGTGACATGCCTTCCCAAGCACCAACTTGTATGGAGACATACCAAATGGTGGCTTGAATGTTGTTCTATAAGCCCAGAGTGCATCATCTAACTTCCTTGCCCAATTTGTTTTTGTGGCGTTTACAGTTTTTGTTAACACACTCTTTATCTCTATGTTGTAGACCTCAACATGTCCACTGGTTTGCGGGTGGTAAGGAGTATTTTGTCAACAACTTCTCAAATGCTCTATTGCAGAAGTGAGTGCCTCCGTCACTGATTACTGCCCGTGGTGTCCCAAAGCGGGTGAATATGTTTTTCTTGAGAAACCCCACCACCACCTTTTCATCATTGGTGGATAATGCTACAGCTTCCACCCACTTAGACACATAGTCTACAGCAACAAGAATACACTTATTGGCGTAAGAGCTGACGAAGGGACCCATGAAATCTATCCCCCAGACATTGAACACTTCAATCTCCTGAATCAGGTTCATGGGCATCTCGTGGCGCCGGGAGATGTTCCCAGAGCATTGGCATTCATTACAACCCTTCATCCATTGTGAGCATATTTGAACATCATCGGCCAGAAAAATCCGGCCTCAAGCACTTTTGCTTCAGTCCTTACTCCTCCAAAGTGTCCCTATAAGCCGATGCATGACAAGCCTGCAAAATAGAAGAATGTTCCATCTCGGAGATACATCTCCGGATCATGTTATCCATGCATATTTTAAAGAGATAGGGCTCATCCCAATAGTACGAACGGCTTTCACGAAATAATTGTTTCCTCTGGACCGATGAAAGGTCGTGAGGAACTATACCACTGGCCAGGTAATTGGCATAATCCGCATACCATGGCGCTTCCAGATGAGTGGTGGTGAGCAGTTGCTCGTCTGGAAAAGTTTCTAGAATTTCTTCAACTTCAATTGTGTTTTCAGCTCCTTTAAGTCGTGATAGATGATCAGTTACTTTATTCTCAGTGCCCTTTCAGTCACGTATTTCAAGATTGAACTCTTGTAGCAACAACACCCAACGAATCAGGCGTGGCTTAGAGTCCTTCTTTTCTATCAGGTATCTAAGAGCTGCATGGTCTGTGTATACAATTACCTTCGATCCTATCAGGTAGGACCGGAACTTGTCGAATGCAAACACCATAGCTAGGATCTCCTTCTCAGTCACAGTATAGTTCAGGTGGGCTCCACTCACGTTCTATTAGCATAGTAGATTGGATGCATCAATTTGTCCTTCCGGTGGCCCAGCACTGCCCCCACTACATAGTCACTAGCATCACACATTAATTCGAACGGTTGCTTCTAGTTAGGGGCGACAATGATGGGTGTTGTGATCAGCCTTTGTTTAAGCTCCTCAAACGCTACCCCGCAAGCACTAGAAAATACAAACTGGTGATCTTTCTCTAATAACTTACAGAGAGGGTTGGTACTTTTGGAGAAGTCTTTAATGAACCGCCGGTAGAAACCGGCATGTCCAATAAAACTTCTTATTGCTTTGACCGAAGTTCGTGGAGTCAGCTTTGACATGACATCAAGCTTGGCTCGATCTACCTCTATCCCTTGCTTGACACCCGGTGCCCCAAGACTATGTCTTCTTGTACCATGAAATGGCACTTCTCCCAGTTCAGCACCAGATTAGTCTGGATGCACCATTTCAGAACACGTGTCAGATTCACAACGCACTCATCAAATGAATTCCCCACAACTGAGAAGCCATCCATGAACACCTCCATTATATCTTCAACCATATCAGTGAAAATGGCCATCATGCACCATTGATATGTGGTAGGTGCATTGCAAAGGCCAAAATGCATCCTCCTGAAGGCATAAATTCCATAAGGGCATGTGAAAAAGGCCTTCTCTCGGTCCTCAAGTGCAATGTAGATCTTGATGTACCCTGAGTACCCGTCAAGAAAGCAGAAATGTGACCTCCCTGCCATCTATCCAGCATCTGATCAATGAAGGGAAGTGGGAAGTGGTATTTTCGGGTGGCCAGATTCTGCTTTCTATAATCCATGCATATTCTACAACCGGTGACGGTTCTCGTCGAGATTAATTCATTATTTTCATTCTTCACCATCGTCATGCCACCCTTCTTAGGCACACATTGAACTGGGCTAACCCAGCTGCTGTTAGAAATTGGGAAAATGATTCCCGCATCCAACCACTTTATTACTTCCTTCTTCACCACTTCCTTCATATTTGGGTTCAGCCTCCTCTGATGTTCCCTGGAAGGTCTGTATTCCTATTCCAGCAGAATCTTGTGCACACAATAAGCGGGGCTGATCCCCTTGATGTTTGCCATGGTCCACCCAATGGCAGTTTTGCATTCCTTCAGTACTTGTATAAGCTGTTACACCTGCACATCTAACAAACTAGATGAGATAATATCTGGTAGAGTGGAGTCAGGTCCCAGAAATTCATACCTGAGGTGGGCTGGCAAGGGCTTTATCTCCAGCTTTGGTGGTTCTTCAATGGATGGTTTAGGTGGAGGGGTCTCTCTCTTCTCTAAGTGTAGGGCTTGAAACTCTAGATTTCTATCCCAAAACCCTCTACCTTCCAAAGCCAACACCCATTCTGCCAACTCCTCACCATTCGCCTCATCCAAATTTGTCAGACATGCAGCTAAGGGATCCTCTACTGTCAACACTTCATCATCAAACTGTACGATCACATCCACGACATCAATTAGAGAACAATTGGTGAACTCACTTGGTCGCCTCATAGATTTCTTCACATTGAATATAATTTCCTCATCATTGAGCCTCTTCTTAAGCTCCCCAGTCTCTCAATCAATTAAGGCTCTTCCTATGGCTATGAACGGTCTTCCTAAAATGATAGGAATTTCTTCATCCACTTTGCAATCCAAGATTACAAAATCTGGAGGGCACACGAATTTCCCCACCTGAATAAGCACATCATCGAGGATCCCAACTGGATGCTTCACTATCCTGTCAGCTAGCTGCAATAACATAAAGGTGGGTCTAGCTCTCCCAATGCCCAACCTCTTGTAAATAACCAGGGGCATAAGATTTATGTTGGCCCCTAAATCACAGAGTGCCTTTGCAAAGGCATAGTTCCTAGTAGTGCACAGAATAGTAAAGCTCCATGGATCAGAGAGCTTTTCAACAATAGGTCTAGTTATCACTACACTACAGGTCTGCGTGAGTGTCACTGTGGGCAAGTCTTGAAAGTCAAACATCCGAGACATCAAATCGTTCATCATCTTCGCGTACCCAGGCATTTCCTTTAAAGCATCGATCAATGGAATATTTACATGAATATGCTTGAGAATCTCAAAGAACTTTTTGTACTGATCTTCCTTTTGATGTTTGGCCAATCTCTGTGGGAGGTGAAGGTGGTCTTTTCTTCCCAATCACTTGGGATTTGTCTTTCTCAACTATGATCTCCTCCACCAGCTCTTCTACTATTTCCGCAACTTTCTCGGCCTCATTGAATAATCTGTTTTTCAGGAACAGGCTGGACTGCCACATCTGTCAGCCTTGTTGATTCATCCAGCTCAATAGGTACTGAACGAGTGTCTCAGCCTGTATATTTGCTCTAGCTCTCTCATATTCAACATCACGATCTCTACCATTCTTTAGACTCACTGCCATCAGCTACTCCGGGCCCTGATCCTTGCGGTTGGTTTGGGTATCTGCAGGAAATGTCCCTTGAGGACGGTTATTCAAAGACATAGCAATCTGGCCCACCTGCACTTCAATATTTTTAATTGCTGCGTCATGTGCATCTACCCTTTCATTTATCTTTGCGTTGGACACAATCACTTGCTGCATCATCACTTCAAGTCTAGCGAACCCATTTTCATATCTCCCACAATGCAGCTGCTGAGGTGGGTGGTACCCTTGCTGCTGATTATTGTACCCATGCGGTCTAGGATTGGGTGTCATGTTGTTGGGGGGTCTTATACCTCCCATGTTCACGGCATTGTATTGTGGCTGAGGCGTCATGTACTGCTGCTGAGTCTGCTGGCCACAATTCTGATTTTCTTGCCTTTGACCCCCATAGTTAGCCATATAATTCATATCTTCGGGATGCTGGTGGTGGTGATGGTCGAGCTCTACATTCCATGGATTACCAATTGGCGGACTGATGCAAGATGTGCACAAGCCCCCATTGGTAGTATCAACTATGTGTACCTGTTGTTTTTGCCCTGACTCTTCCACCTTTTTGGTGAGGATGCTCATCTGTGTCAAAAGAGTCACCACATTCTCAGCCATAGTGTTGGAAGGATCAAGAGGCACTGAGTGCACCACCGGAGTGATAGGTGCGTTCCTGGTCGTCCACCCTGAATTTTGAGCCATTTTATCTAGCAGATTTTGCCCTTCTCTCCAGGTCTTGCTCAAGAATGCCCCACCAGCTGAGGCATCCATAATATTCTTGATACTGTTAGAAAGTCCTGTGTAAAAATGTTGTCCCAACATCTGCTCTGGAATAACATGATGGGGACACATCACCAATATTCCTTTGAACCTTCCCCATGTCTCGTGCAAAGTTTCCATAGGTTTCTGTTTGAAGCTCACGATCTCATCAATTTGTTGTGCTGTTTTGTTGGGAGGATGGAACTTGTTTTGAAACTGCTTGGCTAACTCTCCCAAGTTTCAATGGAGTTTGAGTTTAGCCAAACCTGAGCAACTCCTGTATCTGATAAAGGAAATAATAGCAGCCTGATTGCTTCCGGAGTAACGTTGGGCTGCCTCTGAGTTTTGTATATAGACAAGAAATTCTTCAAGTGCTGCTGAGGATCTTCTACTTGTGTTCCAGAAAATAGTCCCTTGTTTTGCAACCACTGCAACATATTGTTTGTAATCTGGAACGATTCAGCTGCTATCGCAGGTACAACAATGGCAGTTGCCAAATTGTATGATGTCGATTGTGCCTAGTCATAAAGTGCACCCTCCGGCACAAGACGTGCTTCCACTCCGGCATTTAAGCCATCTTGTTGGTTCCTGCCGTCTCCATTGGGATTGTCTACATTTTCCATATTAGTGTCGAGTTTGTCTGTCTGTTGAGGTGGTTAAAGTCTTTTGTTGGCAAGGTTCAACACCCAAAATATTTTCTCAGGGTCGGAGAGTCCTTCAAGCAGTTCTCCAGTCCTTGTAGAGTTTCTAGGCATACACTCGTGCAACCAAAGTCAACTGTCAAAAGTTTCAATCGAAAATTGGGTGCAGAGAAACTAGCTACACCAAGAATTTTTGTAACTCTAGCAATGAAAATTGATAATTCCGTTAACTCCCCCACAACGACGCCAAAATTTGATCACGCCCAAGTATGCCTTCTAGAAAGGACTCTGCGAACATTGCAAAATAAAACCCGAGTATTACGCCAAGGGTCGAATCCACAGAGAGTCAACCTATCAACTAGCACCGTTATACACTATATCCTTCCAAACCAGCTTCCCAAGACTTTTGAATCACAATTGGAGATTTCTTTACGTACTACAATTGCATAAAAGTAACAAGCTATAGCTAACTAACTATGGTTGTAGACAATAATGAGAGAAAAGATAAGGTAATGATTGATGGAATCCCTTTTGCTTATGTTTCATACAAATTTACCAACACATCTATATCAATAATGAACACTCAACTTATAGTAAATCTCTCCCGAGCAATTAACGCAATATAATATTGCACTCTCCCGAGCTACACTAGCTAGCTTTAATTAACACAGTTCATTTGAGATTGCACCAAGGCTTTGTTATTCATATTCCCACCTTTAAACCCGTAGTTATAGATTCCTCTTATTACTTTAGGAGTGGTGCTATTCAACAACTACACAAATATGCACTCTTTTCCAAGTTATGCACACTAAATAGGCACAATTAATTGAGGATCCTGTTAATTAACTACAATAAGAACATAGTTGAATAAATAAAGATTAAAACTGGCAAATTTGCATTAACATTAATGAGAATTTCAACCCCCAATAGGTTCTATCAAGACCTTAGACAGGAAAATTAGCTACTCATAGCTATGGGTAAACAAACTAAATTAATATTCAACACAATCTAACAATAAAAATCAAACGGGAAGAAATAATGTTTAAGCTATTCTCTCACAATTGTTTTTCCTTCCAAGAACTCTAAAAATTCAATACATGCCTCCTTTGGGCGAAATCCAGTGACTAATATATGTTTTAGGGTTAAAATTCATGCTTTGACATAATTGTCCTTGGCCTTCAGCACTCCTACTGCGGTTCTACCGCGATGGCCAAAAAGCTCCACTGAATCTCAATTTGTCTGCAGCGGTCGCTCACCGCGGTTCTGCCGCGGTCGCGATAGAACCGCGGCAGAATCAGTTCTCTGATTCTTCAGCCTGTTTTTGCGTGGTTCGCTTGGGATATTTCACACTTGGACTCTTTTTCTTCATTTTTTGACTCCAAAAGTGCTCCCTAGCCTTTCCTAGTCATATATAGCCTGCAAATAATGTAAAGCACTAATAAGAGCATTTTGTTATCACTTTCATTACCAAAACTATGCAAGAAGGTAGTTATTTAAAGCCTGAATATTATTAAATTCACCTATTATCAATAATTCAAAAAAATACTTTTATTACGATAATTTGTAAGAAAATTGTAACGAGCCGATTGGTTATTTTGAGCATCTGCACTTCGCTCGGTCCTTTGAGGGCTCAAGTATCTCTGCATGATGTATTATGACTTGCGTAAATCATTGGTGTTGATTATGAGTTATCCGGAATTGATTTGTAAGAATGAACTTTAATATTTAAGCTCTAAGTTTGAAGAGTTAACCAAGTTTAACTTTTTGCATTGGACCTTGGAATGGAGTTTTGTCGGATCTGTTAGATCAGTTAGATTATTTTGGACTAGGGAGCGTGCCTGGATTTATTGAAGGACTATAGCCGAATTAGTCTTGAAATGGCGAAATTTAAATTTTTGGGTAGTATGACCGGGAGTGGACTTTTTGATATCAGGGTCGGATCTCCATTTTGGAAGTTAGAGAAGGTCTGTATTAGATGTGACTTGTATACAAAATTTTTGGTCAATTGGACGTGATTTGACAGGTTTTGGCATCAGTTGTAAAAGTTGAAGTTTCAAATTTTATTGATCTTGACCTGAGGTGTGATTCATTGTTTTGAGGTTGTTATGCATGATTTGAAGCCTCGAATAGGTTCGTTTCATCATATAGAACTCCTATTCAAAATTTGGCACCATTTGGAGTTGATTTAATGTGCTTTGGACACTTGGTTGTGATTCTAGAGGTTCTTGAATTTAACTTTGATCATCATGTGTTTTGCTGTCCGATTCATACTTTTAGAGGTTATTGTGATGTTTTGATCGTGCGGGTGAGTTCTTGTTGTGTTTTTGGACCTAGATGCATCGATTGGTTTGGAGCCTCGAGGGCTTGGGTGAGTTTCGGATTGGTTTCGAAATAAGTTTTCATGATTTTTGAGTGCTAGTACTAGTGCCATTGCATTTGCGATATTTTGGTCGCAAATGCGATAGTCGCAATTTCAAGGCAGCCATCACTTGCAAATTTTGAGCTATTAGGGATGATTCGCATTTGCAAAGAAACCCTTCGCATTTGCGAAGTGGGGTTGTTCTCTTTTGCAAAGACCCTATCACTTTTGCGAGATAATAGCATTCACATTTGCGAAGTATAGGAATCGCAAATGCTACCTTGACAAGAAGTGTCTGGTTTGCTTTTGCGATAGATTTTTTCGCATTTGCAGGGTTTGCAAAAATACGTACCCCATGTCGCAAATGTGGCATCTCTAGCACGCATATAGCTAAGAATTTCGAGACTTAGCTTTGTTTTGTTATATTTTGAACCCTAGCTTCGAGGGGAGGTGGTTTTGTGAAGGAATTTTCATATCAAATCATTGAGTAAGTACCTCTAATCAATTGTCGCAAATGTGACATCTGTTGCATGCATATAGCTGAGAATTTTATACATGAGAATTAACATCAAATTCATGAGAATACAGGGAAAATTTTGGGGATTTTGCCAGAGTTTTGAAAAAAATAAAAATTTGGGATTTGAGAGTCGAATAAGACTCAAATTTTGAAGCAAAATACGTATTTGACTCGTGAGGATATGGGTAGTCAAGACCCACCCTTGTACCTGGGTTTTGACCGAATAGACTCGGGGGGTTG
Organism: Nicotiana benthamiana; assembly: GCA_034376525.1. Classification (NCBI taxonomy): domain Eukaryota; kingdom Viridiplantae; phylum Streptophyta; class Magnoliopsida; order Solanales; family Solanaceae; genus Nicotiana; species Nicotiana benthamiana. The sequence continues at coordinate 78,773,208 of CM067335.1, forward strand.
ACTTTTTTAGAATTGTATAAAAATCACAAATTTATTAATTGTGATGTATTTAAGTCATCCTTGGCTAGATTGGATCGAGCGGAGGTGAATTTATAAAAGAAAAAACTAAATTGAGTATTGAGTTAGCCGAATTGAGGTAAGTGTCTTGACTAACTTTGTTGAGGAATTTTTTCTACTATTTGACATTATTTGCTACATGCGGGGGCTGATACATATATGAGGTGACGAGCATATATTCATGTGTCATGGTTAACCATGCTCGGGGATAAATTATGTTATAAATTGTGTCTTGTAGAGTTATGCAACCTTCTTGCCGTATGCCTTACTTGACTTCTAGATACAAAGAACATAATATTAAATGTTAGAAACCAAGACTTAGCTTACTATAACTTGATCAAAGTTGATGGAATTGCGATAATATATTGATGTGTCTAATTCGTTTCATCACTATGCATAATTATTAATACATTGTTTCGGCCGATTCTCTCGAGATACTAGATTCTATACTCGTGTTGTAGATCATTCGCGAGATTTGTTGAAACACTTGAATAATACAGTTCTTGAGAGTTTATTGAACTATTATTGGTTTGGAATGCTGCGATTGAGATTCGTTTGAAATGCTTTTGTAAACACTCTCCTTGATATTGTTTATGTTCCCTACATTGTTTGCCATTGATATACATATGCTTGGTAAGAAAGAGTGTAAAGTACGAAGGATGATGTTGTGTCATGTTATGAGAGTGTAAATCACGAAGGGTGATGCCATACCATGTGATGAGAGTGTAAAACATGAAGGGTGATGTCGTGCCATGTTATGTGAGTGTAAGCTCGAAGGATGATGTTGTGCCATATTATTTGAAAGTAAAAGCACGGAGGGTGATGTCGTGTCATGTTATGTAAATGTAAAGCACAAAGAGTTATGTCGTGCCATTTCTTTTATATTATCATGAGTTCATGGCACGATGGGTGTTTCCGTGTAGGCGAGGACGAGGGACATGCATTATATTGCGATAACTTTTTTTATTTATACATTCATGCCTTTACATTGAGTTTTTATTGTCATACTTATGGTTCTCAGTGACTTGTCATTATTGCCCTATCTTTGTCTTCTATCTTAATTGTTATTGTGTTGCCCATGCCTTCTAAACTTTCGAACACCATGCCTAATTCTTGTTGTTACAATTACATTCATGTCGTATCTATTTTGTTGCACTTTAGTATAAGTGTTATACCATGTTAGTCATTCATGTCTCTACTTGTTAACTTATAAATATCGTGTATTCCCTTCTTATTTGTTATATCTATATCCAGGCCTTCCATTATGCTAGTTAGTTAATGTTTTTATTCTTTTTTCCTAATTGTTGCCATTACTCTCATGCCTTCTGCCTAGTCTATTACTATTGCCCATATGTACATCCTCGTTCATTATTGCTATTTGTGTATTTCCTACTTTGACATTATTATTATCGACAGTTTTGCTATCTGGCTGGTACTGTTATATCCATTGGTGAGGATTAGATAAATGCACGAAGAGTGTTGTCGTGTCATTGATATGATATCTGTGTACATTCCTCACGTTATGAAAGTTATTGTGTGACTATCGTGATTTACTGGTTTTCGTTCTAAGGGAAATATTGTTCAATGTATTGGAAGTTGCTAAATTATGATCTCTGCTAGCACTCAGTTATTGTTTTGCATACTCATTTCATGTATTCCTTTTTTGTTATATCGTAGTATAGTTCTATTGTGGTTTATGATGCATGTTTTATCAGTGAGTATCTTTTAATTAAAAAACCTCGTTACTACTTCGACGAGGTTATTCAAGATGCTTACTGGGTACATAGGGTTGATTGTACTCATATTATACTTCTGCACATTGCGTGCAAATTTTGGAGTAGAGCTGCTGGTGATGTCGTGTTGACTCTAAGGATGTTTCTGTATTCTGGATATAGCCGTCATTTGTCCTAGCTAGCTTTAGATTTTGCTAATATGCTTATGTAACTTTCAAATAAATCGTGTAATTAATTGTGTCACCTCCCCCCTTTTTTCCCCCGCGGAGAAAGTCTGGGTTCCGATGTTCATGGGGGTACTAACACAATTTCTTTTGGGATTTGGGTATTTGAAGAGTCGCCACCTAATGGATTATGGTGCGCTAGGGCACCTAGAGTGATTAAATTTTAGACTAGTTTGCATTACCAGAGATTTAGGGTAAGAGCTCGAAATAACCTTGAGGGGAAGGTGTTAGGCATCCCTCTCGGTCCACAAAAGTGGGTCCCGACTGAGCTTTTACATATGAATTAGTCCTTTTATAAATAAGAAGTTGAAACATATAATTTGCAAATAAAAGCATGTTGGACACTGTATAACTCAAACAAGACAGAGAACTTGAGCAAGTTGCATATAAAAGAGTAAAGTTTAAACATTTGGAATTAGAAAGGGGGTCCTAGGTTGGTTAGCCTACAAGATCACCCTACACAATGCCCGATAAACACTCCTCAATGAGGGGTTACACATGACATTAGCTTGTAGTCATCATATCCTTTTCTACCGAAGCCCCTCCCCTTTGTCATAGCCTAAGGCGTTCTAGAAACCTTGAATATGTCCTATGCATGCACTACCCATCCCTCCCTTGTAGCCCTGGAGGCAATTTTTTAGGACCTATACTTTTGGACAGTTCTAGACCGTTATAAGGTTTAAAGGATAAAAATTTAGGCATCAATCAAGAATAAGTAGGACTACATTAAAGAGAACAGACTATAGGCTCACAGTCACCTCCACAAATAGAACAAGTAAATGCACGTCTTCAAACATCAGTCAGGTATTTAAGAGAAAATCCTAGAACATGATATCTAAATGAGCAGGGAATATGCAGTAGTGACTTGGGAAAAAAGTGTCAAAATCCTATTCATTTGCATATTGATTAAACCTGTTAAATCTGGACAGTTTTAAATAACCAAAGCACAATTTCAAAGTTGCAGAATTTAAATTATCCTATAAGCTTGCCTAAATGCAGAACTGTGATGTTCTAAGAACATGGTATTTATATTGATGCAGTAAAACAGTGAACAGCCTTTAAACAGACACTTGAGATCCTATAGACATGCTTTCTAGTGATTGTAAATTAGAGTTGTGTTTGAAAACTCATTAAAGAAGCGGACAGTTGATTAAACCAGTTCAAAAGGAACTAACATGAATTAGACTGACTTGTTTAACTAAACTGATTTTAAATTCTATAGGCAGGATCTCTACTAGAAATGATTTTAATTCCTATAGTCAATTTATCTAATTGTTAAGAGCTGATTTTGGAACTTATAGGCATGATTTATAATGAAACAAATATAAATACATATTGTAACAGAAATTGAACTTAATCATTTTACACTCTATAGGCATGATATCTAATTATAAAGCCGTTTAGATTCTATAGGCATATATTCTAATTATAAAGTCATTTAAATCCTATAGACATGGTTTCTAGTGTGGTGGAAGTAAAGCATCTATAGCAAATGCATTAACACAAATCCAATAGGTATGGTATCCACCCGATTTACCCAACATATATAATTATCCACCCCTTTTCACTAATCACCCCAATGTGATTTACAAATAATTATTATAGACCAGCTGAATAAATTGAATAAACAATAGAGAAAAGAATAAGTTAACTATAGGGAGCCTGAAGCAGGCCCAAATGACTTTCCAAACCTCCAATAACCTCAAATGCCAAAGTTTCATAGGCATGATCTTGTATTGGTGTGTCAGAGTTCCCTAAGGACCTCAGGGATCCCAAACAGTGCTCATACCTAGACTTCTTCTCAAACAAGAACTAATTTAAGTGCAGTGTGGAAAGGTCAGCTATGACATACCCGAGTTTAGAGAAATCTCAAGGATTTCAAGTCAGGACATATGCTAGAGGGGTAAAAGCTAACATTGTAGGAGAAGTGTGAGAGTGCTTGACAAAGTTTTATTCTGAAAATAGTACAGAGACGACTTCAGAAGTAGGAAAGTTTTTCAGAAAATAGGGTATAACTTAGTGGATGAAGACAGTTTAAGAAGAGTGTCAAACATTAGACAATCAATTGGTGTCACGATCCTAACCCCGAACACGGTCGTGATGGCGCCTCTTGTGAAGACAAGGCTAGCCAGACCAATATAGCATACCTCTTTAAGCATTTAATTAGTATAAGATAGTTTAAAACATGATTTAATAGTAATAATTCGCGGAAATATAGATAGCAATAGTGGGAAAACCATCCCGACACAGTTCTAACCGGGGTGTCACAAGTCATGAGCAACTAATGATCCCGATACAAGTCTACTAAATATGAAATCCGGTATAAATGTTTGAAGAACATAGAAATAATAAGATAAGGGAGGCACGGGGTCTGCGGACGCCATCAGCTACCTCGTAGTCTTCGAAACACCGCCTGGACTGGGAGGATCAATACTCAGGAACAGAATTTGCTATGGCGAATCTGCACACATGGTGCAGGGAGTAATATGAGTACTCCGACCTAGTGAGTAATAAATATAAATAATGCCGGAAAGCAAGAAAACACGCGAAAACACAAAGCATTCTATGCAGAAGTAGTAAAATCACTTAATGCAATAAATCAATAAAGTAAAATCCCGTTTTAACAAGTAAAAATCCACCCCTAGGCATAGTATCAATCACTCAGAACAGTAATAGCCCCTCGCGCTCACTCTCAAACCACAATGGGTACCCGCGCTCACTGGGGTGTGCACACTCCGGAGGGGCCCCTTATGGCCCAAGTGCAATATCAAGCCATCTCATGGCATCAACTCTCGGCTCTCGGACACACATCTCTCAAGCCACCTCGTGGCGTATATATGTATCTTTGTCCCTCGGCCTCATATCACTTAGTGTATTCTCACATCTGGCCATCGGTCGCACTCAGTCCGAAAATTATCACAAGCCCCTCGGGCATTTGTAAAACAGTAGTTCTCATCCCAAAACATCATTTTGAATATCATTTAAGTTTTAAAACTTAGTAAAGGTGGCTGAGTTGTAAAAGAGTGAAAAACAACAGGACTAAGTTCCAGTAATAAAACAAACAGTGAGGAAATAATGATAAAAATCCCTGAGGGTTCAAATAGTTAGCATGAAGCCCAAATATGGTAATCAGCCCAAATTATGATGATAACAAGTAAGTTTCAGTCAAATACACGGTAAAATCATCAATCGATATGGACCAAGTCACGATCCCTAATAGTAAACGAGCCCACGCTCATCATGAAGCACTTGTCTTACCTCAATATAGCACTACGATGTGTAATGCGGGGTTTCAAACCCTCAGGACATCATTTACAATCATTACTCACCTTGAACCGGCTAATACTCTAGCTCACGATGACTTTGCCCGTCGAATCGGCCTCTACGTGCATCGAATCTATCCAAAATCAAAACTAATACGTCACAATATGTTAAGGGAACAAAATCCAAGCGAAAACAATCGAAAAATATCAAAAATCCCAAAAGTAGCAAAACCTGAGCCCCGATCCCACTTCTCAAAACTCAGAAATTTTCACATTATTAGATTCCTTATTACCCCATGAGTTCATACATATCAAAAGTTCTCAAATACGACCTCAAATGGTCATTCAATTTTTAACTTAAGTTCTGTGATTTTCTAGGTTGATTTCACAATAGAATCATGTTTTAGGTTCAAAAATCTTACCTCCAATCGATTATCCTTGAATCCCACTTTAATCTCCCTCAAAAAGCTCTCAAAATGATCAACTATGCAGGAAAAATAATCCAAAATCGCAGATAAAATAACTTAAAAACTTTCTGTCCAGTTCTACCCTTTCTTCATCACGATCGCGGCCTTAGCCACGCGATCGCGAAGCACAAATTTTAAATTTCCCAAAAATACCTTATGCGAACGCGACATGGTCCCTACAAATGTGATGCTTCAGATTCCCATACCTATGCGAACACGAGCCCTCTAGTGCGAATGCGAAGAGCAATTCCTCTTGGACCCCATTTCTTATACGCGAACGCGGACATCCTCATGCGAATGCAAAGCACTAGCTCCCAGCCCTCCACGAATGTGAGGCCCCTATGCGAACACAAAGTCTAAATTGTGGCCTTCCCAATCCCTTCTATGCGATCACAATATATCCCACGCGATTGCGAAGGCTTAATTTCTCTGCAATTGCTGAACACCAAATCTGCAACTCCCAAACTTCAAAAATGGTCCGATCGAGCACCCGAAACTCACCTGAGGCCACCTCAACCAAAAGCGCCAACATATCCAAAAACCTCATTCAAACTTGTTCCAATCATCAAAACACCTCAAACAACATCAAATCCACCAATTCACATCGAATTCAAGCCTAAGTTTTCTAAAAACTTCCGAAACACACATTTGATAAAAAAAACCTAATAAAACCACGTCCGAATGACCTGAAATTTTTCACACACATCCCAAATGACATAACGAAGCTACTGCAACTCTCGAAATTCCATTCCAGCTCCCGGATCAACATCTCACCTACCAACCGAAAATCGCCAAAATCTCAACTTCGCCAATTTATGCCTAATTCTACTCCGAACCTCCAAAACTTATTTTTATCACACTCGTAAGTCATATATCACCTCACGAAGCTAGTCGAACCATCGGAACTCACATCCGATCCCTCTAACATATAAGTCAACATCTGGTTGAGTTTTCTAGCTTAATCTTTCTTATAAGAGACTAAGTATATCATTTCTTACCAAATCCTCTCTGATCACAAACTACTCAACTTGATCACATAAAACACGGATAACGAAGTATAAAGAAGCAGAAATAGGGAAAACGAAGCGGTAACTCATGAGACAACTGGTCGGGTTGTCACATACTCGCCAACTTAAGCAGACGTTCATCCTTAAACGAATCAGAAACATACTTGAAGCCTCAAATAGGTGAGGATATTTGCTCCGCATCTGCCGTTCGGTCTCCCAGTTAGCCTCCTCCACGGGCCGACCTCTCCAATGCACTTTCACTAAAGCTATATCATCTGACCTCAACTTTCAAACCTCACGACCTTAAATAGCCATTGGCTCCACATCATAGGTTAAATAATCATTCAACTGAACCGTGCTGAAGTCTAAAACATAAGATGGATCTCCAATATACTTTCGGAGCATAGAAACATGAAATACTAGATGCACACTTGACAAGATGGATGGCAAAGCAAGCTCATATGCCACCTCCCCAGTCCTACGAAGCACCGCAAAAGGCCCAATGAACTGCGGACTCAACTTCCCTTTCTTCCCAAACCTCATAACTTCCTTCATGGGAAAAACCTTCAGCAAAACCTTCTCACCGACCATCTGTGACACATCCCGAACCTCCCGGTCTATATAACTCTTCTGTCACGACTGCGTTGTATGAAGCCCTTCCTAGATCACCTTCACCTTCTCTATGGCATCCTGAACCAAATCTGTCCGCAATAGTCTAGCCTCGATGGGCTCGAACCAACCAACTGGAGATCTACGTTGCCTCCCATAGAAAGCCTCATATGGAGCCATATGAATACTTGACTGGTAGCTATTGTTGTAAGAAAACTCTACAAGCGGTAGAAACTCATCCCATGAACCTCCGAAATCAATAACACAAGCACGCAACATGTCATCCAATATCACAATAGTACGCTTGGACTACCCGCCTATCTGAGGATAAAGTGTTGTGCTCAACTCCACCTGAGTATCCAACTCTCTTTGCACGGTCCTCCAAAACTGCAAAGTAAACTGAGTACCTCTATGTGAGATGATGGAAAATGGAATACTGTGCAACCGAACAATCTCCCAGATGTAAATTCCTGCCAACCGCTCTGAAGAATAGGTAGTACACACAGGAATGAAGTGTGCGGACTAGGTCAGTCGATTTACAATCACCCAAATAGAATTGAAGTTCTTCAAAATCCGTGGAAGTCCAACAACAAAGTCCATAGTGATCCTCTCCCACTTCCACTCAGGAATAATCATCTGCTAAAGCAAGCCACCCGGTCTCTGATGCTCATATTTCAACTACTGACAATTGAGACACAGAGCTACAAATCCCACAATATCTTTCTTCATTATTCTCCACCAATAGTGTTGCCTCAATTCCTGATACATCTTCACGACACTCGAATGAATGGAATATCGCGAGCTATAGGCCTTCTCCAGGACAACTCTCTAAGCCCATCCACATTGGGCACACACAAATCCAGCCATGCATCATTAACACCCCAGCATCACCGATGGTCACATCTCTGACATCATCATGTTGAACTGGATCCCTAAGGACAAGCAAATGCAGATCATCTTAATGGAGCTTTCTGATGGGATCATATAAGGAAGATCGAGAAACCACACAATCCAACACCAGACTAGGCTCCAAAATATCCAATCTTACGAACCGATTGGCCAAGGCCTGAACATCAACTATGACGGGCCCCTCCCCAACTGGGATGTATGCCAAACTCTCCGTACTCACTACCTTTCGGGTCAAAGTATCGACCACCACATTGGCCTTTTTCGGACGATACAATATAGTAATATCATAATCCTTATGCAACTCCAACCATCTCCGCTGCCTCAAATTAAGATCTTTTTGCTTGAAAAAATTCTAAAGACTGCGATGATCAATGAATACCTCGCAGGACATGCCATACAAGTAATGCCTCCAAATCTTTAATGCACGAACTATGGAAGCCAACTCTAATTCATGAAAGCGGTAGTTCTTCTTATGAGGCTTCAACTGACGAGAAGCATAAGAAATAACTCTACCCTCCTGCATCAGTACACAGCCAATCCCAACTCTTAAAGCATCACAATACACGGTATATGAACTTGAAGCTAATGGCAAAACCAGTGCTAGAACTGTAATCAAAGCTATCTTGAGCTTATGAAAGCTCTCATCACACTCGTCTGACCATATAAATGGAGCACCCTTCTGAGTTAACTTGGTCAAGGGCGTTGCGATAGATGAGAATCCCTGAACAAACTGGCGATAATAGCCTGCCAACCCAAGAAAGCTACGAATCTCTATGGCTGAAGACGGTCTAGGACAAATCTGAAGCGCTTCTATCTTCCTTGGATCAACCTTAATATCCTCGCTGGACACCACGTGTCCCAAGAATACCACTACTTCGAGCCAAAACTCAACTTGGAGAATTTTGCATAAAGCTTCTCCTTTCCCAATCTCTGCAATACAACTCTCAAAAGATCTGCGTGCTCCTTTTGACTACACGAGTACACTAGAATATCATCAATGAATACTATAACGAATGAATCAATATAAGGCCAAAATACACTATTCATCAAATGCATGAAAAATGCTGGGGAATTGGTCAGCCCGATAGACATAACAAGAAACTCATAATGACCATATCTGGTCTTGAAAGCAGTCTTAAGAATATATGAATCCATGATCTTCAACTAATGATAACCCGAACAGATATCAATCTTAGAGAACACTCTTGCTCATTGGAGCTGGTCAAATAGATCATCAATGCGAGGCAAATGATACTTGTTCTTAATTGTTACCTTGTTCAATTGCCTATAATCGATGTACATTCTCATTGTGCCATCCTTCTTCTTCACAAACAGAATGGGCTCACCCCAAGGTGATACACTAGGCCGAATGAACCCCTTATCTAGGAGTTCCTGAAGCTGCTCCTTCAATTCTTTCAACTCTGCTGGTGGCATACAATACGATGAAATAGAAATGGGCTGAATGCCCGGCACCAGGTCAACACCAAAATCAATATCCTCGTCTGGTTGCATACGTAGCATGTCTGTCAAAAAAAACATTGGGAAAATCCCTCACACAACTAGAACAGAATCAGTATTAGGAGTCTCAGCTCCAACATACCTCACAAACGCTAGATATGAAAGGCAACCCTTCACAACCATATTATGGGCCTTCAAGAAAGATATCACTCTACTAGTAACATAATTAGTCACACCACGCTACTCGATCTGCTGTACACCCGGCATAGCCAAAGTCACTATCTTAGCATGACAGTCTAGAATAGCATGACACGGAGATAACCAATCCATGCCCAAAATGAAATCAATATCCACCATGCTCAATAGAAATAGATCCACTCGTGTCTCCATACCCGCAATTGTCACCACACATGACAGGTGCACATGGTCTACAACAATAATATCACCCACCGGGGTATATACAAGAACAGATAAAGCAAGAAACTCCTGGGGCGTACCCAAATAGCGAGCAAAATATGAGGACACATATGGAAGGGTGGAACTGGGATCAAATAATACAGAGGCATCTCTGTGGAAGACTGAAACAATACCAGTAATGACAGCATTTGAAGCAATGGTATATGTCCTGCTTGGAATAGCATAGAAACGAGCATGGCCATCGCCTGATTGACCTCCCCTTCTGGGCGACCCCTGGCTGCCTGACTTCCGCCTCTAGCTGGGTGGGTGGGTGGTAAAGTAACTGGAGTAGAAGTCGAGGGCTGACCCCTCTGTTGGGATAAACTACCAATACGATGAGGATACTGCCTCCACACATGCCCAAAATCTCCACACTCAAAACAACTCCCAGGTGCTGGAGAAGGGGACTGAAGGGAGCCACTCGCACTAGAGTGGCTAGCTGAAGCACTTAGCATAGAAGAACCCTAAATCGAGGGGGCACGAGATGAACTCAAAGCTGGGAGGGCGTTAAATGAAGTCTGGCTCTGCTGAGACCCATGATGACCATGACCTAAAGATGCCCGCGATACTCTGGATAGGCCGACTAAGCAGGCCTGAATGAACGACCTCTACCATGCTGAAACTGTCGCCTCAAATGAGCACCAGTGTAACTGCCTGATCCTCGAGGCCTCTTTGCCTCCCTCTCCTCTTAATCCTGACGGCGAACCGTCTCAATCTCGTGTGCTATATCAACCACCTCCTCAAAAGTAGCACCCAACACTATCTCTTTGGTCATAAGAATGCAGAGATGATAGTTAAGGCCATCAACAAATCACCCGATCCTCTCATGATCTGTTGGAACCATCCAAACGGCATAACGAGCCAACTCAGAAAACCTCGACTCATACTGTTGCATAGTGATATCCCCTAGTCGCAACCACTCAAACTATCTATCCATTTCCTCTCTACGGGACTGTGGTACATACTTCTTCCAAGGAGAGAGTGGAGAACTGATACCAAGTAAGGGTCTCTGCACCAACCGACCTACGCCTCTCATACGCCTCCCACCAAGTGAAGGCAGCCCCAAAAAACTGAAAGGTGGTAAATGCCACACCACTAGACTCGAGAATCCCTGATGTACGGAGCATCCGTTGATACTTATCCAGAAAACCGCGGGCATCCTCGCCCTCAGCAACACTGAATGACGGAGGCTGGAGCCTACCAAACCTCTCAAGATGACGCTACTCATCATCCGGCATAATTGGTACCATAAATTCCTAAGTTAGTGCAACCGGCTGGGGTAGAGGTGCCTCCGGTGTCTGTAGTCTCTGCACTACCTGCTCAGGTGTGCGAGCAGCGGGGTTCTGATTACCTCCCCCAGCCTATGAAATAGCTGCTGCTGTGGTGGCTGAAATTGCCTAATCCAGGCCAGTGCAAACTGTCAGGATCTGTGCCAAGGCCTTCTATAGACCCGGGATGATGATGGCACAACTGGTGCCTGATTTGGTGCTGTTGGAGCCAAATCCGGAGCTGGGGCAGCTGGTGGATCAACATGTGCTGCCCTCCCTGCTCTGACTCTGACACAACCACGACCGTGTCCACGCCCTCTGGTGGCCTCAGAGGTGTCACTGGTGGTCGCCCACCTCGTCTGGTAGCACGTCCTCACCATCTATGAGAGAATAAAATAACAGAAGTTTAGTTCTCGGATCAACAAGGTCGCACGACAGAATTTTAGGAATATGAAGTTTTTCCTAAAAGGTTCTACATCCTCTTTAGGATAAATACAGACGTCTTTGTACTGATCCGCGAGACTCTATTAAATTTGCTCATCACTCGTGAGACCTATATAACCTAGGCTTTGATACTAACTATCACAACCCTAACCCCGAACCCGGTCATGATGGTGCATCTTATGAAGACAAGGCCAACAAGACCAATGCAGTACACCTTATTAAGCATTTAATTAGCATAAGATAGTTTAAAAAATGATTTAATAGCAATAATTTGCGGAAATATAGATAACAATAGTGGGGAGACCATCCTAACAGATCCCTAATCGGGGTGTCACAAGTCATGAGCAACTGATGATCCCGATACAAGTCTACTAAATACGAAATTCGGTACAATGGTATGAAGAACATAGAAATAATAATATAAGGAAGGCACAAAGGCTGCAGACACCAACAACTACCTCGTAGTCTCAGAAAAACCGTCTGGACTGGGAGAATCAGCACTCGGGAATGGAATATGCTATACCTGAATATGTACACATGGTACTAGGAGTAGTGTGAGTACTTCGACCCAGTGAGTAATAAATATAAATAATGGCTGAAAGCAAGAAAACATGCGAAAACACTAAGCATTCTATACAGAAGCTTTAAAATCACTTAAAGCAGTAAATCAATGAAGAAATATTTTAAAATTCCTTTTTAACAAGTAAAACAGGTAATTTTGCAGGTAAATAACAAGTAGAAATCCGCCCCTCGGGCATAGTATCAATTATTCAGAGCAGTACCAGCCTTTCGGGCTCATTCTCAGAACAATATCAGCCCCTAGGGCTCACTCTTAGATCACAATGGGTACTCGCACTCGCTGGGGGTGTGCAAACTCCGGAGGGGGCCCTTGCGGCCCATGCGCAATATCAAGCCATCTCGTAACATCAACTCTCGACTCTCAGCCTCACATTACTCAAGCCACTTCGTGGCATATATATGTATCTCAGGCCCTCAGCCTCATATCACCCAGTATATCCTCACATCTGGCCCTCTCCCGCATCCAGTCTGAAAATCATCACAAGCCCCTCGGACATTAGTAAAATAATAGTTCTCAGCCCAAAATATAAATTTGAATACCATTTAAGTCTGAAAAACTGAGTAAAAGTGGATGAGTTGTAAAACAGTGAAAAATAACAGGACGAAGTTCCAATAATAAATAAAATAGTGAGGAAATAGTGATAAAAATCCCCGAAGGATTCAAATAGTTTGCACGAATCCGAAATATGGCAATCGGCCCAAATCATGAAGATAACAAGTAAGTTTTTGTCAAATACGTGGTAAAATCATCAATCGGGATGAACCAAGTCATGATCCCCAATAATAAACGACCCCACGCTCATCATCAAGCGCGTGTCTCACTTTAATATAGCACTATGATGTGGAATCCGGGGTTTCAAACCCTCAGGACATCATTTATAATTATTACTAACCTTGAACCAGCCAAAACTCTAGATCACGATGCCTTTGCCCCTCGAATCGGCATCCACGTGCGTCGAATCTATTCAATATCAGAACGAATATGTCACAATATGCTAAGGGAACAAAGCCCAAGAGAAAACAATCGAAAATATAAATAATCCCGAAATTAGCAAAATCCGAGCCCTGGGCCCATATCTTGAAACTAAAATTTTTTTACATCATTAGATTCCTTATCACCCCGTGAGTTCATACATATCAAAAGTTATCAAATCCGACCTCAAATGGTCCTTCAAATCCTAATTCAAAAGTTCAAAATCCCAAGCCTTAGTTCTTCCATTTTTAGCGTAAGTTCCATGATTTTTAAGGTTGATTTCACAATAGAATATTGTTTTTGGTTCAAAAATCTTACCTCCCATCGATTCTCCTTGAATCCCTCTTTAATATCCCTCAAAAAGCTCTCAACTATGGAGGAAAAATAACCCAAAATTGTGGATGAAATAACTTAAAAACTTCTGGTCTAGTTCTGCCCTTTCTTCATCGCGATCACGACCTTAGCCACGCGATCGCGATGTATAAATTTTAAATTTCCCAAAAATACCTTATGCGAACACGACATGGTCCCTACGAACACGATGCTTCAGCTTCCCACTCCTATGCGAATGCGAGCCCTCTAGTGTGAACGCGAAGAGTAATTCCTCTTGGACCCTATTTCTTATACGCAAACGCGGACAACCTCATGCGAACGCGAAGCACAAGCTCCTAGCCCTCCAACGCAAGGTCCTTATGCGAATGCAAAGCTCTAAATTCTAGCCTTCCCAACCCCTTCTACGATATTGCGATATATCCCACGCAATTGCGAAGGCTTAATTTCTCTACAACTGCTGAACACCAAATCTAAAACTCCCAAACTTCAAAAATGGTCTGATCAACTACCTGAAACTCACTCGAGGCCCCCGGGACCTCAACCAAATGAACCAGCACATCCTAAAACCTCATTCAAACTTGTTACAATCATCAAAACACCTCAAACAACATCACATCCACCTATTTACATCGAATTCAAGCCTAAGTTTTCTAATAACTTCCAAAACACGCTTTTGATTAAAAAGCCAACCAACCACGTCCGAATGACCTGAAATTTTGCATACACATCCCAATTGATATAAAGAAGCTACTTCATTTCTTGAAATTCCATTCTGACTCTGGGATCAAAATCTCACCAACCAACCGGAAATCACCACAATCTAAACTTTGCCAATTCAAGTCTAATTCTACTCTAGACCTCCAAAACCAATTCGATCACACTCCTAAGTCATAAATCATCTCCATTTCTCACCAAATCCTTTCCGAATGCAAACTACTCAACTTGATTACATAAAACATGGATAATAAAGCATAAAAAAGTAGAAATGGGGGAAATAGAGCGGTAACTCATGAGATGACTAGCCGGGTCGTCACAATTAGTAACAAGAAATATCCAGATTCATAACACTTCAACGACATATCTTCACACAGATATGGAGGGATTATAGCACACAAGAATCACGTTAGGGCACATGGATAGGGATAGTAGAGACATTTAGTCACAAAGTGCATGCAACACTTAGGATCTTGGAGACTTAGTAAATAGTTCAAAACATAAGTAATAGTTGGCCTGTCGTGAACAGGTTTTATGCATATAATATAGACATGCTATGTACAGAAGTAAGTTGAGTGAAAAACATGCATTGGAAGGATAGAATTTTAGACATGCTAGGCAAGGTGCAGAACTAAAGCATACATTTAACATGCTGACTTTAAACATGCCGATCAAAGAAGTAAGCAAGGATACAAGTTGAACCCCATAACTGATGAACTAATGCAAGAATGAAAAACATATAGGTTCTGGATTCCAAAACTTAATTAGAGACATACCAGTTAAGGAAAGCAAGACACAAAGTATAGAGTAGTGTAGTGCAATAACTAGTCTTAGCAAGTGACAGAAAGAGCAGAAAGCTTTAAATATAAAAGAGAGTTTCTGAACTAGTGTTCCTTGTTATGGTTGTTATCCAGAACTTAGAAACAGAATGGGTTTATATAGGAAACAAAAACTTAACAAACAAGGTAATAAATCAATTAAGTAGCAATTCAGGGAAACCACACGTAAATCAGCAAGATTTTCCTTTAATCAAGGGACAGCTCAACCAATGGTAAAACATACTCATAATTTAAGGAAAAGAATAAAGTAAATCTTAGGTATAGAAGAGGCAATTAAGGGTAAATGAACAACAATTTAATTAAGGAAATAAATCAATAACAATCAGCGAAATGCAAATAAGGAAAGGAAAAACTATTAAGGCAGGTGATCATGCCCAACTCTAGTCCAAAAAAGGATAAGCGGTCGCTGCAAATATAATTCGGTCTAAAAGTCCGGAGTCGAATCCCACAAAGAACTAAGGCTTAGCTATAGTTTTTTAATATCACCAACAGGACAAGCTTGAATAACTTTTAAGTTATTTAAACTAGTTAACTAATTATTATAAAAAAGAAATAGAAAGTTTTCAACTAAAGAAACCAAGGGTTGGAGAAAGGAGTAGGAGGTCTAGAGTTATGACTTTCACCTAAGTATTATCTATCGATCATGAGTACTTTGGTTGTTATAATTCTCTCTCGAGCAACCACCACAATTTTACTAGATGTATTTTGTCGAACTATACTAGCTGGCACTATTTCATCGCTCACTATGATCGTACCAAGATTTTGTTATCTCTAATCCCGCCTTTAAACTCTTTTTATTGATCTCTCACATACAATAGGAGTGATGTTGTTCAACAACTACCTAAATACTTACTCTCTCTCTCTCGAGCAGTACACACTAAATAGCCACAGTCAATTGATGGCCATTCAATCAACAACAACAAACACGTAGTTAAACAAATATATAAATTCAAAGGCTAAATTATACTAAAACATAACAAGAATTCATCCTACAAAAAGTTCTATCAAAACTCTAGATAACAAATTAGCTATTCATAAAAGTATATGAAAACACAATACTCAAATTCATAACCAACAACTAAAATAGGAAGAATAAGGGGAAAAACTCGTAGTCGAATCTTCCTCCTTGCTCCTAGCGTGTTCTTGCCTCCAAGCATGTTGTCTAACCCTAAAATAGTGTCTCCACCCTCAATTTAGTGTATTAGGATGTATTTATATGACTGAGGGTTGATGAGGGGCGGAATTATTCAATCCTACTTTGGATGGGAGAGCTGGAATCCGCGTCTGCCTTCGTGTCTAGATGCGGACTTTGACGCGAATCCGCGTTTGCCTTCGCGCCTAGGCGCAGACTTTGACGCGGATCCAGGTTTTGAGATTCTTCCATTTCACGAAGCGCTCCGTGCCTTTGCTTCGCTTCACTGTTTTGAGCCTTAAATTTTCTCCTTTTTTGCGTCCGACTGCATGCCACACACGAGAATAGACGAGCTCCCACTCCTTTAATTTCTTCTTTTTATGTCGAATTGTCATCTTTTGATCATTTATCATCCAAACTCTTTCCTACGCATAAGAAACACATAATGAGTATATTTCACTTCGAAAATCATGTAATCTCCTGCGACATACACGCGAATTAATATGCAAATATACTCAAAATGCACTTTTCATCATTTATCAACACCCCACACTTAAACTCAAGCTCGTCCTCGAGCAACTTAAAATAAAGTGTATAGGCAAAAAAGTCCTTTCAAAACATACTCAAGCATCACACTAATGACAATGGTTTATGTCAACGCTTAGATCGACATAAGGACTCTTCCTACTCTCCTTATTTTTATACCAATGCCAAGACTATTTAAAATATTTGTGTGATTCTTCTAACATCCTAGCCTCAAAAATTGACTCCACTACATTCCTCTTTGTCACTTCTTGTGTAAATTAAAGATATGAGTTCCTTACGAATACATTGTAAAGCATGTGCCTTCACCAGCAAAACAAAGAGAATAATCAGTCCGCACACTCAAATATGAATTCAAGTATAATTTAAGAACTCACAGAATGAAAGAATTCACTCACTCTCGCAAAGAAACTCATGTACACCAAAAGCTCATACCATTGACTTGCCCGTAATGTAAGTCTCTACTAATTTAAGCTCGCGAAGTCTAGGATCAATTAGGTCTTCGTTGTTGTAATGCAGGCTATGGAATGGGTAGGATAGATATGGATAGTAGTAGCTACCCCCCTAAGCACTTTTAATACAATGCGCATTGACCTTTAAGCATATCCTCTTCATGCTCACGAAACATATTGCTACGAAACCATAAATAACATAGCTCATTGACTTTAAGAACATCTATATAAGCACTAGAACATATCAAAGTGAATTGGTCGGTTCTTTTTAAAAAAAAATTTCAACAACCTCCATAAATTAGTATGTCCAGCTAGTGGCTCTCTCAATATACACATGCACCTTTTGTCCTTTCTATGGTTCTACTCTAAAACTATAAATCATTTTTCCTTCACTTCTAGTGACTTAAGTGCTTCCGGAGGTAAATGTTCAACAAGATTTCATTAAGAACAAAAGGATTCGTCTTACAATGTGGGTACCAAAGAAAAGGTTTAGATGTTCAAATGGGATAACAAAGGATAATAGTTTATCATTATTAGGCAAATAGACTGAAGGATCAATCAAAGAAACGACTGTATCATTTCCTAAACTCACAAGACTTTGTTTCGCTTCGACTCACACATGGGAAAAGTTTTATACTGATAAGGGATGGCCCAGAGTACAACCAAAATCTCATCTCACACAATGCACATGTCTTATTCAGGACGACTCAGACCCCACTCTCATGTTAAAACAACTAGCACAGTCATGAAATAATCCAAACACTGGGAGGTAGCAACAAGTGTCAATAGACGAGCCCAAGCGTCAAAAGAAACACATATATTCTCGAGGCATATAGTCACAATAACAAAAAAGAAAGTATTCAGTGCAAATGCTCCAGCTCTAAGCCCCAACATAAAACATATCAAAAGGCATAGATACTCAAGTTCTTCCTATTCCATTATTAGTTTGAAAAAAAAATCTTTTTTTATTTTTCTTGAGACTTTAAACCCTCAAGAAAACTGTCTAGGAAGTCCATCGTTGGAAAAAATCCAAAACCTTTTAAAAATTCTACTTGAAAAAAGACTACTACCCGGTTCAAATGTCATCCCTTGGAAAAAAACTGTGGCCATATGAAAAATCAAGAGGGATTATTTCTACCGATTTGTTTTTCTTTTATTTAACGCATATAAAATAATACAACTAACATAGAAAAATACCCAAACAGTCTCTTCACCCCACACTTAAAATTGTGCATTGTCACCAATGCACGCCGTAAATAACAAGAGGGTGACAGAAACTCCCTGGTAGGCCAAAGGCCGAATCATCAGCAACTCATGGGGTACTCATACTTTTCCCATGCTTGGTTCTTCATGCGGGAACCTCACACTTTGTTCGAAGCATCTGGTTTGTTGTTGCATCCTTCCAATTGCTTTGCTTTCTATGCTGCCAGGAAATCAAAATTGACACTACAAAAATAATAAAAAAAAATAAAATAAAGAAGTAAAGCTGGGTTGCCTCCCAACAAGCGCTTGATTTAATGTCGTGGAACGACGTGAATAACTTTTTGCCTCCACCTTGAGCTTATGAATTAACCCCAAGTTTTGCTTCAAGATTATGATTATGCTCTTGAGGCGATACAAATTCTTACAAGGCAAAAATTAGATAGAGTCTTATGCACTGTTTGGCTCTCGACCGAGGAGTGTGACCTTGCATAGACGACCTTGAGAATTTCAAAATAGAAGGCTCATCTACTTCTTCCTTGGAGTCCTTTTTATGATCGTAAGGATCCATTCTCTTTTCACCATCCGAACATAATGTAGAGAAGTGTTTAGAATGAGGTCCAACGTGCTCAAATACATGAACTTTATGATTTTTAACCTCTTCAACACCAATCACGCTAAAGTCAACTAAATTTGTATCTTTAATGTCCTTGGATGACTCTAGTGTTACTTCTTGAACATCGGTATCCTCAAATTCTAGTTGGATAGATTGTTGGTGTTCTAGTATAACCTCCTCCATTAGAACCTCAATTTTAGTGTCTAATTCATGCTTTTCTTGACTGTTATCCATAATATTTGCTTGTTGAGCATTATGTGCTTCCACTAGTTGACTCATTTGTGCCTCCAAGTTGTGAATAGTAGCATCTTGCCTTTCTATCTGCATCTGCCTTTCATCATTTTGTTCCATAAGGCACTTTAGTATATCCTTGTTCTCTTTCAGGTTATCCTCCTTAGGTTCTTTTCCCTATTAACTTCACAAGAAAAAGTAGAACCATCAAAGAAAGGGGTTGGGGAAAGATAAGAAATATAAGGACAACCATGAAAGTGATAATCTCGACCGCTACACATATAACATATATTTCACACATAATATTGAGTTGGTGCACATAACTCTCTCTCAGAAATATTTAGACTATTTTGACCAGGTGGTTTCTGCCACGATTCACACAAGGAAGATCATCAGTAGAATTACCAACATCAAATTCTCATAATTCAAGGATGCCATGTTTCTCAAATTAACAAGTAAAACAAAAATTAAAAATCGAATATAAAAAATTAAAATAAAAGTTCAAACATAAAACCTAGAAATATATATATACCTATACCTACACCGTTAGTTCCCTAGTACCGGCACCAAAATCTTATCATGCCCAACTCTAGTCCAAAAAATGATAAGCGGTCGCTGAAAAATATAATCCAGTTTAAAAGTCCGAAGTCGAATCCCACAAAGAACTAAGGCGTAGCTATAGTTGTTTAATATCACCAATAGGACAAGCTTGAATAACTTTCAGTTATTTAAATTAATAAAATAATTATTAACAATAAGAAATAAAAATTTATCAACTAAAGAAATCAAGGATTGGAGAAAAGATTAGGAGGTCTAGAGTTATGATTTTCCCAATTTTTGAAATCCTTTCCGCTTTGTCTTCTATACTTTCACCTAAGTATTCTCTACCGATCATGAGTACTTTGGTTGTTGTAATTCTCTCTCGAGCAACTACCACAATTTACTAGATGTATTCTCTCGAACTACACTATCTGGCACTAATTCACCGCTCACTATTATCGCACCAAGGTTTGGTTATCTCTAATCCCGCCTTTAAACCCTCCTTATTTTTATCTCACATACGTTAGGAATGAATTTGTTCAACAACTACCTAAATATATACTCTCTCTCAAGAAGTACAGACTAAATAGTTACAGTCAATTGATGGTCATTCAATCAACAACAACAAACACATGATTGGACAAATAGATAAATTCAAAGGCTAAATTATACTAAAACATAACAAGAATTCATCCTACAAAAGGTTCTATCAAAACTCGAGATAAAAAATTAGCTATTCATAAAAGTATATGAAAACACAATGCTCAAATTCATAACCAATAGAAAAAATAGGAAGAAGAAGGGGAAAAACTCGTAGAATCATCCTCCTTGCTCCTAGCGTGCTCTTTCCTCCAAGGATGCTGTCTAACCCTAAAGTAGTGTCTCCTCCCCCTCCCCCCTCAAAGTGGTGTTTTAAAATGTATTTATATGACCTATGGTTGATGAGGGGCGGAATTCTTCAATCCTACTATGGATGGGAGAGCTGGAATCCACGTCCGTCTTCGCGTCTAGACGCGGACTTTGACGCGGATCCGTGTTTGCCTTTGCGTCTAGACGCGGACTTTGACGCAGATCTAGCTTTTGAGATTCTTCCATTTCGTGAAGCGCTCCGTGCTTTTGCTTCGCTTCGCTGTTTTGTGCCTTAAATTTTCTCCTTTTTCGCGTCCGACTACATGCCACGCACGAGAATAGACGAGCTTCCACTCCTTTAATTTCTTCTTTTTGTGTCGAATTTTTATTTTTTTGATCATTTATCATCCAAACTCGTTCCAACACATAAGAAACACATAATGAGTATATTTCACTTCGAATGTCATGTAATCTCCAGCGACATACACAAGTATGCAAATATACTCAAAAATATGCATTTTTCATCATTTATCAACACCCCATACTTAACCTCTTGCTCGTCGTCGAGCAACTTAAAATTAAGCGCATAGCAAAAAACTCCTTTCAAAATATACTCAAGCATCACACCAATGACAATAGTTTATGTCAACACTTAAAACTCGACATAAGGACTCTTCCTACTCTCCTTATTTTTATACCAATGCCAAGACTATTTAATATATTTTTGTGATTCTTCTAACATCCTAGCTTCAAAAATTGACTCTACTACATTCCTCTTTGTGACTCGCTTCTTGTGCAAACTAAAGAAACGATTTCCTAACCAATCCATTGTAAAGCATTGCCCTCAACAGCAAAACAAAGAGATTAATTAGTCCGCACACTCAAATATGAATTCAAGTATAATTAAGAACTCACAGAATGAAAGAATTCACTCACTCTCGCAAATAAACTCATGTGCCACCAAAGCTCGTACCATAGGATTGCCCGTAATGTAAGTCTCTACTAATTTAAGCTCGCAAAATCTACGATCAATTAGGACTTCATGGTTGTAATATAGGCTATGGAACATGTAGGATAGATATGGATAGTAGTGCCTAACCTCCCTAAGCACTTTTAATACAATACACATTAATCTTTAAGCACATCCTCTTCATGATCACCCAACATATTGCTGCAAAAACGTAAATAACATATCCCATTGACTTTAAGCACATCTACATAAGCATGAGCACAAATCAAAGTGAATTGGTGTTTTTTTCAAATCTTTTCAACACCCTCCATAAATTAGTATTTCCAGCTAGTGGCTCTCTCAATATACACATGCACCTTTTGGACTTTCTATGGTTCCACTTAAAAACTATCAAATCACTTTTCCTTCACTTATAGCGACTTAAGTGCTTTCGGAGGTAGAGGTTCAACAAGATTTTATTAAGAACAAAAGGGATTCCTCTTATAATGTGAGTACCAAAGAAAAGGTTTACATGCTCAAATGGGCTAACAAAGAATAATATTTTATCATTGTTAGACAAATAGACTTAAGGATCAATCAAAGAAATGACTGTATCATTTCCTAAACTCACAAGACTTTATTTCGCTTCGACTCACACACGGGGAAAGTTCTATACTAGCAAGGGATGGCACAGAGTACAATCAAAATCTCACCTCACACAATGCACATGACTTACTCAGGACGACTCAGACCCCACTCTCAAGTTAAAACAACTAGCTCAATCATGAAATAATCCAAACATTAAGAGGTAGCAACAAGAGCCAATAGATGAGCCTAAGCGTCAAAAGAAACACATATATTCTCAAGACATATAGTCACAAGAATAAAGAAGAAAGTACTCGGTGCAAATGCTCCAGCTCTAAGCCCCAACATAAAACATGTCAAAAAACATAGAAACTCAAGTTCTTCCATTCCATTATCAGTTGGAAAAAAAATATTTTTGTATTTTTTTTAGACTTTAAAGTATAAACACTCAAGAAAACTGTCTAGGAAGTCCATCGTTGGGAAAAGTCCAAAACTTTTTAAAAATTCTACTTGAAAAAAAAAACCTACTACCCGTTTCAAATGTCATCCCTTGGAAAAGAACCGTGGCCATAAGAAAAACCAAGAGGGATTATTTATACCTATTTGTTTTTATTTTATTTAACGCGTATAAAATAATACAACTAACATAGAAAACTACCCAAATAGTCTCTTCACCCCACACGTAAAATTATGCATTGTCCCTAATACACGCCGTAAATAACAAGAGGGTGACAGAAACTCCCTGATAGACCAAAAGCCAAAGCACCAACAACTCATGGGATACTCAGACTTCTCCCAGGCTTGGTCCTTCGTATGGGTACCTCACACTTAGTTCCAAACATCTGATTTGTTGTTGAATCCTTCCAATCGATTTGCTTTCTATGCTGCTAGAAAATCAAAATTAACACTACAAAAATAATACTTTTAAAAAAATAATAATAAAAAATAAAAGAAAGAAGTAAAGCTGGGTTGGCTCCCAACAAGCACTTGATTTAATGTCGCGGATCGACGCGAATCACTTTTTGCCTCCACCTTGAGCTTATGAATTGAACCCCAAGTTTTACTTCAAGCTTAAGATTTTGCTCTTTGGGAGATACAAGTTCTTGCAAGCAAAAAATTCGATAGCGTCTTATGCACCATGAGAAGTAGAAGCATACAAGGACAAGTAAACTGTGAGAAGTCACAAGAATCCAAGGCAAGAACACAATCAGAGGTACCAATATCCAGAAACCAAATGAAGCACCCTAAAAATTAGGGTTTTTAGTCCAAACAGGCTAAGGTTGCAGCAGGTTCATAATATTAGTCAAAAAGTGTGAGAATAAGAAGTTTAAAAACAAAGAATCATTAAATAAAGTTTAAAAAGAAATTTCGGAAACCCTAATTTTAGAAAAAGATGAAAAATTACTTGAAATCATACGATTCTTGTAAAGAATCTCAAGGCTATTGTAAAACAACAAGAAACCAAACTCAAATCATCTTGGATCTATGCAGATCTAGGAGGTTTGGAAATGAAATTAGGGTTTTGAAAAGAACTATATAGAGATGAAGAAACAGACTGAAAAACCTTTTGATCGTAGCTAATATAGAACGATTTCACTCGAAATCACACCGAAATGGCCAGGAACAGGCGAGAGATGAACCCTAGATGCAAGTTGATATGGCCTTGGTCCTTTGAGGCCTTAGAGATGGTAAGAATGATATGAGAGAAGCCATTAGAGGCCTGAGAGATGGTGAGAGGTCACCGGAGATAGCCATAGATAGGGGTGGCGTTGGGAGATTAGGGTTTAGGTTGAGAGTGTTTGATAGTAGAGAGGATTGTAGGGTAGAGGAGTTGGCTGTGAAATGAATTAGGTTATGGGGGTGGGGGTGGGGATATAGGCTAGTTTAATTAGGAAAGGGAAAATCTATGTCATTAATCAAAACAATCAATGACCAAGATTTGGCCAGGTATTGGGTCGGGTAGGTGTTCCTAAGTTGGGCTGGGTAATTTTAGAGTCCGGCTTGGGCTGAATTAGGATTAGGGAGGGGTTGGAATTAGGTTGGAATTGAAATAAAATTAGGCTAGATTTTAAATAGCCATTTTCAGTAATATATAATTTATATAAAATAATAATGTAATTTCCAAAAATATTTCATATACTAAAATGATTAAAAAATTGTTGTTTAACACTTTAAAAATATAAAAACCATTTTATGTATTAATATCATAATTATGCATTAATAGGGCTAGTATTGCAAATATATTCAAATTAACTTAAAAATATAAATGCAATTATAAAAAATACACTAAAATATTTTATCAATATGTTGGCATAAATATAGAATTTAGATGACTAAATCACCACAAAAATAATTTGTAGGATAATTATTGAATATTTTATAAGTAAAAAGGGATGAAATAAATCAATTTGAAACCTTTTAAAATTATAAAATGCTTATATATGCATATATACTATTTTGAAAGCGTCCATACATATTAAAAATATATAGGTAAAAATTGAGTATCAACAGTTGTCCCTCTTTACCCGGGAAGAATAAAAGAGTTTTCGGGTAAAGAAATGATGGCCAATGTTAACCGGACGGAATGCTTTGAAAGACAGAGGTCGGACTTCAGCCTTCGAGTTTCGTAAATATGCTTGGTTTTAGAGGAATCAAGCTATGTGTAGTTCTGAATTCATTGGCGGAATATACCGATGAAGTCATTGCAAGAACGAGCATGGGACCGCAAAAGCGGGAATGGTGAGCGGCTAAGGTTTGAGACAATTGAAGGAACTGGAGTGAGATCGCTCTAGCTAGGATAGTTGTTGTTTACTTGTTACCTACAAATATAGATGGTACAAGCCTGCATTTGTGCTAATATTTAAGCATGATATAGATTCCCTTTGGACCATGAAGGTTGTCTTTGGATGGTTAAAGATGACCTTAGACCATGACGTCCTGGGCCATGACTTGTTTAGTGAGGAATTTGCAGGCCATGAAATGGTGTTCTCGTGCCATGAAGATGGTGCCTCCGAACCATGAAGCTTTTGAATAATGATATGCAAATTTGAGGGATCCTTAGGCCATGGCATGATGTCTTCCGGCTATGAGGATGATGCCTTTTAGACTATGACGCCTTTGGATATATTGGCGATAATTTATCCCATGATATGCAGTAATATGATGTTAACAATACAAGTCTTAGTCTTGTGAAATAGAGGGCAGAGCTTAGCCCGATTGAAAAGCGAATAGATAATGCTAGAAATAGAGCAATATTTGTGCGAAGAGGGACAATGCTTAGTCATATGCGAATGTGGGGGCAGGGATTATCTTCATACTGATGGAGGTAGGGATTAGTCTCGTGTAGTTATAGGGGCAAGGATTAGCCTCATGCAGGTAAGGAGGGAGGGATTATTCTCATGAAAAATAGAGAGGTAAGGATTAGCCTCATGCAGATATGGAGGCAGAGAATAAGCCTCATACATTTGGAGGCGGGGATCAGACTCATTCAAATAGGGAGGTAAGGATTATCCTCATGGATATGGAGGCAGGGATTAGCCTTATGCAGATATGGAAGCAAATATTAGCGTTATGCAGATATGAAGGCAAAGATTAGCCCCATGAAGATAGGGAGGCAAGGATTAGCCTCATGCAGATGGAGGCAGGGATTAGCCTCATGCAAATAGGGAGGCAAGGATTAGTCTTATGCACATAAGGATGCAAGGATTAGCCTCATGCAGATAGGGAGGCAAGGATTAGCCTCGTGCATATATGGAGGCAAGGATTAGCCTCATGCAGATGAAGGCATGGATTAGCCTCATGCAAATAGGGGGAAAGGATTAGCCTCATGTAAATAGGGAGGCAAGGATTATCCACATGCAGATAGGGAGGCAAGGATTAGCCTCATGCAGATATGGAGGCAGGGATTAGCCTCATGCAAATGTGGAGGCAAGTATTAGCCTCATGCAGAAAGCAAGTAGCAAATAGGAGTAATATATGTCTTAGCTGGAGATATATTCGTTGTCTGATGTCCTGATTGATAGTGAATTTGTTATGTGTATATATTTTTGGATGATATCACTACATCAGACGTGCATGCGTTCAAAGAAAAATTGTAAGTTTTGTGGGGGGGAGGCTGGTTCGTGCTTCTCTAGGCAGGCTTTGCTTTGCTCCATTCTGAAAGCCTTTCGAGTTTCCCTGGCTAACACCTAACTGTTACAGGAATAAAGTTTTTGAAAATATGCAATTATTGATGATATAAATAGAGATGTTTTAGAAACATATTGATATATCAAGTAGTTTTAGATGAACTAGTGACTATAACACATCTCAAAGGCATTGTTGCTCTCTTATATTAGAATTTTGAGGGTCCTCCTCAAAATTCTGCCCCAGTTTAGTGGATGATCCTACGGCTGTTTGCGGATAATAGGCCTTGCTGAACCTTCTTCTGAATTTTGAGAAACTGATTATTGACTTTCTGGCATGCGATGGCGTCGGCTGGACTTGCTCCGGAATTTTGAGGGTCCTCTTCAAAATTTTGCCCTAGTTTCTGATCTTGGGGGAATGGAAATTTTATTATGATATGACCGAACCCATAAGGATGCCTACGTATCCCCTCTTATACGGGAATCTGGTCAAGCGTAGCTCAATTATATCAAATGAGGAAATGTCAATAATCTAAGCATAATATCTCTTAACTGCGTCTAAATTGATTTGTTTTGGCTAGATTTCTCCATCCATTTATGAGTCTCGTCAACACCTTGTGAACCATGTATGGACCTTACCAGTCAGGAGAGAATTTTCCTTTGGCTTCATCTTGATGT
This sequence comes from Nicotiana benthamiana, assembly GCA_034376525.1. Classification (NCBI taxonomy): domain Eukaryota; kingdom Viridiplantae; phylum Streptophyta; class Magnoliopsida; order Solanales; family Solanaceae; genus Nicotiana; species Nicotiana benthamiana. The sequence continues at coordinate 78,800,440 of CM067335.1, forward strand.
GGGAAGATCTTCTTCAATACTAGTTACCCGGGTGTGAATTTCCTTGGTTTGACCCCTTTATTGAAAGTTCTGGACATTCTATTCCGATAAAGTTGACTGTGACACACAGTATTCATCCTTTTTCCATCTATAAGGTCCAATTGTTCATAGCGACTCTTTATCTACTCTGCACCGCTAAGTTCAGCTTCTTGTATGATTCTTAAGGAAGAAGTCTCCACCTCGACTGGGATGACAGCCTCGGTACCATAAACCAACAAAGCAAAGGGTAGCTTCTCGTGCCATTATTTGTGGTGTTCTACCATTTTCCTTAGTAACTTCTTGATGTTTTTGTTGGCGGCTTATATATCTCCATTCATCTGAGGCTTGTAGGCTGTGGAATTCTTGTGCTTGATTTTAAATGTTTCACACATAACTTTCATCAGATCACCGTTGAGATTGGCGGCATTATCAGTAATAATGGACTTGGGGACTCCGAATTGACAAATAATTCGATCCTTGACAAAATCAACGACAACTTTCTTGGTTACAACTTTATAATATACAACTTCTACTCATTTTGTGAAGTAATCAATGGCCTCTAGAATAAACATGTGTCCGTTTGAAGCAGTGGGTTCAATCGGACCAATAACATCCATTCCCCAGGCGGAGAATGCCAAGGTTAGCTTGTTGCATTGAGCTAGTTTGGCGACACTTTTATCATATCGGCATGCACTTGGCATTGAAAGCATTTGCGAACATACTGGATGCAATCCGTCTCCATGGTCATCCAAAAGTAGTCGGCCCTGAGTATCTTCTTAGTCAAGAAAAAACCATTATGTCTGGGCCACAAGTCCCGACATGTACATCCTCAAGTAGCATAGAAGCTTCCTTTGTATCAACACATCTTAGTAAACCCAAATTAGGAGTTCTCCTGTACAAATTTCCTCTGTTATGGAAGAATTGATTGGACAATATCATGAGTGTGCATTTCTGAGTGTGATTTACATTCTCTAGATATTCTCACTTAGACAAATACTCCTTGATGTCATGGAACCAAGGGTTTCCATCTGTTTCTTCTTCAACATGAGCACAATATGCCCGGTGATTATGGATCTTCACCGAAATGGGATCGATATAATTCTTATTTGGATGTTATATCATAGATGACAAGGTGGCCAATTCATCGGCAAACTCATTCTGAATTTTGGGCACATGTCGGAATTTTATCTTCGTGAACCTCTTTCTCAATTCCTGCACATGGTGTGGATATCGCAGTATCTTGGAATTCTTGGTGGCCCGCTCTCTTTGTACTTGGTGCACAAGCAAATCTGAATCACCGATTACCAGCAACTCCTGAATGTTCATGTCGATTTCCATGTTGAGCCCTAGTATTCAAGCTTCATATTTCGCCATGTTGTTAGTGCAGGGAAATTTGAGTTTAGCAGATACCGAATAATCTTGACCTGTTTCTGATACCAAAATATCTCTAATGCCCACTCTGTTGAAATTTGCAGCTCTATCAAAGAACATACTCCAACCGTAGTATGCTTCGATAATGTATTCCCCTACAAACGACACTTCTTCATCAGGAAAATATGTTTTCAAAGGCTCGTATGCTCCTCCCACCAGATTTCCAGCAAGGTGATCTTCCAATGCTTTTCCTTTGACCGCCTTTTGGGTTACATAGACGATATCAAACTCATTTAATAGTATCTGCCATTTATGCTAACTTTCCAGTCGGCATGGGTTTATGGAATATGTACGTCAGAGGGTCCATCCTGGATATGAGGTAGGCAGTGTAGGCATAGAAGTAATGCCTTAATTTTTGAGCTATCCAAGTCAAAGCACATCAAGTGCGTTCAAGGAGAGAGTACCATACTTTATAAGGTGTGAACTTCTTACTCAAGTAATATATGGCTTGCTCCTTTCTTCCTGTATCGTTATGTTGTTCCAAAACACATCTGAAGGCTTCATCTAATACAGATAGATAGAGTTGCAAAGGCCATCCGGGTTTTGGCGGGACCATAACCGATGGTGTGGACAGGTACTCCTTGATATTGTCAAAAGCTTTCTGATAATCCTCTATCCAGCTTGTTTCGGCATTTTTTCTCAGTATCTTAAAGATGAGTTCACATTTGACTTTGGTCTGTGCTATGAATCTAGTGATATAGTTGAGACGTCCTAGGAAGCTCATCACGTGCTTTTTGCTCTTAGGTGGTGGTAATTCCTGAATAGCCTTGAAGTTAGACGAATCCAACTCGATCCCTCGGTGACTGAAGATAAATCCCAATAATTTTCCTGCTAGAACATGCACACTTTGCGGGGTTCAGTTTCAAGTTGTACCTCCTCATCCTGTCAAAGAACTTTCTCAAATCCGTATGTGATCTGTGGTCCTCTTGGATTTGATAATGATGCCGTCCACATACACCTCTATATCTTTGTGCATCATATCATGGAAGATGGTTGTCATGGCTCTCATATAAGTAGCCCCAACATTCTTCAGGCCTAATGGCATCATCTTGTAACAGTATAATAAAAACTGTCTTATCTATATCTTCTTCGTCTATCCAGATCTAGTGATAATCCGCGAAGTAATTTATAAAGGATTCGAGTTCATGATTGGCGCAATTAGTAATCAGGATGTGTATATTTGGTAGTGGGAAGTCGTCCTTGGACGTTGCTCTATTTAAATCTTGATAGTCAATACATACTCTGACTCTTCCATCCTTCTTCGGAACCGGCACGATGTTAGCTAACCAAGTTGGGTACTCAACCACCATGAGAACTTTGGTTTTGATCTGTTTGGTAACTTCCTCCTTATTTTTCAGGCTCATATCTGGTTTGAATTTTCTGAGCTTCCACTTCACTGGCGGATACATGAGATTAGTAGGCAACTTGTGAGACACTATGGACGTGCTCTAACCGGTCATGTCATCATATGGCCATGCAAAAATGTCCTCATATTCCCTTAGAAAATGGATGTACTCTTCCTTCTCTGTTGGTAACAAGTTAATGCAGACGCGGATTTCCTTGACGGTCTCGGCGTTCCCCAAATTTACTACTTTGGTTTTGTCCATATTTGACTTAGGCTTATTCTCAAAATTTTCAACCTCCCTGAAAATTTCCTCGGGTATCTCATCTTCTTCATCTCAATCAATATTCTCATGATGCGTTGCCTCGTTACATGTCATAGGCACTGGTTCATCAGAAAAAGTAATAATAACACCGTAGAAAGAAAAAATGTAAATTTTAGTAATGAATAATAAAGAGCAAATGCATTTGATTAAGACTGGAAAATTATCCAAAGAAGTACGGTTCGATAAATCGAGCATTTATTTTGAAGCAAGTAAAGCTTAAAACAAAATTACTGGAAAACTTAAATGCCTAGAATGGACATAGAAGTAAAATCTACCAAGCTACACAGGGACTCGGCGGGCTCGGGATGGTTGGAGGTCCAATTCCTGAGAACAACTCCCTTCTTTACGGTCTGAATAGTGAGGCATTCTTCATCCTCCTCCTCAATTATGGCATCGCAGTCCATATCCTCATTTTCCAAGAACAAATTGTTCAACCCAGTTAGCGCTTCCTCGTCTGCAGTCCCCCATATCGTATCAGCTTGGTGAAAAGCTTGTTCTATGCGTGGCACTGGTTGCTTGAGAGGGTAATACAGTCCACGCCATGGAGGCAGCCAATTTCTATGCTCTTTCCATGTGTACTGGTATCCAATCCCAAATGTGGTACTATGATTTTTCAGTTGTATCAGTTTAGTGGTACCTTGGAGGTTCTTTCCCAATGCTTGCCGGGTTCATATCCAGACCAAGCTAGTATACTTTCTATTTTACCACTCCACCATTTATCCTTCTCGACAGCGTTGACCCGTTCAATGCGATGATATGTTTCCCCTCCTAGCCTTTTCATATCTCCAATGGCCGGGATGGTTTGACTAGTATAGATGGGGTTACTTTCATCTCCGTGAATGATCACCTCCTGACGATTTTATTCGAACTTCACGGCTTGATGTAGTGTGGAAGGCGCAGCTCCAGCGGCATGGATTCCATGGTCAGCCTAATAGAAGATTATATAAGGCTGGTATGTCAAACCCTGAAACTCGACGTCAAACCAAGTTGGTCCCATCTGCAAGCAAAGGTTGATTTCCCCGATTGTGGCCCTTTGGGACACATCAAAAGCTTTCACATTCATGCTTGCTACCCGTATTTCATGAAAACCTTTGTCCAACCTTTTTTGAGTGTCCACCGGACAAATATTGAGGCTTGAACCTCTATCAACTCGGACCTTAGCAATGAATTTGTCTTCAAATTGCAATGTAATATACAATTCTCGGTTGTGACTCAACCCCTTAGGCGGTAGCTCATCTTTGTGGAAGATAATCTTATGGCTTTCCAGTACTTGCGCTGCTATATTGGCCATTTCTCCACCAGATGTTATTGGGTACATAAGCTTCACTCAGCCCTTTCATTAAAGCGTTCTTATGCGCCTCTGAATTTTTCAACAATGACAGGATAGATATCCGAGCTAGGGTTTTGTTCAGATGGTCAATGACAGAATACTCCTTTGTATATACTTTCTTCCGTAAGTCATCCGGCCCTATCTCAATGATAGGCTTCCTAGTAGTGGCATCCTTACTTGAACCTCCCAAATGTTCAGGTATATAAACTCTTCCAGTTCTAGTATTCCTTGTGCAGTATCTGATTCCTCTACTTTGGCCTTCCATTTTCGCCGAGTCTCGGCAACATAATCTCAGGTTATTACTTTTGAATCAAAGTGAGGTGTGGTTGATACTATCACTGTGAAAGGTATGACCACTTTTACTTCAAATGGAGTGGGTGGCCACATGAGGAGCCACCTCTACCTCGAATGGAACTGATGCAGTTACCTCAACCTCGATTGGTGACTGAGTCTGTACCATGATAGGAGTAAGTGTAACCACAAATTTAAATTCATCACCTTCTCGAGTAAGCACAAGCGACCCCTCAGGGTCCCACTCATTGTTCGTCTCTAATACATGTACTACACCACCTCTATGATCAGAGAGGGGGTTGTCACGTACATTAGGTGCAGTTTCCTTTTCCTGTAAGACCTTGTTGTCAATTAGCGTCTGGATCTTATCCTTCAATTATCAGCACTCAGCAATAGTGTGCCCATTCATACCGAAATGGTACACACAAGTTTTGTTTGGATTGACCCATTGGTATGGGTTTACTAATGCCACAACGAGAATAAGAGTGACAAAACCCGCAACTTTCAACCTTTCATACATCTGGTCGATGGGCTCGGCAATGGATATGTATTGTCTGGGTGGCTTTCAGTCGAAGTTGGGCCTTGGTCTTGGATAATTTTGGCCAGTTGGTGATGATTGAAAATGGGATGGTTGGGAGTTATAGGTGTGGTGGACAGTGACTGGTTGGAAATATCTAGGAGATGATAGTTGATATGTGGGTGGAGGTGTTTGATATATGAGTGGAGGTGTTTGATAGATAAGTGGAGATTTTGGGCCCTGGCCACTATTACTACCTTAACATCTCTATTCTTTGATATGCCACCTGATTGTAATGCCTTATTTGTGGCTTACAGTGCCTCAAAATTCGTTACCATCCAGCTCTTGATTCCTTCATCGATTCTTTCTCCCAGTTTGATGATATTAGATAATTTATGATTTTTGATAACCATCAACCTTTTATAATACTGTGGATCCTGTTCTCCGAAGAAGAATTTGTTCATCTGTTCCTTGTCCAAAGATGGCCTGACCTTGGCCGCTTCCGACCTCCAACGAGTAGCATACTCAAAAAATGTATCAGTAGGTTTCTTCTTAAGATTGTGAAAGTAAAAAACATCCGGTGCATTCTTTATATTGGACCTGAACCGGTTCATGCATGAAATCTGATGCCATACTTACCCAATTGGACCATTTCTTGGGATCTTAGCTGATGTACCAGGACAAAGCATCCCTAGCAAGACTTCTCATAAAGCATTTCATTCAGATCTTTTTGTCTTTTTCGACCCTAACAAGTTTGTCGCAAAACTCTGGGATCACCTGTGCCATCAAATATCTCAAACTTGGGAGGTTTGTATCTTTCTGGCGGTTCTACATCCGGCTGTATGCATAGGTCTTCATAGTTCAAACATTATATTTATTTGTCGCCTTTAACACCCTGAACTCGGCTTGTCAACTTCTTGAGTTCTTCAACCATGTTTTAATGAGCAGGTCCTTTTCGGAGGATTTTGGTGTATATGAAATGGGTTGGATGTGGTGAGGTATGGTTTCTACGTATATAGGGTTGCTTTGATTGGTACCAGGGACTTGGGTGTAATGATGGTCATCGATGGAGTTTTAAGGATCAGGAATGGGCTGTGGTGTATTTTGGGGAGTGTGGTAAGTGATGGTTGGTGGGTACTGAATTGGTTGATGGTGATATTGTGGCAGTTGGTATTGGCAATGGATTGAGATTTTGGGTGGAGTTGCGTATTAATTTGGTGCTGGAGGATTTTGTAGATGCAAGTTTTGTATGTTTTGGGGAGGTGTTGGGTTCTTTGTGTTCTGTTGGTTGCTATCGGGTATATTTAGGGTGAGTGACAAGTTTGACAAGTTGCGAACTTGCTCAAATTCTCCTTGTAGTTCCAGTATCATTTGTTCCAGTCTCAAGACTAGATCATTTAGGGCCGGAGTACTACGACCATCTAAAGTTTTTGCAATTCAATATTCTCCTTTCAGATACCACTTAAGTCATCCATTTTTGCTTTTCCCCTTCCTTTTGTATTGCTTGGAGGAGGAGGAGGAGGAGGAGGAGGAGGTGGTGGAGGGCGTCTAGATCTGGTGTGACATGCTAATGAGGCCAGTATGAGCGAACCAACCTAAGGGGATGGGAATAATCAAAATAAGGAAAACCAAAAAAGGTAATTTTAACTTCCATCTATGGAATACTTGAATTGGATATTGGCTCAGGTGCATAGAAATGGTGATTTTAACTTCCATCCAAGATGCAGGAAGTTGAACTGTGCCCATATTTGTTTTGCTGATGATCTTCTCCTATTCTGTCGAGCTGACACTATTTTTATTCAGATTTTGCATGATGCTTTCCTAAAATTCTCTGCAGCTTCTGGACTGTCTGCTAACAATTCTAAGAGTGCTATTTATCTAGCTGGAGTTCATTAGATGGTCAAAGATGCCATACTTGAGTCTTTGGGATTCATTGAGAGGCAACTACCCTTCAAATACTTAGGCATACCTCTCCACTCTAAGAAGCTTACCATCCACCATTACCTGCCACTGATAGAGAGGATAACTGAAAAAATTACCTGCTGGTCTGCCAAATTATTATCTTATGCAGGTAGGAGTCAATTGATTAAAACTGTGATATTTAGGATCCAAACTTATTGGGCACAAATATTCATCTTACCAAAGAAAGTGCTGAAAGTTATAGAAGCTGTCTGCAGATCTTACTTATGGACTGGTATGCAACAATATCTAAAAGAGCATTGGTAGTATGGGAAAGGATATGTAGACCTATCTCTGCTAGAGGCCTTAACATTATTGACATACAGGTATGGAATAAGGCTGCTATCACTAAGCTACTGTGGGATTTGGCTAGGAAGAAAGACTATTTATGGATCAAATGGATACATTATTATTATATTAAGATCTGTGACATTGCAACAATGCCCATTCCCAAGACTGCATCTTGGATAGTTAGAAAAATTATAGAAAGCAGGATTCCTCTTCTGAATGATCAAAAACTGCAAGGTGATCTTATGCATAGACTGGATGGAATGTGCAGGCTAGGCAAGTTCCAAATACAGACATTATATTATGTTCTGCTTCCTATCTTTCCTAGGGTGGAATGGAAGAATTTGCTGGTGACAACCAATGTTATGCCTCGACATAAATTCACTGCTTGGCTTGCTGCTCAAGATCGACTCCCTACTGTCAACAGATTATTGAAGATTGGAGTGAATGTGGATGAGAAATGTGTATTCTGTAATCACCAAGTTGAAGACTTTGCCCATCTTTATTTCACATGTCCAGTCACTTGTCGACTGTGGCATAGAATATGTTATTAGATGGGCTATAACAGAACAATTGGTAGATGGGATTCTGAAATACAATGGGTATGCTGCTTAGCTAGAAGCAAGCTGTGGCATAAGGCAGTTGTGGCTACTGCCTTTGTAACCACAGTTGCACTCATTTGGAGAAGTAGAAATTATATTAGATTTGAGGGGAAACCATTAGAGGAAAACCAGTTCTGTCGCGAGGTTGCAATGCTCATTCATATTCGAGGCAGAAAATGTAAGCGTTGGCAAACGTGACTACGACAGCTTAACCATTACCCTTACCCGTAGATGTAAATTGTTGTAGTAGCATAGTTTTGATTTGTAGAGTAGTAGTTAGTCTATACTACTACTATGAACTACTCATTGTAAATTTTGTTGATATCAATGAAAGCCAAATGTTAATCTAAAAAAAAAATGTAACAAGTCAGTGAGGATTCTGAAGTGTTCGCAATGTTTAAATACATATTGCGGAAATGTAAATTCATGTCCTAATTTGGGAGCCTCGTTGTGCCTGATGTAGGCCTAGATACAAATAGATTTGGAGAACTTTGGATGCCAATAAATACTTTATTTCATAATGTAAAAATAGACGAATCTCAAAACAACACTAAGATAATAGAAAGTAAGTCACTACTGGCACTTGGCCTTATTACATTTGGAAAGCGAGTAACCTTAATCTATTTTGTCTCGGAAGGACCTCACTCAGGTTGAATGCTCTTGTCGATCAAATCCTCCAGTTCACGTAGGTTCATCAGTAAGAATGTCTTTTCCAAATGTCCTCCTTCATTTCCCTCAGCGTTCTGGCAGTTCGTGACTCTCTTCCTCACTTTTCCTTCCAATTTCAACAGACTGTATTCCAGATATTCCATATTTTCTCTAGATTTGACGGTCCTCTCTTTCCCTTCATCGATTTGGTCACTTTATCGAAGGTTCCTCTACCAGTCTAGCAAGAAAAAAGGGTATGCTAACCATATCTAAGCTGGAGACCTCGTTCCTCATTTTCTTCAAAACAAAAGGATTAGGCCCTTCTCCCCCACCAGACTCGACTATTTATGCCTTCATGATTAGAATATTAGCATTTATTTCTCCAAATTAATGCACAGAACGTGGTCGTGTCCATTGGAATTATGGAAACCCCCGTGGACTTTTGGGTAAGGCTTGTCTTAAAGAATTTTTATGTGGACAACATATCAATCTGACTAGGTTCGACCATGATGCATGCACAATTATAATCAAAGTAAGGTTACTATGGGGGTCTATACTGGTATCCTCAAGCGGACAACTTGAGGTAGGAAGGCACGGAACCGTCGATTGTACCGCTGATCAACTTGTTTTACCGCAAATAAGCCTTTCCATATTTAAGGGTAATAAATAAGAAGAGCACAACCACTCATGAAGCGTTGCTATAAGATTTGATACGCACGAGTGGAATATGATGTGGAGCATGATTTATGCAGCAGTAAACAGAATGTAGTCAAGTATTTTCACGTACAAAAAAAAACAATATTTAAATAATTGAAACATAGTTATAGAGAAAAAAAACAAAGAGACAAGTTAGTTTCAGGAATAAAATAATTATAAATACTTAAAATAGGCAATTAAATTCAAATAAGGGGAAATGATATGGGATGGAGCATGATTGAACTAATTTACAAAAGGTTAAGTTCGTTATGGTAAGAGCCTAAAGGTATCCCCAGCAGAGTCGACATTCTGTCGTGCCTCCTTTTTTCCTCCGTTGAGAAAGTTCGGGTTTCGACGTTCATGGGGGGGGGGGGGGGGTAATAACTCATTTCCTTTTGGGATTTAGGTATTTGAAGAGTCGTCACCTAATGAATTATGGTGCATTAGGGCACCTAGAGCGATTAACTCTTAGACTAGTTTGCATTACCAGAGATTTAGGGTAAGGGCTCGAAAAAACTTAAGGAGAAGGTGTTTGGCACCCCTGTCGGTCAACAACACTGGGTCCCAGCCTAACTTATACTTATGAATTAGTCCTTTAACAAATAAGAAGTTAAAACACATAATTTGCAAATAAAAGCATGTTGGACACTCTATGACTCAAAAAAGACAAAGAATTTGAGCAAGTTGCATATAAAAGAGTAAAGTTTAAATATTGGGAATTGGAAAAGGGGTCCTAGGTTGGTTAGCCTATAGGATCACCCTACACAATGCTCGATAAACACTCCTCAATGTGGGTCTACACGTGACATTAGCGCGTAGTCATCATATCCTTTTCTACCCAAGCCCCTCCCTTTGGTCATAGCCTAAAGCGTTCTAGAAACCTTGAAAATGTCTTATGCGTGCACTACTCGTACCTCTCTTGTGGATCTAGAGGTATTTTTTTAGGACCTCTACATTTGGACAGTTCTAGAACCTCCTAATGGTTAAAGGATAAAAAATCTAGGCGTCAATCAAGAACACGTAAGACAACATTAAAGAGAACATATTATAGGCTCACAGTCACCTCCACAAATAGAACAGGTAAATGCACGTCTTCAAACGTCAGTCAGGTATTTAAGAGAAAATCCTAGAACATGATATCTAGGTGAGCAAGGACTATGCAGTATTGACTTAAGACAAAATGTCAAAATCCTATTCAGCTTGCCTACTGATTTAGACCTGTTATATATGGACAGTTTTAAATAACCAAAGCACAGTTTCAGAGTTACAAAATTTAAATTGCCCTATGGGCTTGCCTAAATGCAGAATAGTGATATCCTAAGAGTATGGTATCTACATTGATGCAGTAAAAACAATGAACAACCCTTTAAACAGACACTTGAGATCCTATAGACATGCTTTTTAGTGATAGTAAATTAGGGCAGTGTTTGAAAACTCATTAAAGAAGCGGACAGTTGATTGAACCAGTTCAAAAGGAACTAACATGAATTAGACTAACTTGTTTAACTAAAGTGATTTTAAACTCTATAGGCAGGATTTCTACTAGAACTGATTTTAATTCCTATAGGCATGGTATCAAATTGTTAAGAGTTGATTTTGGAACTTATAGGCATGATTTCTAGTGAAACAAATGTAAATACATATTGTAACAGAAATTGAACTTAATCACTTTACACTCTATAGGCATGAAATCTCATTATAAAGCCGTTTAGATCCTATAGGCATGATTTCTAATTATAAAGCCATTTAAATTCCATAGGCATGGTTTCTAGTATGGTGGAAGTAAAGCATCCATAGCAAATGCATTAACACAAATCCTATAGGTATGGTATCTACCCGATTTACCCAACATATATTACTACCCATCCCTTTTCACTAATTACCCCAGTGTGGTTTTCAAATAATTGTTACATGCCAGCTGAATAAATTACATAAACAATAAAGAAAAGAAGATGTTAACTCTAGAGAACTTGAAGCAGACCCAAATGACTTTTCAAACCTCGAATAACCTCAAATGGCAAAGTTCCATAGACAGGATCTTCTCTAGTGTGTGAGAGTTCCCTAAGGACCTCAAGGATCCCGGGCAGTGCTCATACCTGGTCTTCTTCTCAAAGAATAACTGATTTAAGTGCAGCATGAAAAGGCCAGCTCTGACATGCCAGAGTTCAGAGAAATCTCAAGGATTTCAAGGTAGTACACATGCCAGAGGGGCAGAACCTAACATTCTAGGAGTAGTGTGAGAGTACTTGACATAGTTTTATTTTAAAAATAGTACATTGACAACTTTAGAAAACAAGGAATAACTTAGTGGTGGAAGACAATTTCATAAGAGTGTCAAACAACAGATAATCAATTGGTCATAAGAAATATCCATATTCAGAACACTTCAATAATAGATGTTCACACATAGATGAAGGGAATATGGCACACAAAAAACATGTTATGGGATATGGATAGGGATAGTAGAGACATGTAATCACAAACTGCATACAACACTTGGGATCTTGGAGACTTAGTAAATAGTTTAGAACATAAGTAATAGTTGGCATATCGTGAACATGTTTAAAACATATAATATAGACATGCTAAGTACACAAGTAAGATGAGTGCCAAACATGCATTGAAAGGATAGAATTTTAGACATGCTAGGCAAAGAATTAAGCAAAAAGGGTGCATAACTAAAGCATACATTGAACAAGCAGACTTTAAACTTGCCGATCAAAGAAGTAGGCAAGGATACAAGTTGAAACCCACAACTGATGAACTAATGCAAGAATGAAAAACATATAGGTTCTGGATTCCAAAACTTAGTTAGAGACATACCAGTTAAGGAGAGCAAGACACAAAGTATAGAGTAGTGTAGTGCAATAACTAGTCTTGGCTTACAACCGGCTAGTTCAATGGAAGTAGCAATTGACACAAAGAGCAGAAAGCTTTAAGTATAAAAGAGAGTTTCTGAACTAGTGTTCCTTACTATGGTTGTTATTCAGAACTAAAAGAAGAGGGGGGTTTATATAGGAATCAAAAACTTAATAAAAAAGGTAATAAATCAATTAAGTAGTAAATCAGGTAACCACACGTAAATCAGTAAGATTTTCCTTTAATCAAGGGACAACTCAACCGACGGTAAAACATACTCAGTATTTAAGGAAAAGAACAAATAAAGCTTTAGTATAGAAGAGGCAATTAAGGATAAATGTACAACAGTTTAATTAAGGAAATAAATCAATAACAATCAGCGGAATGCAAACAATGCAATGAAAAATAATTAAGGCAGGTAAATTCAATCAAATTAAATAAAGCAGTAAAGATCAAACGTTAGATGGAAAGGGGTCAAATTAAATCAGAAAATATGGGGTTCAGAGTAACCAAGGTTTCAGAAAGTCATGAAAGGAGCATCATGCTTAACATATAAAAGGAGGTAGAGCATGAATAGCCCGGATTTCACACAGTTTTTACAAAACCCATGGCTAAAGGATACTGATTCAAAGAGAAGCATATAAGTTTTGCATGAATGGTTAGTATAAACACAAGTTCGTAATATCAGTGAAAGGTTGAACTAAGAAAATTCAGTAGAAGCATACTAGGACAAGTAAACCGAGAAAAGTCACAAGATCCCAAGGCAAGAACACAGCCAGAGGCACCAATATCCAGAAATCAAACGAAGAACCCTAAAAAATTAGTGTTTTTAGTACAAACAGGCTAGGGTTGCAGTAGGTAGGGGTGGGCATAAAATCTGAAAAATCGAATTCCGAACCGAACCAAAGAATTTGGTTTTTCGATTTTAGTTTTTTCGATATTTCAGTCTAATCCGGTATTAAATTTTTTGTATTTCAATATTTCGGTTCGATTTTCGGGATTACAATTTTAGAAATTTGGTATACCGAATATACCAAAACTTTAAGGTGGACTTTTCCTATATCTACCCACCCAGTGCCTACCGGCCAACCCAATTTATCACATTTCCGTCGCCCCCCAAGCCCAGTACTCTTAGTCTTATACTCTTAGGTTAGGCTATTTTGCTTTGTAATATGTTGGTATATTAATTTGGTCTATCCCACTCTAAAATTTTCATTATCTTCTTAGCTAACACTGATAAATATCCGTTAAAAATAGATTGTCACCACAAGTCCATAACAAATCAGAATCATTCTCAATGGGTTCACTTTTTCCTATTTATTGGTGAGAAATAACCAAAAGAAGAAATAAATAAACTTTATTCATGCAAATTAGGTAGTGTATACCTTTTACATCAGAGTGGAGTATGATTTATATGATATCTTCATAAGAGATCCTGAGATGATATATGATACACAAAATATGCAAAAAGGCAAAGTATAACATACTTAAGATCTTCTGAAAAAATTGATACTGTACAATTGCCTAGGCACTAGTACTAATTAACTTCTCTAATGCTCCTTTCATATACGACCTATGACTTTCAATGTAAGCTCTTGTCCATTATTCCCACCAGAAAAGAAAAGTGCCAAGCTTCTTGGAATAATAAGTCCATCTTGACAGTCTAATTCTAAAAATACGACTCGCTATTTTATAGTATGCTAATTTGGTTTAAACATAAATCGTACCGAACCAAAATAAGAAATACCGAACCATATATATGGTATTGCCGCTAAAAACACCTTAAAATAAGAGCTTTTAGCGGCAATTAAAAATACCTTCAGTGGCAATTGGTATTACCGCTAAAACATATACCGGCCAATAAGTTTTGGTCGCTGAACTTGGGGTCTCTAAAGGTTTTAGAGGCCAGTCAGAAAAGTGCTGGTAAAGTTAGCTTTTTTTGCCGCTAAAAGCTTTTAGTTTTAACGGCAACTGATTAGCGACATAATGGCTGTTAAATCTATTCCCAAAATAGCCCAATCTACCCTTTAATGTCTATTTTAAATGCCGCCAAATCCAATTAAAGTTGTCGCTGAATGTTACCTGCTTTAATGGCTATTGTTTAGCGGCTATTGTAGTGGTTGCTAAATTCATTATGAAACTGTCTTCTTTTGCTGTTTTAAAGTCCATTTTTATTGCTGATAAATCCAAATTAAGATAGTAAATGAAAGGTATAAAAACAAGCACGAATTATGCATAATATAATTAGAATGGTAAATACTACTAAAATATGATATATTATTATCATAAAATATGGTATATATTCCAATAAATCTAACAAAAATTGGCATTAATTCATATATAAATGTATTAGCGAACTAAATAATGAAACTAAATAGAAACTAAATAGCTAATGGCATCATAACTACTCCTATTGAATATTAGCAACAACAAATTTCTAGATGCACAACCCTCAAACAAATCTTGCATCTCTTCATCATATTGAAATCTTCATGTGCTAAACTTTCAAACATCATAAGTTATGACCTGAAATAAAAGATCAAACTTAACGTAAAAATTATACTTCTACATCTAATAACTTTGAAATTTGTCAGACTCAAAATTTTACCAACTCTTCAACATCTTAAAACTTTTGGCAGAATCACCAAATTTTCAACCTGTTTATAACAACTATATTATCTAGAAAGCACATCCCAACATCAGACACCTCTAAAATAATATTAGCTAAAAGCTCCATCAAAATCCAAGAAGAGAAAATAGATATCGGTTACAAAGATACATAAGCTATCAACACAGGAACAAATCAAATAATTTAAAAGTTGTTCGTCACCATCAGATGCAACTGGTGCAAAGCTGTTAGATAGCAAATTTAAATTGCATTGGTGTCTAGATAAACAAATAAACTGATGCACAACGCCATCCACAACATATTGAGCATAATTAAAAAAATGAGTAATATGTTAACATATTCTAATACAAGCACAATATTGTGAGAAGATAGAGTAATTTTAGCAATATTACCATTTAAACAATATCTATGATACTTGTGGTACTCGTTCATGGCCGCTGTTGGCGTCATTGGCCTAATAAATATTCCCATATTGCATAGGTAGATTAAACTTTGAAAAATATGAGCTGAAGTCATAAACTATAAACTAGTACTTATCTTAGTTATAGTATTAGATACAATTAGACATATACCTCCACTTCCCTAGAAGAAGATGACACGGAAAGTCAAAATATAAAATATTGATTCAACACCATATATAATGTGTTCTCCATTGATTATCATTATAAAGATTCTCCTCATTTAGTAAATATCTCAAATGATCTTCAAGTACAAATCAACCTCATAAATTCTTTTCTAAGGTTATGATGCTAATATTAGTGAATGCTTTCCATTGCTAATATCAAAGTATAACAGATTACTTCATCACCAAGATTTATATTTGTGTTTCCCCTTTTTAAGCAACTATTATAACAGCTACAATTTTGTAAAATAGACGTGGTTTTCTGTTATTTTAACTTTGCTCTTTATTCAGAAACCAAAATCATGGTGACAAAACATAATTAGGCTATAGTTAGCTCTGCAAGAAAGCAACACAGTAAGTTGATTTCATTTGCACAAACTAACTAACCAGCTAGAGGCTCAGCAAGCTATCACACTTAATAAATGAAACGACAAAAATAATGAACTCATAGTTCTAATAGAAACAACTCCCAAACAATTACATTCATTCAAAGGGCGAATTTCATTTTGCTGGAAAATATCTAACTTTAATTTTCACCTAAACTTCCACAACTTTTTCAAGCAGGTTGTAGTATATTTTTAGAGTTACTCTCATGTTTTAAAATTTCAACTGTGGCACTAGCAATAGACATTTGTCTCTCAATGGTATTACCCCTGTTAGTGGTGTTGCTAAGCTGAATTAGAAGAGCGCCAAATTCATCCGCGCATTCCACAGGTAAAGGAATAGGAATATGAAATATCTTATTAATATTTCTTGGACAGAACGTGTTGATATAATCATCATTCAAACTCAAATAAAGCAGAAGGCATTAGAAACAGTTGAAGACTATGTTCTAAGCTGTGATTCTTTTTTTCTAACAATTGTGTTACCCTATAACTCTTTATCATGCTAATGCTCTTACTTCTCTGTTGGCTTTATTCAATTAACTCCATCAAGTAAAACTATTCAGAAACAACATTTGAATGAAGACGTGTTGAGATAAACGTAAAAAGTAAAAGAGACAACAACAAACAAATATAGGAAAAGGACAAAGATTTAGAGAACTCACACCTGATATATGCAAATCGACTTCCCATCCATGTTAGGGCCTATGACAATATGAAATCAACTCTCTCCCTTGATCTACAAAGACCATATAAGCTGATCGCAAGTCAAGTAGGACATAATAACAGAGACAATATCATTACAATAAACACAGAGCATGCACAGGTTAACAATTGTTAGGGATGAAATAACTAAACGCGTACAATAAAATATCTCTCCTTTCTCTCGTATTCTTTGGAAAAACAAGACACAATGATAGGTTTTCTTCTGCTCATATCGTTAATCTGGTTTATTGAAAGCAAAGAATTAAAGGAATGAAAAATAAGACGATTGCATTACAAATCCAAAAGCGAATATATCCAAGTATTTGGTCAACCCCTTTTGTGTATTGCTCATGGAAAACTAGCCAAGAAACTACTATAGAAGACTGGTAAATTTTTTCTCCAAAGCAATATGGTCCTACAAATCAGACAAGAAGTTAATTTAGCATGCACTATCACAAGTGAACTAAAACTAGATTACCGTAATATGAAGAAATCCACACATGTTGCCATGGTATGTCAACGTATATAGCCTACTTGTAACTGATTGATCAAAATGACTACAACAACAACAACCCAGTAGAAAGGCGATCTTCTTCTAGTTGCGGGACGAAATCCGACAGAGCAGTGTGATTGGCTCTATAATGGAAATAATGTTGTGCTAGGTGGGTTTCGTGACACAAAATGATACCACAAGAGTGGTTTGGGGAGGGTAGTGCGTACGCAGATCTTATCCCTACTCTGGAGGAGTAGAGAGGCTATTTTCAATAGAACCTGGACTCACGATGATGGAAAGAGATACTAATTCAGTAAATCATTTCGGGAAAAAAAACTGCATTTGCTATATGGGTGCCCATTTAAACTCAACTACGAACTTGTTAAGAACTGAATATATTTCTCTTCATCAAAAAAGAACTGAATATAGTTCTTTGCCTTAAAGAATATGAGCAAATTTGATAACTATCCAAAAAAATTAACTACAGTAAGAATAACAATTGCTAAAGAAGAAAATAGTCACTTTCTACCTCATGTAGACTTGATCCAACATTTAGTCATGATTCAAATAGCAACCTGATAGTCGGTAAATCCCATTTCAAGTATAAAATCAACTCCTACACTTACAAGAATCATGTGATCTCTTTTCAAAACATTAAAATTATAGAAAGCATGAAACATCAAGAAATTAATAAAATCCCAGGAAAACTAACAAGGAAATGGTTTTCACTTACTCTCTACACAACTGAATAACATCAATGGATAGCTCATTAGCTCGATCAAGTTTTTCTGTGAAGCCAACCAAGGTACCTAAATTAGTACAACAATAATGATTTACTAGGACAGACAACAGTTGTAAGAAGTCAAGTACCAGGGCAAAGATGGATTCCCCCTTTTCCAAGTCCATTCATAGAAAAAACGGGATGCCCTCTGAGCTTCATGAGTGAGCAAGCTGTCTTTTTCTGCTTTTATCGCTGCCTGATATATACTATGGTTTGTATTAAGGTGCTACATGCCAAGGAGCAAAAGAGTCAATAAACCAATTCCAATGGAGAATCTTCCAAAGCAACTGCATCAAAAAGCAAAACCAGTAGCGGCAAGTACATTTCCAGACTATACGACTATCCTTCCAAACTCCCTAAAATGTGTAAGCCTGCCTTGCTCTTGCCTCGTCAACAAACTCCATAAAATGTGAAATTTTGTGTAAGTACTCAAAGCAAACAAAAATAAGATCGGAAACTGTAGATATGGATACATAGATTATCTCAATCCTAGTTCACTACCTATTTGGATGAGCATGTCTGCACAATTCAACTAAATCAATTACTGAGCACACAGTATCAGAAATCTCATCCATTGCTCGAATAATTTCAGGAGATGAAGGCATGCCAGCTATATTCTAGAGACAGAAAGAGAGTTGTAAACAACGAAGAAAAGTCGGAGCATATGGAGAAGGTATATATATATAGAGAGATGAGTCCGAGTACCTGGTGATGGTGGCTGGTGCTGGTGCTGCCGAAGATTGGGATATTCTTCAGTCGGGAAATGGTTTGATTTGGGTTTCTATTCTAGGTTACTAGGAGGGAATGGGAGGGAATAAATAAAAGGTTGGAGGGAAGCTAAAATTAGTAAAATTTACAATTTAATTATTGGAAGTACCGTGTATTTGGTGGCTATTCTCTTCAATTGCTGGTGAAAAGGCATTAATTCCTGGCTAATATCTAATTGTCGCTACTATTTGTGTTAAGGAAATAAATTACCGGTAATAAGTTAATTGTCACTAAATAATGGTCATTAAAAGCAAATTTTTCTTGTAGTTACCGAAATATTTTGGTACGGTATTTGGTATACACAATTGATAAATCGAATACCGAAATACCGAACCAAATTTTTTATATACCGAACCGAAGTCGAATGCCTACCCCTAGCAGCAGGTTGATAAATTTAGTCAAAATGTGTGAGAATCAGAAGTTTAAACACAAAGAATCATTAAAAGAAGTTTAAAAAGAAATTCCGGAAACCCTAATTTTAGAAAAAATAAAAAATAACTTGAAATCATACAATTCTTGTAAAGAATCTCAAGGCTATTATAAAACACAAAAGAAACCAAACTCAAATCATCTTAGATCTGTACATATCTAGGAGGTTTGGAAAAGAAATTAGGGTTTCGAAGAGAACCATACAGAGATGGAGAAACATACTGAAAACCCTTACATCATAGCTAATATAGAACAATACTCGAAAGCAGACTGGAATGGCTAGGAACAGGCGAGAGATGAACTCTAGATGTAAGTAGATATGGCCATGGTCCCTTGAGGGCTTTAGAATGGTAAGAATGACATGAGAGAAGCCATTGGAGCCTTAGGAGTGTTGGACAATACGCTTTACGCTAGAGGGGGGGGGGTGAATAGCGTTTTAAAAATATTAAGCGTTTTAGTGCGGAATTTAAAAACTTTGCAGAAATTAAAACAAGTGCAGTAGAATAAACTTACACAATGATGTATCCTGGTTGGCCACAAACGTGGTTAGTCCAGTCCCCGAGAGACTCTCTCGAGATTTCCACTAAACTTGTCAAGCTTACGGGTGCTTAACAAACCGTTACAGCTGAGGACACAAGCCTCACCCAGGTGCTCGGGGATCACAATCCCAAAGACTTCAATTGCTCGGGGATACCAATCCCAAAGACTTCAATTGCTCGGGGATAACAATCCCAAAGACTTCAACTGCTCGGGGATAACAATCCCAAAGACTTCAACTGCTCGGGGATAACAATCCCAAAGACTTCAACTGCTCGGGGATAACAATCCCAAAGACTTCAACTGCTCGGGGATAACAATCCCAAAGACTTCAACTGCTCGGGGATAACAATCCCAAAGACTTCAACCGAGGAATCACAAGTTCCTCAACAAACGAGAATCGCAATTCTCTTACAAACACAAAACACACTCACTTTACAAAGCACTCCTTAATGAGTAGATATGAGTAGAAATAGTACGCTCAAGATCACAACAACTTAGCTCAATAGAATGGCTCTTCAAAAAGCTATATGGATGAATGGAAAATGATGATCAATGTAAGAATGCTTTTAGCAATGAAAATACTCAAAGTGTATATGTTGTTGTTATGAAAACACTGAGTTGAAGCTGTATTTATAGGTGAAAAACTCAGTCTTACCGTTGTCTAATTGCCAATTAAGGATTGCTGAAATTACTCAGTGACAATCGATTGTCACTACTAAACAATCGATTGTTTGCCTATCAGATTAAAAATTCAATCCCAGTTTTTACGTCAACAATCGATTACTTCAAATCAATAATCGATTATTTATAACGTTAAGAAATCCTTTCCAATTTTTGGCATAAAACATCGATTGTCCGGAAATCAACAATCGATTATTTTAACAACGTTCAGAAAATCTTTTCCAGATTTTAAGCAAAACATCGATTGTTAAATATCAACAATCGATTACCTGAAGGTAATTGAAAATATATGACAACGGTCAGCTTCAACAATCGATTATCAAATGGAATAATCGATTATTAATTAATTTCAAAACTCTCTGTCTCATATATAATCGATTATCAAAAGCCACAATCGATTATCATTTTATTTAAAATCACTGGGAGACATTTTTCTCATTCTAATCGATTACCATTAGTTCATAATCGATTTTTATGAGTTTTGAAAACTTTGCCTCAGTTAACAATCGATTATCATAAGTACACAATCGATTGTTATGCAGTTTGCAAAAACCTGATGTTAACTGACTTACTCACAATCGATTATCATTAATTCACAATCGATTGTCATGCAGTCTTGGCTTAGAGATACTCGATTATCATATTTTTGAGGCATGCTTGGAAAACATTTTAACAAATGTAAATATGCATAGTTTAAAATCATTTGACACTTAATTTAAATATGCATGATTTTGGAAAAATAATTTTAGTAGAGAAGCCATGTTATGAGCCAAGTTGAGGAATCAAGATCACAATTAATATTGACTCAATTATAACATTTCTAAACTTTGTCTTGAGCTTCTTGTAATGCATCCATTTTGTGCTTGTCCTTGAGTACTGCTATATATCGCTTTTTGCTTTGTTTGACATTCATCAAAACCTACAAAAGAACACACGTTTAGTATATTGCATTTGAAACGTGTTTCCAACAATTTCCCCCTTTTTGATAATGGCAAACATAAGCGGGATATATGCAATAATTATTTTGATAATCCAAGACAAGTGTAAAGTATGCAATTTGATGTTCCCCCTCAATTCATGTTCCCCCTCACTTTAAGCATGAATGAAGTTGAGAGTGATATAGCATACTTCTTGATATCCCGTTTCTTCCCCCTTTTGCCATTAGCAAAAATATATACAAGGGAAGAAATTGCAAAAAAACATATGAAATAAACAAAAGTTTATTTATTGGAAAATAACATTACATGGGTGGAGCCAAACACAATAAAACGAACAACAACTAACCAACCAAGGAAAAACAAATCAAAACAACAATTTCACATCATCAAAAACAACAATTTCATCATTCATCACCCCCATCCCCTTCATCATCATTGGGAGGCGCTTGATATGGCACCACCTGAGCATAGGCATAATGCACGTGATCAAAGTAACCATGGACCTCACGGGTTAATTGAGTAATTTAGTCAGAGATAGTTCGGAGGGTAGGCTCCTGAGGAGGATGAGCACGACGGGCTTGTCGATTTTGAGGAGGAGCGGGAGCATGATCACCATCATGATGAAAGGAAGACTCCAAAATTTCCCAGATTTTGGTGCTCTTTTTGAGAGGACCATTAGCAATATTGACCCCGGAAGCTTCAAGAAATTTCATTATTAAGAGGGCATAGGGGAGAGGTATGTCATCTCTGGTGGCATTGAACATATGAGATTGAATAAGCTTGCACCAATTGATTTTAACACCGGTGATAATGGCATGAAGAAATTTGGCATCCTCTTGGGAAATGGTGGTGTGATTGAGTTTACGGGGTTTGAGAACACGAGTGATGAAATAGAGAATGAAACGATAATTCGGGTCCATACCCTTTATGGTGGGACGACGGGAAGAAGACTCATCATAGGCGACTCCGGCTTGGCGGAAGAGATTAGCTTCATCAATCATGTCCCCGGCATCATTTATGTACTGGTAGATGTCTTCACCATCATGCGGAATGCCGGCAATGAGGTGGAGGTTATCTTCAGAAATTAGAATGGAAATGCCGTTAACATTGGTAACGAGTTTACCCTCATCATCTTTGTGAAGGTTGGAGTAAAAAGCTTCAACCAAAGTAATGTTGTAGTAGGGGTGAGTAAGGAGTAGGAAATTGAAAAGTTGGCACTCTCTTAGCATATTCGCGGCTGGAATGAATGGTGCAACAAGAGCGTTTGTTGAAAAGCGAGGAGGGAGAATAAGGCGTTTCTCAAATTTGGTTAAGAAACGGGTGAGCTCTTCATCGGATTCAAAGAATAGAACCGATCCATCTTGATATGGATGGCGAGAAGAAGAAGCACCTTGTTTGGAACAAGCACGTTTGGATTGCGGCTTGACATTTTTGAAAAAGATGTGCTAGGATTTTTCAAAGATAACAAGATAATTTGATGCTTGGGAGGCTTGAGTGAGTATACAAGAGCATATGTGCAGCCTATATATAGAGAAGGAATGAATCTTACACTTATTTGAAAAGATTTGAAGAGATTTGAAGAGCTTTGAAGTCTGAAACGGTAAAAATAAATTCACTGACCGTTCAATAATCGATTGTTTGAATAGAATAATCGATTGTCATTAATGAAAATGATCTGACACATCGATTACACGCCAGAACGGTAAAAAAAATTTGAAAAAGATAGTCGATTGTCAAACTTGGTAATCGATTGTTTTTCATATTTATGACCTGACAGGAATCGATTGTAGAGCCAAAACGGTAACATAAGTTTAAAACAGATAATCGATTGTCAATATATAGTAATCGATTATTTCACTCACAGAGAGTTTGGATTTTGGCAAATAATCGATTGGCAGAACAAATAATCGATTGTTTGGAAGGGGGATGCTAAAATGATGAGACTTAATTCTATCAAGCAATGTAAACATTCAACAAGATTTCATGACAAAAAAAATTGAATCAACAAATAATCGATTATTGATACTGATAATCGATTGTAAGCATAAATAATCGATTATGATCGATTTTTCTTGTATCAAGACAATTTATACTTTCCTCTTACCTTTTGGGGGATACCTGCAAAATAGAATTAAACATCTCCGACGCTCAAGTCAGTAATCTATAAATGAAATAATAACTTTGAAACTAGTGTAGTCGGGTGAAAAACGTGAACTCTTAAGAATTTTGTCCTAGGATGTTCTTAAGAGGGTTTAGGGTACTTACCTTCCCTTCGACTTTGCCAATTACCTGATTTTGAACATCCTCCGTTCATTTTGGTCTTTTGGCTCATTCTTCAATTTAAGAAGCTTCTTCCACAATTTTGCCTTTGTCTTCCTTGTATTTTGTCTTTTAAATTTTTCGAAAATACTTCCGATTTTGAAAAAAAATGCCTAAATCGACTTTTCCGTCTCTTCCTCCTTCTTTGTGCTTTAATTTAAGGAATTTTGAATTCGTCTCCCGTCAAGTGTTTGGAGTATCCACTACACTTGATTCCTTCAAGCACACCTGCAAAACAAATCAATGCTCTTTTGGTACCCATGCCATTTTGGGTCCTTGAGGGTTATGCATACTATGATGATATGTTTGAGTAGCATGTCTATGTCTAGTAAAGCATGCGGGAGCAATATGACCAATTCGTCTACAATAATGACATGTCACATTTGGATTATGCATGCGTCTAGGCTCATAGTAGCTAGAATAATGCACATTGTTTACTCTATTTTCATTTCTCCTAATTTGAGCACCATAATCATTTCTAGGTTGAACATTTCGGGATCTTCTAGCATGATCACTGTTGTGCCTAAAATATGCATCATGTCTATGGTGACGATTGCTAGGCGGAAGGTCATGTCTAGGTCTCCTAATATTTTGTCTAGCATGCATGTTTGTTTTAGGAAAGGCATTTTTGTTATTAATCCTAGATTGAGCTCTAGGTGGTTGGGTTTTTGCATCAGCCTCTTCTTCATTTATGAAGCCTATTCCATGCTTGGTTGATTTCAAGTTATCAAGCACCACATTCAAGTTTTTATGAGAGGAGTTGAATTTATCTAGTGTGCCTTTTATTCTACCTACTTCATTCTTAAGGTCTACACAAGAAGCACAATTTTTTGTAGAACTCTCGGGCTTGTCAGAACTTCTTTTCCCATAAAACTTGTTTTGTTCTAGTAGCTTCTCATTTTCCAAAACCAATTTTTCCAATTCTTTTTCTTTTAATGAAAACTGTTTTTGAAAATCTTGTTCTTTTAGAGAAGCACTTTCTCTTAAACTAGTGACGGTTTTTGTAACTTTGAGAAATTCAGCATACAATTCATCAAAGGCATTTCTCATGTCATCAAGAGTGTAAAAATTTTGAGAAGAGATTTGACTTACCTCACTTTGATTTTCTTCCTGTGCCATGAGGCAGAGATTTGCCGCTTCTTCATTTTCTTCTTCACTGGATTCGTCTTCGGAATCTCCTCCCCAAGATATGTATGCTCGTTGCTTCTTGAAGGGTTTCTTCTCCTTTTTAAGATTTGGGCAGTTTGTTTTGATATGCCCTGTTTCACCACATTCATAATATTTAACTTGCTCACCTTGCTTTTTCCCTTTGCGGTCATATTCTTTTCGCATGAATTTTTGGAACTTTTTGATGATGAGTCCGAATTCGCTATCTCCATCCTCTTCAATTGGTGATTGACTTGTGCTCGCCTTTAGAGCAATCTTTTGCCTTCTTTGTTCATCAATAACAGGGTTAAGAATAGTGGATTCATAAGTCTTAAGATTACCTCTAAGAGCGTCTATGGTGACGTTCGTGATTCCAATTGACTCTTGAATCGCATCGGCCTTTGATCGCCATGCCGGTGTTAGACTCCTAAGGATTTTTCGAACTAGTTCTTTGTCTGTGAACGTCTTCTTGAGCGCGTGGAGATCATTCACTATTGATGAGAACCGCTCAAACATCTCGTCTACCTTTTCGCCTTCCTTCATATGGAACAATTCGTAAGCATGAGTTAAAAAGTCAATTTTAGCTTCTCTTACCTGGTCAGTCCCTTCGTAAGTGACCTCAAGCTTGTCCCACATTTCTTTCGCTGTTTTGCAGCAGGAGATTTTCCTGTAATCATTAGCATTAACAGCACAAAGTAATAAATTAATAGCTTTAAAATTATTTTGGACCATTTGATTATCCTCGGCGTTGAATTCCTCTTCTGATTTTGGCACCCATTCTCCTTCCACCTTTTTGACAGGAACCTCATTTCCTTTGGTGTACACCTTCCACAAGTAAGGGCTGTTTGATCTGACGAATATCTGCATCCTTTCTTTCCAATATGAATAATTAGTCCCGTTAAACAAAGGAGGTCTTGTGGGGCACTGTCCTTCATCAATACCTGCAAAAGAGTCTAGAGTAGAAGCCATGGAAAGATTCTCTCAAACGGTTAAGTCTTTCAGAGAGTATGGCTCTGATACCAATTGTTGGACAATACGCTTTACGCTAGAGGGGGGGGGTGAATAGCGTTTTAAAAATATTAAGCGTTTTAGTGCGGAATTTAAAAACTTTGCAGAAATTAAAACAAGTGCAGTAGAATAAACTTACACAATGATGTATCCTGGTTGGCCACAAACGTGGTTAGTCCAGTCCCCGAGAGACTCTCTCGAGATTTCCACTAAACTTGTCAAGCTTACGGGTGCTTAACAAACCGTTACAGCTGAGGACACAAGCCTCACCCAGGTGCTCGGGGATCACAATCCCAAAGACTTCAATTGCTCGGGGATACCAATCCCAAAGACTTCAATTGCTCGGGGATAACAATCCCAAAGACTTCAACTGCTCGGGGATAACAATCCCAAAGACTTCAACTGCTCGGGGATAACAATCCCAAAGACTTCAACTGCTCGGGGATAACAATCCCAAAGACTTCAACTGCTCGGGGATAACAATCCCAAAGACTTCAACTGCTCGGGGATAACAATCCCAAAGACTTCAACCGAGGAATCACAAGTTCCTCAACAAACGAGAATCGCAATTCTCTTACAAACACAAAACACACTCACTTTACAAAGCACTCCTTAATGAGTAGATATGAGTAGAAATAGTACGCTCAAGATCACAACAACTTAGCTCAATAGAGTGGCTCTTCAAAAAGCTATATGGATGAATGGAAAATGATGATCAATGTAAGAATGCTTTTAGCAATGAAAATACTCAAAGTGTATATGTTGTTGTTATGAAAACACTGAGTTGAAGCTGTATTTATAGGTGAAAAACTCAGTCTTACCGTTGTCTAATTGCCAATTAAGGATTGCTGAAATTACTCAGTGACAATCGATTGTCACTACTAAACAATCGATTGTTTGCCTATCAGATTAAAAATTCAATCCCAGATTTTACGTCAACAATCGATTACTTCAAATCAATAATCGATTATTTATAACGTTAAGAAATCCTTTCCAATTTTTGGCATAAAACATCGATTGTCCGGAAATCAACAATCGATTATTTTAACAACGTTCAGAAAATCTTTTCCAGATTTTAAGCAAAACATCGATTGTTAAATATCAACAATCGATTACCTGAAGGTAATTGAAAATATATGACAACGGTCAGCTTCAACAATCGATTATCAAATGGAATAATCGATTATTAATTAATTTCAAAACTCTCTGTCTCATATATAATCGATTATCAAAAGCCACAATCGATTATCATTTTATTTAAAATCACTGGGAGACATTTTTCTCATTCTAATCGATTACCATTAGTTCATAATCGATTTTTATGAGTTTTGAAAACTTTGCCTCAGTTAACAATCGATTATCATAAGTACACAATCGATTGTTATGCAGTTTGCAAAAACCTGATGTTAACTGACTTACTCACAATCGATTATCATTAATTCACAATCGATTGTCATGCAGTCTTGGCTTAGAGATACTCGATTATCATATTTTTGAGGCATGCTTGGAAAACATTTTAACAAATGTAAATATGCATAGTTTAAAATCATTTGACACTTAATTTAAATATGCATGATTTTGGAAAAATAATTTTAGTAGAGAAGCCATGTTATGAGCCAAGTTGAGGAATCAAGATCACAATTAATATTGACTCAATTATAACATTTCTAAACTTTGTCTTGAGCTTCTTGTAATGCATCCATTTTGTGCTTGTCCTTGAGTACTGCTATATATCGCTTTTTGCTTTGTTTGACATTCATCAAAACCTACAAAAGAACACACGTTTAGTATATTGCATTTGAAACGTGTTTCCAACAAGGAGATGGTGAGAGGTCACCGGAGATGGCCATAGATGGGGTTAGCATTTGGATATTAGGGTTTAAGTTGAGAGTATTTGAGAGCAAAGAGGATTTTAGGGGTGCGGGGTTATTGTGAAATGAATTAGGTTTGGGGTTATATGCTAGTTTAATTAGGAAACGAAAAATCTGTGTCGTTGATCAAAACGATCAACGACCAAGATTTGGACGGGTAGGTGTTTCTATGTTGGGCTTGGTAATTTTGGGGCCCGATTTGGGCTGAATTGGGATTGGGGAGGGGTTGGAATTGAAATGAACTTAGGCTAGATTTTAAATAGCCATTTCCAGTAATATATAATTTATAAAAAACAATAAAATGATTTTCAAAATTATTTTATGTACTAAAATGATCAAAAATAGTTTTTTAATATTTTAAAAATATAAAATACTATTTTATGTATTAATATCGTAATTATGCATTAATAGGGCTAGTATTGCAAAATATATGCAAATTAACTTAAAAATATAAATGAAATTATAAAAAAATCCACTAAAATATTTTAATAATATTTTGGCAGAAATATAGAATATATATGATTAAATCACCACAAAAATAATTCGAAGGATAATTATTGAAAATTTTATAAATAAAAAGAGAAGAAATAAATCAACTTGAAGCCTTTTAAAATTATAAAAAAATTATTAAAATGCTTATCATGATTATATACTATTTTGAAAGTATATAAGTATTAAAAATATATAAAAAAATTGGGTATCAACATTTATTATCAGCTTTGTAAATTTCAAGTCCTAGAAGCTCATGATTCGTACTACTAGTTCTTGGGTTTATTCGTAAATGTTTAGATAATCCTTCACTATTTTCCTATAGTCTCATTTGGATTGTACTGAACGTTAGTTGGCTTACCTAGCTGATCGAGTTAGGTGCCATCACGACTAGTGATTTTTGGGTCGTCGCATAATATTTTATAACAAATCACTTAATGTATAGAAAATATACGGTGCTATTATTTTTGGAATACGTATAAAATTAAAAAAAGGCAACTCATTTGTAATACATGTTATACATTTTTCTCCTGCATTATTACAAATTTTGGCCTTTAAAATTTTCATACAACTTATAAATTTTAAATGGCCAAAATGGATTAAAGTTTTAAATTGTCAAAATATGGACTACGTTTTAATGATAGAAGTACATTTTTGAAGAAAATAATTATATAACACGTGCATATACTAGTTTAAATATTTAATTTGAAAGAAACATATACACTGAATGGAACTTTGAATTGTTTTATCAAAATGTATATGCGTGCATAATTTGTATGCCTACGTACAATAAGTAAAAATGTTATAAGAGAATTGTTTGATGTTCATAATGTAAGATTTTAATCGATTTTAAAATCCTAGATATTAGTATTTTCGACTCGTTTAATAGGGAAAGATATAGTAACCAAAATTCTGGCTAATTTTATGATAATTTTAGGGCAAAAAAGACGAATTCATTGTTCCTCTAGATTTTTGATTTCTTATTCTATAAATTAACTAATTTCATATTCTTATATATATTAAATATAGTAATATAAAACCTCGGAGGAAAATTAAGTGAATTAAGAGAGATGGTTGCCTAAGTTCGATCCTTTCTTTTAACTTCTGATTCTATAATAAAATTTCTCGTAAACTTTTTACCCACGTATCCCAATTTTTTTTGTTCTTTTTTCAAATAAATGGCATTAGGCTATCTGAATTTCATTTTTATTTACAACAACGGATCTTTTACTAATCATATTGTTAGAAAAAGTAATTTCCACTATTTAGAAAATGAAAGTCTGAGGGGACGAACACATGCTCCAAACGCCTGTACAAAAATGCAATGGAAGTTGTATTCCAAAATTGTAAATTCTATGCATTCAAATGTTATTGTGGGACACGTTTACTGCTTCGTGGCATGTATATAAATGTTTTTTATTTGTGTGCATAGTTGGTTTTCCATTCCATTTCACTTCTAAAACACACTTTCTTTCTTAATATTTATCTGGTGAAATTTGCTGAATTTTTTTTATGTTACCGTAAAATTAGCAATGAAATTAAACTCTGAAACTCGAGGTAAGACTTCCACTATTACTCACTGTTGTCTGTACACAAGATTTCTAACTGGATAATGAAAGGCAAAAACTTGACACCACGATTGTTATCAAACTCATAAATAATAATAATTCTGGAATTGGAAGGATGATCGTACAAGCTATGGGTGACTGATGATCAGAGGCAAACAAATCTAGGAATTAAAGTGTGTGGGTTTCTATCACTGTAGATCCGCCCCTGTAAATACTTTCATATTATCATATATTATATATATTATGGGCTAGAGAGACAAAAGGGTTTTTATCCCACTGTATTTTTTTTCGATTTTTTCTCTTAGATATCAAGATAACTAACTAAGAACTATCAAATTACAATCTATGCAATTTCACTATTTATTAACTGAAAATGAACTTTAGCTATTCATTTTCTCAAAGCCCTCTCTATTCATGAGAGGAAAATAATTAAGAAAAAAAAAGGAGGAAGAAAATCAAAACACCTGTTGCAGTGGAGTGAAAATAAATGAAGAAGTTAAAATTAGCTTTTAATTTTGAGTGGTTGCAGCGTGCCTGTTAAAACAGAGGCAGTGAAGAACAGAAGAAGTAATGTGAAACTGTAAAACCTAATTTTACCTTGAACGTTTGAGTTAAGAATGGGAATTGGGAAGGAAAAGGGAATCTTTTTTTTCTTTTTGCTGATGTTGACTTGTACACCTTTTAGTTTAGTAAGTCTTTCCTTTTATTATTTTAATTAAATAAACATAGGAAGGTTTAAAAAAAACTGGTAACGAAAATACACAAAATTTTGTGCCAAAATATATGGAAAACCTAAAGTAAGCTGATGGGATTCGAACTTGCACTGTGGATTTTTAGAAAATTAGTATGGGTTATGTATGTGTCAGAATACGACCCCGTGATAATTAGTAAAATCAATTATATCTCAAGCTAATTCTTAGTTAATAAGTAGTATGACCACTTATTAATTACGATATCCGATAATCATTGCCACGCCCCACCCGCCATCATAAGGACGAAACCTCAACATGGTCAGAGCTATTCATCGCCAGCTCGTATAGCTTGCAGCTATAAATACTAAGACAAGTAACCCTAGGGGGGGCTTCTTCTTCTTCTTCTTTATCACTTCTCTCAAGAAAAGATAGAATATCATTGTAAGGCTCTAAACCTCTTCATGAAGGGGCAAACCAAATCAATACGATCAATAAGAGCTCTCTACACATTTCTCCTTAATTAATAACACATGCTTTTCGTTTCTTTCGCTTGGTCACATGACTTATTACGATATGCTATGATTGGCCATCGATTTATTTTGATTGTTTTATGCTTGCAAAGTATGTGAGGACTTTATGCTAATCAATTTAGCGTCGTCAGTGGGGATTTCATAGTAGAATCGTGTAGTTCTTCCCCGGACCAAAAAGAAAAAAATACCAAAGAACAACCCAGCTCAAGCAAGCTAAAGCGGTATATCAAAAAAAGGGAACTCCAAGATCTCGAATCGAGATCCAACCCCTCTATCACTCCTCTCTCAAATAGTGCAAGAAGGAAGAAGAAGCATCCCCCCTCCTGATGAAGGATCTCTATAAGGAATCTCCCGTATCCCTGATGCGGGATCCAGCCGAAAATCGACGTGAATATATCTCGAACCAAAAGTCGCCTCAAGCCAGCCTACATACCCCGATTAGGGAGGATAGCGTTTAAGCTGCTTGAGATATCGAATCAAAATTGAGCTTTAGCTCTCGAACAATGATGTTCCAAAATCAAGGCTATGTGCCTTCATAAATAAGTTCAACTACGGTTGAACTGGGACTCAGGCTATGCACCTTTGCCAACAAAAATTACAAGTTCAACTACGGTTTAACTGGAACTTAGGCAATGCGCCTTCGCCAACAAAAATTACAAGTTCAACTACGGTTGAACCGGAACTTAATCTATGCGCCTTCGCCAACAAAAATTACAAGTTCAACTATGGTTGAACTGGGACTCAGGCTATGCGCCTTCGCTAACAAAAATTACAAGTTCAACTACGGTTGAACTGGGACTCAGTCTATGCACCTTCCCCAACAAAAATTACAAGTTCAACTACGGTTGAATCGGAACTCAGGCTATGCGCCTTCGCCAACAAAAATTACAAGTTCAACTATTGTTGAACTGGGACTCGGGCTATGCGCCTTCGCAAACAAAAATTACAAGTTCAACTACGGTTGAACTGGGATCAGGCTATGCACCTTCGCCAACAAAAATTATAAGTTCAACTACGGTTGAATCGGAACTCAGGCTATGCGCCTTCACCAACAAAAATTACAAGTTCAACTACGGTTGAACTGGGACTCAGGCTATGCGCCTTCGCCATCAAAAATAAAAAGTTCAACTACGGCTGAACTGGGACTCGGGCTATGCGCCTTCACCATAAAAAATAAAAAGCTCAACTACAAGTTAAATTGGGACTCAGGCTATGCGCCTTCGCCATCAAAAATAAAAAATTCAACTACATGTTGAACTGGGACTCAAACTATGCGCCTTCGCTATAAAAAATAAAAAGCTCAACTACAAGCTGAACTGTGACTCAGGCTATGCCCCCTCGCCATCAAAAATAAAAAGTTTAACTACAAGTTGAACCAAGACTCAGGCCACACACCTTCGCCAACAAATCCAACGAGTTTGACCTCGCTCGAGCTATGAGGCTAGACGCTTCCGCCCTTGAATATAACGACATAGGCCAAATGCCTTTCTCGTCAAACTCGAAAAACCCGGCCCACGGTAAATAGGGGTACAGGTCAAGCACCCTCTCCATTCAAGTAAGTACTCCCAACTTGAACTACAATTGGGGCCAGGTAAAGTTCGGCCCTGATCAAACTACAAGGCCGCGTTTTTACCATCACGGTCGGTAGTTCGATCGCGCCCGAACTGGGACTAAGGCTAAGTGTTGCTATCGCCAAATAACAACTACAACTCGCCCACACCGATTCAACCAAAGGTCAACACGCTTACCAGAGTCTTACTCTAAGGCAAATCAACCTTTGAACACATGCAATAGAAAAATCTAAAGGAAAAGAAAGGAAGACACAAAATAAGTACAAAATAAGCAACGGAAAAAGTAAGCTTATATATATATATATATATATATATATATATATATATATTTACAAAGTCATGTACATGCATCGCCCAATTACACTTGGCCAGGGCCGGTCAGTACGAAGGAAAGAAAAAAAAAATCTAAAGACATCCAAACGCCAAATGGCGAATAAAACAAAAATACATCAAAGCTTTTAACTCGACATCATCCACGCCACCATCAGCACCCGACATCGCTGGGTCGAAACCACAATCAATACGGGCTTCATGATCCCTCTGACGGGCTGCCTCAAAAGAAGTTTCGGGCACGATGCCAGCCTCCACAAGCTCTTATATACATCACGTTGGGCCTCGACAAATGTCCAGAGCTCACGGGCCTGGTTGGAAGAGCCGATAGGGTCCCTGGGGCGCTGATTCTCCCCTCCAAGGTCGTGATCCGATCCGCTATGGCTTGGGCATCTCGATCATAGACACCAATGCGGTCCTCTAGCCCCGCCTCTCTACAGGCCGCAATGGCTCTCTCCATGTCCCACTCCCTCTCATGGATACGGATCACCGCATCCAATGCCGCAGCCCTCGATGAGGCATCCCTTTCTTGTAGCCTCAAAGAAGCGATCTCATTCTCAAAAGCAACCACCTTCCCATTCAAGGTCGCAGAGGACTCCTCCGCCATTGTCTGACTTTGTCGCTCCCCCTCAACTGCGGCCCTCCTTTCGGTCTCGATCTCCTCGTCTTGTTGACGAAGCTGCTCCTCAAGGGCACGTATCCTATCAAGTGCCTACTGCATTTGAAGCTCTCGCCTCGCCAGCTCCTCGACCAAGGCCCCACTACGGGGGCCGTTCCTTAGACGCTCGCGCATGTTGCAGAACCGATCTCGGTAGCGGCGTTACTTCTCCAACACCTGCAAAAAGAGTCCACTACGGATGTTGGCTCGACGGATGCCCTCCACTTCCAACATATAAGACTGCAAAGGAAAGGCAACAATTAAAGTAAAAACAAGCTAAGGCAAGCGGAAAGAAGAAGAAGTTCATCATACGTACCCTCAGGCCCATCACGATCACCTCTTTCATCAATCTAACATCTGTAATGTCCCTTAACGACATGTTTTCCGCCTATGAGCATAACACCTTGAACAATGGTACCAAGTTGTTCCCTTGAAAAAAATAAGTTTTGCTCCATGAGAATCTCAACGTAGCGAATCCGCCCCTCCGCACGCACCGTCGAGCTGGTGAAGCGTTCATGGAATGAACAAATATTCATTGGGTCCAAGTCGGACTCGGTCTCGCATTAACCTCCTGTAGTGCCCCTCCGCACGCACCGTCGAGCTGGTGAAGCATTCATGGAATGAACAAACATTCATTGGGTCCAAGTCGGACTCGGTCTCGCATTAACCTCCTGTAGTGCCCCTTTCGCCTTCTGCCACAACCGCCGAAGGAGCGCTCGATTCTCCAATAAAAGCAGCCCCTGAGGAATAACCTCCTACCTCAGCGACTGGAGCAATCAATTAGGTAGCCAAAGAGATAGTACCATCATGGCCTGAGCCAACCGGGGAAACCCCCACTCTTTGGCAGCCCTCAAGGGCGGGCGCCGCAGCCGCATCCCTCTCCACATCCGACGGAGGAGAGTATAAGTTTATCACCACGGAAGGGGACAGCGTGAAAGCAACCCTTCGCCTAACTAGCAGCCTTTCCCCTTCCTCCTCCTCCTCCTCCTCATGTGAGGGTATCGGTGCTGCAAGACAAGGAGTCTCACCCGACCGATGGAAGGCTAGTTGAGGAGCCCGTACGTGGCGTGCCCTCCCTAATCACAAAAAACACAAAGTCGGTAAATAGAGTTGGAAGCAAGAATGAAACAGAAGGAGAAGACAAATCCTCACCAGTTGGAGGCCTACAGCCATGCCTCTCCCAGAAAGACGCCCATGTGCATATTCCCGTTGTATGCGGAAGCACGACCTCAACCCACTCTCGTATCCCGGGTAGCGGAGCCAGCGGTGATATGTCAGCTACAAAATTAACACAAGTTAACCCTTACGGGCACGAGACATAAGGAAGAGTAAAAAAAAGAATTTGACGATTAAAGAAAACTTACGTGCATGGTTCCAAGACTCAGGGAACCCAGGCAGGGACGCCACCAAATGATTGGTTCTGATATAGAAGAAGTGCTCGAAAGGGTGAGGGTCGACCACGTCGTCCAATAGTGCAGCCAGGCCCTTCGACCCACGAGGGCTCGCCCGAATCATCGTGTCGCGCGTCCTCTAGGGGGCGTAAAGGCTAAGTACGTGTTGCAGCGTGACCTTCCTGCCGGCTAACTCCGTGTATTTGATAAACATGGCAAGCAACTTATAGAGAGAGGGAGTAAGTTTGCCATGGAATACCCCATAATATCGGCAAAAGTCTACTACTAAGATCGGAAGCAGGAGCCTAAATCCGACGACGTAATATCCTTTGCAGTCGTTGTGGATCCTCTCCTCGTTTCTAGCAAGAACAATGTCAGCATAGCCATCAATGCCCCATTGTTCCCGAAGTTGGGCTATGCCAACTTTCCCCATTAGAAGGTCTTCGTCCACTGGATCCTCTCCACCATTTGCAATGAAGTCAGTCACCGGGCCCCCAGGCAGAGATAGAACCTCGTCAACTGATGGAACCCCTTCGGTATCCACCGGTTCTACACCTCTTATCATCGGAGATGGCCCTTCATCCACCGGAGGGTTAATCGGAAGATTTCGTAGAAATATTTTAGGAAAAAATTCTTGCCATTGTTGATTAGAAAATGAGAAAAGAGCAAGATTTGACGGAAAATGGGAAATGTAACTAATGAAGAACAAAGACGAAAAAGAACTGACAAAAGAGACAACTCTTTTAGAAATCTTACTCAGACAAACAACGAAAAGGTGAGAAGTAAATACCTCAACCCCTTATTTATAGGCAACAAAGTGGCTTTCACGAATTCCAATAGCTATCAATAACTATATGACGATCTGCAAAATGGATTAGTTCCACAGAAACATGCGTCATTATGACAGGCTCCATGGAGCGGCTTTTCAGTCACCAATCGGCGTTTCACCTTCAAAACGGTTGAAATGACATGTGAACGCTAAGAGAGCATCCGGTGCAACTTCGATACTTTGGGCATCACAAAAAGAATACCAAGCGTTCCCGTACTCCCTGCGGCCGTGCAACGTACGACTCGTCTGCCGAGGGCAACGATTAAGCCCTCAAACAAACTGTTAGGATTTATGCCCGTCACTAGAGGGGGGGTGAATAGTGCGGCACGAGAATATTGATAAATATTGCGGAATTAAAATTGCAGGAGTAAAGTAAATGCGGTAATTAAAATAGTAAGGAAAGAGCACACCGAATTTATACTAGTTCACCACAACGTGTGGTTAGTCCAGTCCCCGAGAGACTCTCTCGAGTTTCCACTAACTCCGTTAAGCTTACGGGTGCCTAACAAACCGTTACACTTGCTCGTAGATGTACACTCTACAAGACTACAACTTGCTCGAGGATACCTCACCTCAAGACTTCACCTTGCTCGTGGATACCGCACCGCAAGACTTCACACACTGAGATTGAGGGTACTTAGCAAACCCGACAATCAATGAAAAGATATGGTCTTCTCAAACACCTTTCTCTTTTACAGCAAGAACTCTCTAAAAAGAGTAGATAAAGAGATACAAGATTAGCTCTATGAACAACTCAAAGTTGTCTCTCAAATGGCTCAACAAAAGCTCTAAAATGATGCCCAAATAATATCAATATGTATATGAACAATGAGAGGTGTTGTATGTTTAAAATTAGCTCAAAAGACCTCTATTTATAGGTGTTAGAAGTTGTATGTCCGTTGCTTAATTGACAATCAATTATGCTGATTTTATGCAAGGATAATCGATTATCAGATTTGCATAATCGATTATCAGCTTATCGTTACAAAATCGGAAGCTGATTTTGTGCTAGAATAATCGATTTCATGATATGCATAATCGATTATTTTTACAGCGTTCAAAAACTTTGGCAACGGTCAGTGAATAATCGATTATGCTATATAGGATAATCGATTATTGACCTCTGCGGAATTTTTAATATAATTCGAATAAAGAGGATAATCGATTATCATATTACATAATCGATTATTTTGCTGTTTTGTAAATTCCGGTTTACACTGTCTTAACATAATCCATTATCAAAAAGACATAATCAATTATTTTGCAGTTCTGTCCAGATTTGAAAACTTACTTCAAAAACCATTTTGGTTAGAAATGAAAACGTTAAAATCATTTTGTTTGAAGTATTTGAAATATGTTTATGATAAATATGATTTGATAAAATGATTTTATGCATATTTATGATGACCTATGTTGAGCCAAAAGACGAGATAACTTAAACGTTGCTCTTACATTGGTTCTACCTAACGACCTATGCCTTGGGTCTTCGGTCTTGAACTTTTGAGCTCGTCTTGGCTTTTCCATGCAATCCATTCATCAATATGCTTCTCGGCATTCAATCTTGATTGTTTGCTAATGCATCTTCACTGTTTGTCATACAATAACATTGTTTAACAAGTTGACTTCATTGTTTGTCATTCATCAAAACATATACCTGGAAATCATGCTAATACAACCGAAGCACACATATCATGGATAGAATGATTTCCTACAATTTCCCCCTTTTTGATAATGACAAACAACAGGAGATATGCATATCGGATTCCCCCTAAATTCATGCTATATCTCAACATACAATTCATGCAAACTATTACCCTTAATGATAATTCCCCCTCAAATAAGGCATACTATAACGTAGATTCATTCCCCCTTATTTGATGCATATCGCCTAATTTCTTCCCCCTTTTGGCATTAGCAAAAAGAAGAGTATACAAAGGCTACTTTCCCCTTCGACACTTCCACCTTTTGGGTATATCAATTGTTAGTGTCAAGAATAAAATAGGAAATATAATGAGGAATATACATTGACGATATTTAAAAAATCATACCAACATGAAATAATACCAAATGTTAGTAAAAACATAACAACCATCATAACGGTTATTTTTCGCAAATCATATTACTTAAGAACATATCAACAGTTAATTTTTAACAAACCAATAGTTGTATTAAAAACATGAATCATTTATTTTTCAAGAATATATCAACCGTTATTCAAACCAAAAAAAAATATTCACCAAAACATGAATCAATCATTATTTTTAACAATAATAATTGATACTAATTGTTATTCGAGATAAAAGTTATCAAAACATGAATCAACAAAAGTAATTAATATCAATTGTTAACAAAGATATATTAATTGTTAACACATATCAACTATTATGTTTTTATCAAAAATATGATAACTAACCGAAATTCCCCCTCGATGCAATAAGGTTTCGTGCTTGGTGCATCTACTACGATATTGTAGTCTTCAAGCACACCTGCAAACGTACCTAAAAATAGGTTTTCGGTACCCAGGCACTTTTGGGTCCTTGGGGGTTAGGCAAATAATAATCATAGTCAAAAGATAAATCTCTATGTTTTGCAAAACATATGAGTGCTATGTGTCCTACCCGGTTGCAATAATGACATATAACATTCGGGTTGTGCATATGTCTTGGTTGAGCCAAAAACGTTCTAGGTGATCTAAAGTCGTTATTCCTAGACGTATTGCGATTCCTAGAGTTATTTCTAGGTGGTCTAGAATTATTCATTCTAGACTCATTGACAAAATTCCTAGAGTCGTTTCTAGGTGGTCTAAAATGATTAATTCTAGACTCATTTACAAAATTCCTAGAGTTGTTTCTAGGTGGTCTAACTTCATTTCTATCATTCTTTCTAGTATTCTTCTTAATTTCTTCAATTGTTTTAGGATCATCAACACTACGTTTTTCTAGTGTGTTTCTAAGTTCTATGTTCTCTATTTTCAAAGAACTACAAGAAGAACAATTGGAACTTTGATCAATTGAAGAAGTTTCATTCATCTCCTTAATTTTATTTCTAAGATCAATATTGTCATTTTCCAAAAACTTATTTTTCTCTTCTAAAACTTTAATTTTAGCCTTGGCCTCTTTGGAGATTTTTGAAGACTTTTTCAATTCATCATATAATTCTTGAAAAGCTTCTTGTAATTCTTCAAAAGAATAAGAGTTAGAATTACTTACCTCTTCTTCCTCGTTGGCCATGAGGCATAATGCGGCAGTTTCATCGCCCGAGCTGTCCGAATCCCATGTCACGCGCCTATGGTGTTTCTTCTTTTTCTTGTCCTTGGGTTTTGGACAATGTGATTTGGTGTGGCCAAGTTTTCCACAATTTTGGCATGAAGGACTTGGTTCTTCCTTCTTTATTTCCTTCTTCATAAACTTATAAAACTTTTCAATTATATCATTGGAAATAATATCATCATCGCTTTCCGAATCACTTACCTCTACTCTTTTAGAATATGAGGCTTTGAAGGCAATATTCGAACTTTTACTTCTAAGATAGGGATTAAGAATTGTACTTTCATAAGTTTCGAGGTTACCTCTTAGTCCATCAATTGTGACATCCGTGATTCCTATCGACTCTTGGATGGCATTGGCTTTGGAACGCCATTTGGGAGTGAGACTCCGTAGGATTTTTCGAACAAGATCTTTGTTCGTGTACACTTTCCCGAGAGCATGAAGATCGTTGACGATTTTTGAGAATCGTTCGAACATAATACCGATGGATTCTTTCTCCCTCATTTTAAAGAGTTCATATTCATGTGTTAGAAAATCAACTTTAGATTCTCAGACTTGAGACGTACCTTCATAAGTGATCTCGAGTTTATCCCACATCTCCTTGGCGGTTGTGCACCAAGAAATCTTCCGATAGTCATCCGGATTCACCGCACAATATAATAAGTTGACGGCCTTTGCGTTATTTTCAACTTTCTTGACGTCCTCGGCATCATATTCATCTTCCTCCTTTGGAACCGTGGTTTCCCCAACTTTCTTTGTTGGCATTTGTTCACCGTTCTTGATGATTTGCCACAAGCGATAGTTATTTGATTGGATGAAGATTCTCATCCGCTCTTTCCAATATGTGTAATTTGTTCCGTCAAATAGTGGAGACCTATAGGTGGAGTGTCCTTAGCTCATCATTCCTGCGTTCAATATTCTCAACAAAAAATATATGTCGTTCTCTCAACCGGTAAGGCTTTCAGAGAGTTAGGCTTTGATACCAATTGTTAGGATTTATGCCCGTCACTAGAGGGGGGGTGAATAGTGCGGCACGAGAATATTGATAAATAT
Organism: Nicotiana benthamiana; assembly: GCA_034376525.1. Classification (NCBI taxonomy): domain Eukaryota; kingdom Viridiplantae; phylum Streptophyta; class Magnoliopsida; order Solanales; family Solanaceae; genus Nicotiana; species Nicotiana benthamiana. The sequence continues at coordinate 78,840,436 of CM067335.1, forward strand.
TGCGGAATTAAAATTGCAGTAGTAAAGTAAATGCGGTAATTAAAATAGTAAGGAAAGAACACACCGAATTTATATTGGTTCACCACAACGTGTGGTTAATCCAGTCCCCGAGAGACTCTCTCGAGTTTCCACTAACTCCGTTAAGCTTACGGGTGCCTAACAAACCGTTACACTTGCTCGTAGATGTACACTCTACAAGACTTCACCTTGCTCGTGGATACCGCACCACAAGACTTCACACACTAAGATTGAGGGTACTTAGCAAACCCGACAATCAATGAGAAGATATGGTCTTCTCAAACACCTTTCTCTTTTACAACAAGAACTCTCTAAAAAGAGTAGATAAAGAGATACAAGATTAGCTCTATGAACAACTCAAAGTTGTCTCTCAAATGGCTCAACAAAAGCTCTAAAATGATGCCCAAATAATATCAATATGTATATGAACAATGAGAGGTGTTGTGTGTTTAAAATCAGCTCAAAAGACCTCTATTTATAGGTGTTAGAAGTTGTATGTCCGTTGCTTAATTGACAATCAATTATGCTGATTTTATGCAAGGATAATCGATTATCAGATTTGCATAATCGATTATCAGCTTACCGTTACAAAATCGGAAGCTGATTTTGTGCTAGAATAATCGAATTCATGATATGCATAATCGATTATTTTTACAGCGTTCAAAAACTTTGGCAACGGTCAGTGAATAATCGATTATGCTATATAGGATAATCGATTATTGACCTCTGCGGAATTTTTAATGTAATTCGAATAAAGAGGATAATCGATTATCATATTACATAATCGATTATTTTGCTGTTTTGTAAATTCCGGTTTACACTGTCTTAACATAATCGATTATCAAAAAGACATAATCGATTATTTTGCAGTTCTGTCCAGATTTGAAAACTTACTTCAAAAACCATTTTGGTTAGAAATAAAAACGTTAAAATCATTTTGTTTGAAGTATTTGAAATATGTTTATGATAAATATGATTTGATAAAATGATTTTATGCATATTTATGATGACCTATGTTGAGCCAAAAGACGAGATAACTTAAACGTTGCTCTTACATTAGTTCTACCTAACGACCTATGCCTTGGGTCTTCGGTCTTGAACTTTTGAGCTCGTCTTGGCTTTTCCATGCAATCCATTCATCAATATGCTTCTCGGCATTCAATCTTGATTGTTTGCTAATGCATCTTCATTGTTTGTCATACAATAACATTGTTTAACAAGTTGACTTCATTGTTTGTCATTCATCACAATATATACCTGGAAATCATGCTAATACAACCAAAGCACACATATCATGGATAGAATGATTTCCTACACAAACAAAAATTCGAACGCCATAGAGCTCGACCCCATCAGAAATAAGTTGAAAGGCCAAGTGCCTTCGCCCAGGGGGAGGATTCGATCTCCCCCGAACAATGGCGCAGTAACGCCAAGGTAATATTAACACCCCACAAGGCTAACGGCCATCGTCAAAGAAGACCATGACCTCGGCCAAAACATCATTTAACCCCAGTATTAAGGCTATGGCCACCTCCAGCATATACACGGCTAAGGCTGTCCACAGTATTAGGCTATGGCCACCTCCAGCATGTAAACGACTAAGGCCGTCCACATTATTAAGGCTATAGATGGCCATCTCCAGCATATAAACGGCTAAGGCCATCTATAGTATTAAGGCTATGGCCATCTCCAGCATGTAAACGGCTAAGGTCGTCCACAGTATTAATGTTATGGCCATATCTAGCATGTAAACGGCTAAGGCCGTCCACAATATTAAGGCTATGGCCATCTCCAGCATGTAAACGGTTATGGCCGTCCACAGTATTAAGGCTATGGCCATCTCCATCATGTAAACGGCTAAGGCCGTCCACAGTATTAAGGCTATGGCCATCTTCAGTATGTAAATGGCTAAAGCGGTCAACAATATTAAGGCTACGACCATATCCAATGCACGAATGACAACGGCTGTCCCCAATGCGTAAGCAGTCAAAGCCATCGACACGCAATGGCTAAGGCGATCGATTTCAACGGCGTAATCTCCCATGTACAAATGGCTACAACCATTTTGGCCTGGACCAAAACTGCATTAGGTGAAGTCCGCTCATCGATCTCAGTCAAGGCAAGACCTCAATAAGCGGAGGGACTAACTGTATGGGTAAGAATACGACCCCATGATAATTAATGAAATTAATTATATCTCAAGCTAATTCTTAGTTAATAAGTGGTATGACCACTTATTAGTCACGATACTCGATGACCATCCAGCTCGATCAACATGGCCACGACCCACCCGCCATCATAATTATGGAACCTCAACGTGGTCATGACCATTCATCGCTAGCTCATATAGCTTGCAGCTATAAATACTAAGAGAAGTAACCCTAAAAGGGGGGGGGGGCTTGTTCTCCGTAGCTACTCTTAAGAAAAGAGAGAACATCATTGTAAGGCTCTGAACCTCTCCATGGAGGGACAGACCAAATCAATACTATCAACAAAAGCTCTCTACACAATTTCTCCTTAATTAATAACACATACTTTTCGTTTCTTTCACTTGGTCCCTAGACTTATTACCATCTTCTATGATTGTCCCTCGATTTATTTTAATTGTTTTATGCTTGCAAAGTATGTGAAGACTTTGAGCTAAACAGGTTCCGCGCCTTACCATTGAACCAGCAAGACATTTTGTTACTGGGTTCCTACATAAAAATTCTTATACATTTAGATTTATTAATATAAATACAGGGTTTAGACAAAAGCTACTGGGTTCCCGGGAACCCATACCTATCATTGTAAATCTGCCCATGCTGATGATGCCTGAGATCAATTAGGTGACCTTGAGTTATGTCAAATTTTCTAATGGATAAAGTCGACTATAGGCTCATCTGAGCCCATGCAATATTGCAACAAGCTTAAAATGTACTTTGGAATTCCTTTAGCGTGTGTCTTTCCCCTCCTGATGTTTGTATAGGGTCACATTTGGCCCTCAGTACGTCCAATGTGTAGACGCCGACCAGAGTGAGGGAACGACCCTGACGTGTGGGTGAAGGCGACATCGCTTAGAACTTAACTTCTACACTAAGTGGAAGCCACCTACCCTTGTACTTTTTTTTGATTATTTTGAGGAATGTCTCCTACTATATAAAGGGGACCTTCACATTGTAGCGAGCATCATTATTATTCTCGAATAATACAACTTCTCTCTCTATCTCTTTCTCTGTCTCCTACAATTGCTTCTCTCTCAAGCTAAAATTATTTTCTTTATCTTTGAGATCTAAAACTACAATATCATCTATATAACCTCTACGTCAGATTATATTTGGTTACAATTTACCCTTATTATCTTTTGATTGTTTTTTATGCTTGCAAAATATATCGATAACTTTTGAGCTAAACAATTTGGCTCCCCAAGCCCTTTGTCAAATGGTGAATGGACATAGTTGGACCTCTACCCGCGGGACAAGGAAAGGTACGATTTTTACTAATTTTAACTAACTATTTCTCCAAGTGGGTAGAACTAGGTGCGTACGCTCGAATACGCGAACATGTGGTCATCGCCTTCATATGGAAAAAATATCATATGCCGCTTCAGCATCCCCAAATAAACCAACTGCGACAACAGACGATAATTTGTTGGTCAAAAAATGACAGAATTCTTCAAAAAATGGCATACCAAGCAGAATCCTCCAACAAGATAATACTAGATATACTAAAAAAGAAACTTGAGGAAGCCAAAAGGCTATGGCCTGAGCTACAACCAGAAGTATTATAGGCCCATCGGACCACACCCAAATCCAGCACAGGGGAAACGTCGTACTCATTGGTCTACGGAACGGACAAGGTCATACTAGTCGAGGTCGGCGAACAAAAAATGACATGAAGAGGCTCCAAGGCCTCGACGAAGCCAAGAAAAGGAGAGAAATGGCCCACATCAGAATGATAGCCCAAAAACAACAGGTCGAAAGGTACCACAACAAGAGTACCAAAATAAGACCACTAAAAGTGGGAGACTATGTCCTCAAAGCCAAAACATTGGCATCCAATGACCCAAGATAAAGAAAGTTGGGCACTAATTCGGACGGACCATAAAAAATCATAACAACAGCCAATAAAGGAGCATTCCAGTTGGAAACAATGGAAGGTAAAACGCTATAAAACAGTTGGAATGTCGTCCGCCTCAAGTATTTTCATTTCTGAAATGCGTCTCCCAAGTCGTACTCTTTTTTCCTTACCTGAGTTTTGTCCTAATTGGGTTTTCTCGGGGAGGTTTTTAGCGAGGCGACGGAGGGGACACCCGGAGATATTTGCGGAACAAGTTTATCATATCAACCTCTCCATACGCTCTCCATGCCGACATGATAAAGGGGTTGTACTAGAACGATCTCCAATGTATAAATGGCTACAGCCATCTCCAATGTATAAACGACTACAACCATCTCCAATGTATTAACGGCTACGACCATCTCTAATGCATAAACGGCTATGGCCATCTCCAGTGCATAAATGGCTACGACCATCTCCAATGTATTAACGGCTACGACCATCTCCAATGTATAAACGACTGCGGCCATCTCCAATGTGTAAATGGCTATGGCCATCTCCAATGCATAAATGGCTACGGCCATCTCCAATGTATAAACGGCTATGGTCATCCCCAATGTGAAAGTGGCTAAGGCCATCGCCGCCAACAGTCAACCTAGTCCGGCTACAACAAGCAAGTGATTCGACGACAGTTGAAGTCACCCATATGGCAAAGGCCATCAACAAGTTATGACCAAGGTCATCAACTTAATTCTGGCCAAGGCCATTGAAATCATCACGGCTAAGGCCATCGCCACCAACAGTCGACCCAGTCCGACGACGACAAGCAAGTGATTCGACGACAATCGACGTCGCCCATATGGCCAAGGACATCAACAAGTTATGACCAAGTTCATCAACTTAGTTCTGGCCAAGGCCATCAAATTCATCATGGCCAAGGCCATCGCCGAAAATAGTCAACCCAGTCCGACCAAGCAAGTGATTCAACGACAGTCGAAGTCACCCATATGGCCAAGTCCATCAACAAGTTATGACCAAGGTCATCAACTTAATTATGTCCAAGGCCATCGAATTCATCATGTCCAAGGCCATCGCTGACAATAGTCGACCCAGTATGACTACGGCAAGCAAGTGATTCGACGACAGTCAAAGTCACCCATATGTCCAAGGCCATCAACAAGTTATGACCAAAGTCATCAACTTAATTCTGGCCAAGGCCATCGACTTCATCATGGCTAAGGCCATCGACTATATCATGGCTAAGGCCATCGACATCATCATGGCTAAGCCATCGACTTTATCTTGGCTAAGGCCTTCGACTTAATCATGGCTAAGGACATAGCCATCAGACATTGACCCAGATCGACCACGGCAAATAAGCGAGTGACTCGACGACAGTCGAAGTCACACTCACAACTAAGGCCGTTGAAATTATATATTTAAGGCCATCCACGCTATCACTGGTCAAGGCCATTGAGATCGACTATGAAAAATTAACGACCCAACATAGGCCAAAGACACATGTATGGCTAATGCCGTCGATGTTAAAATAACACCCTAGTTCGATCGTTCTCCACTAATCACCGGTCTAGTTTGACTGTGACATAAAGCACGTGAGCATCAAGCAAAAACGCAATAAAAGTCCAACAAGTAAACGAGCACCCGTTCTATGGAGACGGGACACAAAAAAACAAGAGAGCAAAGGAAAGAATAAATTAGCAGAAAGCTATTCTTCATTATCTCCAAAAAATACATGTACATCCGACCATGAAAAAGGCCCCGGTAACATATAAAAAATATATGCATACACAAGCCCTAAGAGCATTCGTCGCTTCATCCACCATGCCCCGCTTGGCTGCTATTTGGTCCGCCATCTCCCTCAGGAGGATAATTTTTAGAGATCCAAGAGCCAAACTCTTGACGATTGACGTCTTCAAAGTTATTCCCCGCCCTATCAAGGGAATCAGAGCTATAACCACAAGTGGCACGGGCGACACGGGCTAAGCGCTGTTGCTCCTCAACCTCCACCTCAGTGGTTCGACCTGCGGACAAGTACTCCTCGAGTATGACCAACCAATCCTCGGCATACACCCATATTTCATGCACCTCACAATGTGCATCATCTTCAGGCTCTAACAAAGCAGCCCGCTGAAGGGCCTCAACTTCAACTGCCTTGGCATCGAGCTTAGAGGTCAAAGCGGCGACTCTGGTATGCAACTGGGTCGCCTCCACCACTACCCCACCGCTGATCTCTAGCTCCTCTTCTTTTGATTGAAGGAGGGTCTCTAGCTCTATGTTTCGAGCCAAAGCAGCCATCAGTTGCTTGTCGACCTCCTCCAACTCGTCCACCCTCCGCTTCGACTGAGCTTCCGGCTGTTCAAGACCCTCACGGAACACCTGATACTGAGGGTCCTGCTTGAGCACATCTGCCAATGCCTGATGCTTGGCACGACATTCTTTGTACTTTTTCGCCATTTTGTTGAAGGTGGCTGCCTTCCTTTGCTCACGCCGCCTCCTCTCCACCTCCATGACAAGGGTCTAAAAAGAATAGGAAAGAGAGGAATACAAGTCAGTATATACCAAAGTCGCCTTTACGACCCATAAAGGAAAATCGAAAGCTACCTGCAAAGCTGCACCAGTAACCCTCTTAGATAAATCCTTGTTACTAACGCCTTTCAGTGTTTCATGCTCCGCCGCCGCACATAACAAGGTCATTTTTGTTGCGGCTAGCTTGATGTTTTCTAACAATTTGTACCCGCCAGGGATCATGATTCCGCGGGTAGACCTGCCCTCCCTCATCTCCACGCAGGCTGAAAATATCTCCAAGAGTGGACTCAGGGCCCGTCCTCTCTATCTCTACGCCCGCTTCCCTAACTGCAGAAGATGAACCACCCTCTGGGATGCGGGATGAGCTAGCAACGGTGGTAGTTATCCTTTGGGGAGCTAGCCTCCATGTACGGATGGCCTCGGCCATAAAAATTGGCCTTGGCTCTCGATGGGGCTCGCTAGGCCTCACGTCCTCAGTAACAATCCCTTTACTGGTAATCAGCCGCCGCTTCTTTCTCTCCAGCGGTTCTTCGCCTTTAGAAGCCTCCTCTACAGGCTTCGTGGATGGCTCTGAGGGAACCATTTCATCAGCGTGCGCGGCCTTTGGAACCAACACAGGCACGGCCTTGGGTGTCGTCACTGTAATAGCTTCGGGTGCCGACTCAGATACCGTCACTGGCACAGCCCCCTGAGAACCCGCAGGAGCACCATCAATGGGTGAGCCGCGTGATACGACTTCGTCATTTGAGTCGACCTCCACCCTAGACGGGGCAACTACTACCTTATTCCTTCTAGAAATAACCCGACCTGCCAACACAAGCAAGTCAGGTAACGAAAATTTAAGAGGCTTTTGAAACCGATGCCAAAATAAAAAAACTACTACTTGACTGGCTGTATTGGTTATGGAATAAGGGTCAAGTGCGGCACTCCTCCGCGTATGATATCAACCCCTCCACCCACGATCTAATATTTTTGATGGACCGGGGTGGAGAAGTCGCCACTACAAAAAAAATAAAGAAGTCACAGTGGCTGAAGAGTCAGAACCCCAATTAATCACATAATCCACACTGATGAGGGGAACGAGCGCCTTTTCGTTCCACAGAGAGGGGAACAAGCACCTTTACATTCTCCTCCTCTTCGCCGCCAGAAGAGGGAGAAATCCTAGATGGGGCGGTACCCTTGCTTTTCTTACTACTTTGGCATTTTGCCATGATGTTTTGTCTAAGAAAGAAAGAAAGTGCTTATTTCAAGAAATAAAGCTTCAGAGGGATAGAAGAGTCTCACACGAAAATATTAGTTATCGGAGAGAAAGGAAATGAAGAAAGTTGAGAAATATTTTTCAAATGTTCGAAAGATGAATGAGTTCGAACCTTTCCCTTATTTGTAGGGTAAAATTGCGTGGAAATCGAAAAGGCATGACCAAAACGGGCGTGGGAAACCAAAATGTCATATCACCGCCTGAACCATCTCGGGAACAAAAGTAATAATGACGCATGCGTCTGATGACGTCATTTTGAAAAGAGATCATACGTAAACGATTCAACTGTGTCATGCATTTTTGTCTCATTCGTGCTGAAGTCTGAGGATGTGGCCAGATTATCTTAAGACGAGGTTGGTAAGTCCATCCATTGAAGATGCCCATCGGGCACGTCTACAAAGAACGGAGGGACTAACTGTATAGGGTCAAATTTGGCATTAGGGTCCTCATGATTAATGGGTACGCCCAATGAGTAGACACCGACCAGAGTGAGGGCACGACCCTGACGTGTGTGTGAAGGCGACATCATTTAGAACTTAACTTATTCACTAAGTGGAAGCCACTTATTCTTGTACTTTCTTTTGATTATTTTGAGGAAGGTCTCGTACTGTATAAAGGGGACCTTCACATTGTAACGAGCATCATTATTATTCTCGAATAATACAACTTTTATCTCTATCTCTTTCTGTGTCTCCTACAATTGCTTCTCTCTTAAGCTAATATTATTTTATTTATCTTTGAGATCTAAAACTACAATATTATCTATATAACATTTAGGTCAGATTATATTTGATTACGATTTACCCTTATTATATTTTGATTATTTTTTAAGCTTGCAAAGTATATCGATAACTTTGAGCTAAACAATGTTGATTCCCTTCATATGGTACTATGTGGGATTGTTTGAGGACCATGAGGTTGAATATAAATGAAATAATTTATGTACATAATTTCATGAGTAAAATAAGAGCATATTAAAATACATTAGGTAGTTCCTGAAAGCTTTTAACTCAGCCACAACTTTTATGCACATCTGTTTACTATTTTTATACTCAAATGAATTATTTTCCTTATAGGAATATGATGGGGTAATTGTTTGGAAAAGATTTGTTGTTATAATGGGAGATATTAATCGGGAACTATATCAGGTAAGAGAAGTGATCAACATACATTTAAAGTATCTTGAACTCTTTATTTCGGATAATTCTATCTTTGACAACATGTTTCGAACATAGATGCGAAATAATCCTATATCCTTATCAAAAGAAGGGAAATTATTTTCCAAAGTTCATTCTCAACCTTTCCTATCCTCATCAATCTACCCTACCCCACCCCCTCTCCAAAAAGATTTTTTAAATATTTTAATTTTTCTGTTAGCACCCACCCTACTACCTCCTTCCCCGGCAAAACAAAATTAATTTTTTTACCTTAAATTTTTTTTTTTACAATTTCAAAATTCTGTTTATTCATTTTTCTGCACCACACACCACCCACCCCCACCTCCCCCCACAAAAAACTTTTTTAATTTATATTTCTGTTTTGTGTTTCGTTTTACTGCCTCCTGCCTCGCCCCCACCCCCGGCCCCCACCCCTTCTCCCCGGAAAAAATTTAAATATATTTTTTAGTTTTTATTTTATTATTTATCGGTTTAAAGACTCAAAATTTTATAAGTTTCAAAATTATGAGTTCGCAGGTTTATGTGTTTGGAAGGTTACGAGTTTAGAAAATATAAAGTTTACGGGTTCGAAATTCTGCGATTTTGAAAGTTTTGCGGTTCGAAAGTTTATGAAATTTGTGGGTCGAGAAGATTGTTGGTTTGAAAGTTTATGACTTCATGTTTATTATATCTAAATTATTTATGAATACTCTTGAAAATTCATTTTGCTTAATTTGCATATCAAATATCAGAAAATGAATAAAATTATTACTTGTTTTCAAAAAATATTTTTTATAGAAAATATTTTTCTTTGTACCAAACACACCCTTGATGTTTTTCCCACCATGTTGTGGCAAAGTACATAATGTGTTGTGAGTTGAAGAAGTTGTAACCTCATTTGAGGAAATATTTGCGAGGTATATTCTGATGATGTTGTTTACTTGGCACTTTTACATGAAGTTTGCAAAATTAATCGAAAATACAATAACGAAGATATCTTGTAAGATGTATAGGTTTGGTGCTTTTTAATATAATAAATTTATATGATGTTGTTGCTCAAATTAATAAGATGAAAGTAACAGAAATGAGAATGCTGAGATGGGTACGTGGGCACACTAGGTTGGATAAAATTAGGAATGAAGATACTTCGGAGAGGGTGGTCGTGGATCCTGTGGACGACAAGATGCGGGAAGTACGTCTTAAATGGTTCGGATACGTGCAGAGGAGAAGCCTAAATGCAACGGTTAGGAGATGCAAGCGGTTAACTTTGGCAGGTACGAGAAGAGGCAGATGACAACTTAAGAAGTATTGGGGCGAGGTGATCAGGTAGGACATGGCGTGGCTTCAGATTTCCGAGGACATGGCTCTTGATAGGAACATGTGGAGGTCAAACATTAGGGTGGTGGGTTAGGGGGTAGTCGAGAGTTCTTCCCAATTTATATCGGGTAGACTGATAGAGTTTTGTTTAGGTTTGTTAGCGGTCTATGCTATGTTCACATGGTTGGTTGCATAGTTTTGTGTTATTGTCGTTTCTCTTATTGTTATTTTCTTTCTGGCATCTTTTGTTGTTACATGTATTTTCTTTTATTTCTTTTCCGATATTATTGTCTCTCTTGCTGAGCCGAGAATCTTCTGGAAGTATCCTGTCTACCCTTTTCGGGGTATGGGTAAGATTTGAATACACTCTACTCTCATAAGATCCTGCTAGTGAAATTTTACCGAATATATTGTTTTTCTGCTAAAATTACCCTCTCAAAGGCTCGTTCTATTCATGTCAAAGGGTTATTCAAATCCTCATTACTTAGTTAAACTCATATTTATGGCTTCTTGGTATATTAATATCAGCAAATAGCTACTCCAAACCACCATAAAAGGAATTATGACAATTCCAAAGTCTTCAATGTTGGGCACGTGCCCGTGCTACTTTGCTAGTACGTTTTAGTTATGCTATATAATTATATTAGTTTATCAAAAAAATAAAATAATTAGATAATGAAAAGCTTTTTTTCAAAGGCATAAGAAATATATTTATATACAGGTAAACTTCTAGATAATCTTAAAATCTTAATCGGTAGGATTTCTTATATTGTTCAAAATGGAAATATTCAAAATGGACTTCTTATAAGTAATTATTTAAATGTTTTAAATATTAGGAAAATGGTAAATGACTACTTTGCCGAGTGTAAAATCTTTTTAAAGGGTAAAAAATCCGAACGGTATTTTATTAAGGGAATTCGTGCTTTTAATACATGGTGTGTGTATGCGTATATACCTTAAAATGGTTAACAATTGTATTTATGCCCGATTTCAAAGATATGTGGATTGATTCAACACAAATAATCAAGAATGTTAATTAAATTAGTTAAAGGTACTATGAATAATCAAACCGGTCGTAGCTTCAACTGGGATTGGACAACAATTTCTTGTGATGACCCGATAGGTCATTCATAGCGTTAACCCTTATTCTTTGTTTCAAAACCTCGAATAGTTCCATTTAGTCTTCCTCGATTTGCATGCGCAGTGTCATGACCCGCCACATCATCATGCCACGTAGGTGCCGCGTGGTGTATATTTTTGTCATATGGAAAGCTTACATAAGAAAGAGGTTAGAACTTGTAGGAAAGTTCTAGAGAAATATAAAGGTTTCACTAGAAATACATCCTATAGAATTCCTAGGAAAATCCATAGAAGATTCTAACAATTTAGAATATTCTAGAAAAGGGACTTACTTGTAAATATTAAGGACTTGTGCAATAGTTAATATTTACACACTAGCCCCTATGAGACTAGTATATAAAGGGCCATTCATTTAATAAGTCACCAAGCAAAACAATCAACTTCTCTCTAATACAAAAGTTGCCTTTGGCAATTCTCTTGTGTTCTAACACTCCCATAGCGATCTTTAGTATAGTAAGGCTAACTTGGCATCGCAAGAACGTGAGAAAGTTGGCAAGATCATGAGCGATTTTTCAATTATCGCACTTACACTTAGTTCAAGACTAAGAACGTGACATGAAGTGCGCGTCTTTTTCCGAAAGGTTTTTAATGTAAAAAATTGATCAAAATGTGAAATCGTGCTTTAAAAGCATTTGACATGATTTCAATCAAAGTTTTGAGCAAATGAACCCAGATCTATATTTTAACGGTCCATGTGGGTCCGTATCATTATTTGAGACTTGGGAGTATGTCCAGAATAGAATTTTGAAGTCTCTAGCTTGATTTATCATAACTTGTTGAAAATTAGAAGTTTAAAGGTTTAAAGAAAATTCAAGTTTGACCGAAGTTTGACTTTGTTGCTACCGAGTCTGAATTCTGGTTTCGGAACTAGGTATAAGTTAAATACTACATTTATGACTTGTCTATAAAAGTTGGTACAAAACGGAGTTGATTTGACGTGATTCGGATGTCCTGTCGAAAAAATACTTGTTCTTAAGTTTCATAAAAACTTTCATTCTGTTTGGTGTCCAATTCATAATTCTAGGTGTTATTTTTGTATTTTGATCATGCGAGCGAGTTTGTATGATATTTTTATACTTGCGTGCATATTCGGTTTGGAACCTCGAGGGATTGGGTGAGTTTCAGAGTGGTTTTGGACTTAAAAAAATAGATGGTGCATCTGGTTCTGGTGCAAGTTCCTGATCTCGCAATTGCGAGGTCAATATTCACATTTGGGAACATTTAAATTCCTATAAGGTTCGCATTTGTGAACCATTTCTTCACATTTGCGAAGAGGGGCTGGGTCAGCAAAAGATCGCATTTACGATCAAAATGTCACATTTGCGGAGTCCCAGAGTTCGCATTTGCGAACAAACTATCGCAAATGCGATTATAACATAGGTGTAGGCTTCTTCATATTTGCGAAGCCATTCTCGCATTTGCGGGGTTTGCAATCAGGTCGCAATTGCGACATTTGCGACATTTGCGTGTGGGCAAAACCTGAAAAAAATGGGATTTTAGCTCATTATATCAAATTCTCGATGCTTAACACCTTAGAGGCGATTTTCCCAAGAGATTTTCTTCCTAATTTCTTTGGTAAGCAACTTCAATATGTTTTTTTCAATTACCCATTATATTTCATAAGTTTTTATCATTAAATATAGGATTTTTATAGTAGAAATTGGGAATTTTGGCAAAATTAAGAATTTTTATAAATTTGGAATTTAGACCTCTTGAAGGGATGTGAAATTTTGAAACAAATTACATAATAAGGCTCGGGGTTGAATGAATAATCAAGTTTTGATCTAAATTTCGGGTTTGACCAAGCGGTCACATGGTTTACTTTTCTTGACTTTTTCAATAATTATTTAAATTGAACCTCTTTCTTTCGTGGGTAGTTCCTAAGGCTTATTTTGAATCGTTTGGTTAATAATTTGCTAGATTTTGTTGGTTTGGAGGCTTGTTCGAAAGGCAAGTCCGTGATTGAATTTTGAGTCGATTGAGAAGCAAGGTAAGTATCGTGGTTAACCTTGACTTGAAGGATTAGGACTTATTTGTGTCACAACCTAAAATTAATCCAGTCGTGATGGCACCTATCGTGGTACTAGACAAGACGACACCTTACCAAAACAATTACCGATATATTAATTTCAAAGATAATTCCAAAGCTATTTAATATAAAACCTTCATAAAGGAGTTCAAATCAAAACACACTGTGGAAAAAAGCCCCACATATAGGTATCACTAGTCATGAGCATCTACTACAACCATCTGACAATATTAAGACTAACATAGTCTGAAAATAACTGAATACAACTAAAGAAAGATAAATAGGGAGGAAAGCAGGGTTGCGATCGTCAGGCAGCTACCTTGCTAACTCCGATGGATCTGCGACCGAACAATCAACACTTGCTACCATGTCTAGAAGACGCCTGGATCTGCACACAAGGTGCAGAGAGTAATGTGAGTACGCCAACTTAGTATATAACAACAGTAAATAATGAATGAGAAGTAGTGACGAGCAGTAAAGCATATTAAATCCACATTATGAAATCTCAGTAAAAATACAACATGCTTTTGAAATCAGTGTTTGGATCAAATTATCTCGTGTAAACTCAGTTCCAGTAAAGAAAGTCATTTAAATTTGTTTTCAATAGTTTCAAACAGAGGCTCAATGCAAGGATGAGCAAAAATGATGAAATTACAAATAGTCCATCGGGCAAAACATCACTCATATATAGCCCCTCGGGCAAACCTCACAATCACGTGTATACAATCCCTCGGACATAACTCAGAATCATCCGTAACAGCCCCTGGGGCATACCTTACCATCGCTCATAACAGCCCCTTGGGCATACCTCACAATCACTAGGTACTCGCACTCAATAGGTATCTGTGCTCACTAGGGGTGTGCAGACTTTGGAGGGGCTACTTCAGCCTAAACTATATAACAAGCCAACTCGTGACATAAATCAATTAGGCCCGCGACCTTACTCAATCATGATTCATTAAAACATACTGTGGCATGCATCTCGATTCCATAAATATCCTCACACATCAGGACCTCGGCCTTACTAAGTCATAAACCTCTCAAGCCACTCGGGTCTCCGATGGACTAAAGGCAGCAACCCCTAGCTACTCTTTGGGTGAGGAAAGAGAGATAAATCATGAAAGATGATGCCGTGCACATTCATACTTATGCATATGGTGAGGAAAGAGTGATAAAGCACAAAAGGTGGTGCCGTGTGCATTTACCTTGATATTGATGCATATGGTGAGGAAGAGAGATGAAGCATGGGGGCGATGCTGTGCACATTTCTAATATTTATATGGCGAGGAAGAGAGATAAAGCACGAAGCGTGATGCCGTGCATATTTTTATTAGTGATTGCATTGGTGAGGATTGAGAGTAAAAGCATGAAGGGTGGTACCATACACTTATTTCCAGTTTGTTATGTTTCTTATTGTTATCAGTTCAAGTACCTTAATTGTCTCATTCCGTTATTACTATGATTCTTTATGTTAGTATTCCCCCATAGCATGTTACCCTCCCCATAACTTTTGAACTGCTTATATTACCGTTATTATGCTAGATACTGTTTAATTGCAGGTTATTTTGTTTGTTGTATCCTAGCCTCATCATTACTTTGCCGAGGTTAGGCTCGACACTTACTCGGTACATGGAGTCTGTTATACTGATACTACACTTTGCACTCTTTCTGTAGATCCCGATACTGGAGCCTACGGACCTTAGCTAGGGGTTGCTGCCTTTAGTCCATCGGAGACCCGAGGTAGTCCTACAGGTGTCCAGAGGTCTTGGCATCCTCTTCCTATCTTTTTTTTCTTCTTTATGTTCTTTTCTATTTTAGAGATAGACAGTAAAAATAGGGTATTTGGCCTAAAACAACAATTTATATGCATTAAAATAGATTGATAAAGACTTGATTATGAAATCACTAAGCATAACATGACTGAGTATAAATTTTTTAATCGAAAACAGTGAGAGGATTATAATAAAAAAGCCCTTATGGGTCCAGCAGCTCTGACACAAGGCCTAAACATGACATTTAGCCCAATTTACAAAAATTCTTTCTAAAACGCATAAGTATCATATAGTTTCAACCAATTACGCAACTTATAGTTGCTACGGGATGGATCAACTCACAATCCCCAATGGTGCACGCCCACATGCTTGTCACCTAACATGTGCGTCACATAAAATTAGCAAAATGATACGAAATACAAGGTTTCATACCCTCAGGATTAGATTTACAAACGTTACTTACCTCAAGCCGATCAAAATCCTACTCTGAGATGCCCTAGCCTCTCAAACTGACCTCCAAATGCCTTGAATCTAGGCATAAACAATTTGATATAATCAACACGAGCTAAAGGAATCAATCCCATAAGAAAATGCTAAGCTTTAGGTCAAAAGTTAAAAAGTCAAATCAAAAGCCGAGCCCCGAGCCCATGCCTCAAAATCCAACAAAAGTCACTAAATACGACAATGCATTCGATTATGAGACTAACTATACTAGTCTCACACAAATCCAACTTCGAATAGACTTCCAAATGCAAAAAATTTATTTTATGAAACTCCACCAAATCACGAATTGAATGATGAATTCATGAATATTAGCCAAAACCGAGTTAGAATCATTTACCCTGACGAATTTCTTGAAAAATAGCCTTAAACCGAGCTCCCAAAGTCCAAGATGTGAAATAAAATCCTAAGCTTCGCTTATATAGTGATATTTGAACCTTTGCTATGCGGTCTGCATAATTCCATCACGGACGCACACCTATCAGCGTGGTCCGTGCAGTTTTGTCGCGAACGCATAACACATCTATACCAAGTTTTAGTAGTTTGACAATAACTTTCTATACATATGTCCAAATAATGACTTCTTTACCTTTCTAGAAAGTGGACACGAAGGGATATAATTTTTGTTTTCGAATCATCTCAAAATTCCTTGTATATCAAAAGATATAATCTCCCAAAGTCGGACTAACGATCCTGCAGACCATCTTGATGCCCAGCCGCACACGAAATTGTGCGTTTCGTATTGAGGTCTGCAAAATTTTAGTGCAATCCACAGTCTCCTCTGCGGTCTGTATATATTTGGTGCATCTACACTTCCAAAAGAGCGAGAACCATCTTAGGGTACTGAAATGCCCCGACTCGCTCAAAAGTCAAAACTCACCGCTAAACACACCCAAGGCCTCCGAGACCTCAATCAAAGGTACCATCAAGTCCCAAAACACCATTTAAACTTAATCAAACCCTCAAATCATATTAAACAACAACAAAAACATGAATCGTACACCAATTCAAGCTTAATGAACTTGAAACCTCAAACTTCTATAACCGATGTCTGAACCTATCAAATCACGTCCGATTGATCCCAAATTTTGCACACAAGTCATAAATAACATAGTGTAAATATTCCAATTCTGATATCAAAAGTCAACTTCACGTGCAAACTTTCCAAAATTCCAACTTTAGTCATTTCAAGCTAAACTCCACTACAAACTTCCAACTCACGATCCAGACGCACTACTAAGTCCAAAATTACCCAACAAAACCTAACAGAGCCACCAAAAAATCCAATCCGAGGTCAAATACTAAAAAGCCAAATCTTGGTAAAACTCTTCAAATTTAAAGCTTCAAGCTGAGAATTATTCTTCCAAATCAATTTTGGATAATCGGAAAACTAAAATTGATGATTCACATTTGTCATAATACTTCCTACATAGCTACTCATATCCTCAAACAACCGAACAAAGTGTAAATGCTCAATATGACTGGTCAAGTCGTCTTAGCTTGCCTACTTGCTACGTGATTTAATATATGGGTACAACGTATATGTGAGGTGATGAGTACTTATGCATTTTTGTGGGTGCAAGCATGCGGGTGGAATTTATTTCCTTATGAATTATTGTCTTTTAATTATGATATCTATGCTTAGGATAGGTTATTACGTATTTGATCATTCTCTCCGTACGTATTGCATATTTAGAAATTGTTGGGTAGTTTTGGAAGCTGAAATTGGTACCTTGTCATCATATGTGACGTTAAATACAAATCTCCGCATTGTTTGCCTTCCGAAGTTATGTTACCTTATTCTATGGTGAGGAAGAGTGTTAAATCACAAAGGGTGATGTCGTGCCATTGCATTTACCTCATTTATTGATTAATACAAAGTGATGAAGAGAGTTAAGGCACGAAGGTGATGTTGTACCATTTATATCATTTGTTCAGTCTATTGTGGCGATGAATAAAGTAAAAGCACGATGGGTGTTGCCGTGCCATTTCATGTTACTTATGTCGTCATTTATGGTAAAGATACGAGTAAAACCATTGAGGGTTTATGGCAAGGATACGAGTTAAACCACTAAGGGTGTCGCCATGCCATTTTGATATCATTGGTTCATTTGTCTTCATTGTTGATAATTTGTTTGGCTGTTGCGTGATATTACTCCTGCTGTAGTTATCGTATCTCTCTCCTTTTGCATGTCCCCTCCCAGTTTGTATGTTGTTTCCCTATGTGTTTTGTTATTGTTTCGTATATTAATTTCTTGAACATGTTTGTTTACAAAGGTGTCCTGTAGTAGCCTCGTCACTATCTCATCAAGGTTAGGCTCGACACTTACTGAGTACATTGGGTTGGTTGTACTCATACTACACTCTGCACTTTTTGTGCAGATTTTGGTATCGGTCCCAGCAACGGTCCATAGATTGCTCGGGTCGGCTATTGAGTTGAGACTTGAGGTATATATGCACGATGTTCACAGCCCTAAAGTCCCATTCTTCTTTATCTTAGCTGTGTATATTCTTTCAGACAACTTTACTTTTATTCAAACCTTTATGTACTATTCTATTAGCTTGTGCACTTGTGATACCAGATCCACAGTTGTACTTAGATATTTTGGTTGTCATGACCTTTCGCACTTTATTCCAGTTTTATTTTAGTTTAATTGGTTTTAATTATTTGAATTGTTTTTAAATGGCTTAAGACTTACTCTAACATTGGCTTGTCTAGCGAGTGGAATGTTAGGCGCCATCACGATCTCGAAGGTGGGAATTCCGCGATGTGACATTTCTACTCTCAATTGAGTCTTGGGTTTGAGGCCAATCAAGAACAAAGAACAAAAATAAAGTAGAGACGTTTTAATAGGTAGAAAGCTGAGAAATAATTTTGTATTGCCTTGGTATGCGTGTTACCGTCTATCTTATAAAATAAAAAATTTTCCTTTATATAGTAGGCAAGTTACATCCCTAGTACAATTATGTATACGGCCAAAATTGGGGAGTCCGACTTTGGGGATACTATGTCACTCCATGCCCAACCTCGATAAGGCCGAACCAGAGCATGAGGTGCGACCCCGATGTGTGTCCCTCGAGAGAGCACATCGAAGGTCACCATTGATCGATCTCGGAGCAGCATAATCGACGATCATCGTGGAAAGGCCGGAAAACTCCCAATATACATGGTTGGAGCTGACCAGGTCTGCAAGAATAATGCAAATCCGTACTAAGCCATTATACAGTTGTACCAATAGTATTTCCTTGTTATTATTAGATATGTACTATGTTGGAATTCGCCCCTCCTATATAATGGGGGCCCAAACATTCTTGTAGGAGGACTTTTTACACTGGAAAATACAACATATCGAATATAATACAACATTCTCTGCTCTTTGCTTAAACAATTGTTCTACACATGTATTGCTTATTATTTCATTGTCCATTATCTGTTCATTTATTGTTCTTTATTTATTTCTCATTATTAACTGAAAAGGCCATCCTTGAGGCCTCTATTATTATTGTTTATTCATCAATAGCTCACTTCCAACCTTCCTAAATAGGCCTCGAAGCCTCTGTTCGAGTCAGCTCGAGGCTCATTTTTATGATAGCTTTGGTTTGTATTTCTTATTTTCTGTACTTCCACTTAACATTATTTACCTAAAAACTAGTATTAAGATAAATCACATATTTTTAGAAGTACAAATCAAATATAATTGTAAATTCCATTTTCAAGGTAAACAGTTTTACGCCCACCGTGGGGCTAAAAATAATAGTGATTGTTTTGGTGCTAGTTTTCTAATAACATATGTTATTCTTCACACTTTTTCTTGTCAAATATTCATGCTTGATCATGTCTAACACAAAAAATTCACCTCTTCACGACACCGAGGGACTTGGAGAAAACAGCGGCATAGGGCTCAATATACCACCTGTAAACCCTGAGGGGTGCCAAACATGGAGCCAGTTGATATCAGCTCCCACAATGCTCTAAGCACGGAAGCAGGAGTAGACCCTGCTCGGAAAGGACGCAGGGAAGCCCAGGCTGTAGGCCAAGAAGCACGAGGAATGGAAGAAGGAGGAGTCAGCCTCCAAGTAATATTCCAGATTCTGCAAGCTCAGCAAGTCACCATTGCTCAACTTCAAATCAGAACATAACCCCTAACACTGCCAAACCAGTAAACATGTAGCACGAACCAGTGCTAGAAAGACCCGATGATGCGGCTTGGGGACTAACCCATCAATCATGAAGATGCTCGAGGACCTTACCAAAAGGATTGAATCAGGAGAAAACAAGATAGAGGCTAATGATAAAAAAGTAGAGACTTATAATTCGAGGGTCGATCAGATCCCTGGGACACCCCCAATTCTGAAGGGTATGGATTCAAATAAGTTCGTGTAGAGACCATTCCCGTCAAGTACGACTCCGAAAACCATCACGAAGAAATTCAGAATGCCCGATGTCCTGAAGTATAAAGGGACCACAGGTCCCAATGAGCACATTATCACTTATACGTGTGCTGTAAAAGGGAATGAATTCAAGGATGATGAAATTGAATTTTCCTTGTTGAAGAAATTTGGAGAAACACTATCGAAGGGAGACATGATGTGGTATCACAACCTACCCCTAAATTTAATAGATTCATTTGCCATGTTGGCAGACGCTTTTATGAGGGCACGCGCTGGTGCCATCAAGGTTGCCACCAGAAAGTGTGATGTCTTCAAAATCAAATAGAGATAAAACAAGATGCTAAAAGAATTTATATCTCGCTTTTAGATGGAACGAATGGAATTACCACCAGTCTCCGATGACTGGGCATTACAAGCCTTCACTCAAGGTTTGAACGAAAGAAGCTCGGTATCCTCGAAGAAGCTAATACAAAATTTGATCCAATATCCCTCCACTACCCGAGCGTATGTGCAGAACAGACATCAATTGAAGATCAGGGTCGAAGACGACCAATTAGGATCCCCTCGAGCTCAGTATATCCTACCAGGCTCTTAATGAAGGAACAAAGGTTTACAGAAAGAGAGTCAAGGCCAAACATGGAAAGATATTAGTCATATGTAGAAGATTAAAGAAACTCCCCAAGGTGTAATATACCTCGAGGTGATCGGAGGACAGATCGAGGTCAAAGCTCCCCGCCGGGGACTCATATGTAAAGTCGGGTTCGATAGGCACACTAGGCCGGTAGAGGTAGCCCGACTGTCCGAGTATTACTTCAATGTCGATGCCTCGGACATTGTATCGGACATTATAAAATCAAAGATATCATGGGGCCAAAACATATATTGTCAGACCTTTCATAGAGGAACCCTAACTTGGTATGCAAATATCACGACACCCACGATCATAGGATCAAAGATTGTAGACAGCTTCGAGAAGAGGTAGCCTAACTGATCAACGAAGGGCACCTTCAAGAGTTCCCCAACGATCGATCCAAAAACCAATTTTGAGAAGAAGAGACGAACATGAAAAACAGACTAGAAGAACAACGACACATCATCCACATGATCATTGGAGGGGTCGACGCCCCATAGGGAACCATTGTCAAGCGAACAAAAATATCCATCACTGTAGTTACATACCAGAGGATGCTAAGTATCTGGCCTAACCCCGGAGGAGTAGTGATGAGGGGTCGACATGGACACTTACTAGTGGTCCAATAATATCAGGTACAGTAAAGAGATATGCAAATATAAGGCAGGGTAAACAAATGAAATAAACAAGTAAATACATGGTACAATTCTCCTCTATACAATAAGGTCAAGCTCTCAAATAGCAAATTTCTCCTCAACTAGAGAATATATATAAATATATTAAATGGGCCTCACCGAATAGGTCTCTATAATTCAAATCAGGAACAACTCACATATACACTGGCTTCTTGCCAATGGGGATATTTTAAATATCAAGGTGTACGGTCTGGTCCTATCATAATCCGTGCACTGTTGTGGGTTGAATGGCACGAACTATAGATGCATCTATTAAACTGCCAAGTCGAATGACCCGTTCCAATAAGATTATGGTACATAATCCTGCTGAGGAGAACGACCCAATTCCATTAGAATATGAAGCTTAAATGGGTCCTTGGCTCCCACTCACGAATAAACATGTGATCTATAATTTTTTTGGGAGAACCTTTCGATGAAAACGCATGGTGCATGAGAAATTCGTAAGAGAAACACCATTATTCCGTGGAAAATCATAAAGCTCGTGAAATCATTACAAGTACTAAGTCTACCACTCTATACATGTCTATTCTCAAGTCGTAATGTGAAATAAAAGAGTTAAAATAGCAAAGATAGTCCCTATAATACAAGAATATTATGGTGTGAACCCAAGTCTACTCGGACAATACACAAATCTAACTATGTACCAACTCTCGTCATCTCGTGCATACGTAGCCTCCGAAACAAGTTCAAATATTAAATATATCACCTAGGGGTAGTTTCCACCTCACAAAGTTAGACAAGAGACTTACCTCACTTCAAAGTTCCATAACCATCAACGTCACTCTAAAACCTTAAACCGGTGCCCATCATTCTAAAACCAATCAAATAATTTGAATACCAATAAAAATATACTCCAATACTCATGACAAATCTATTTAAAAGATTTACCAACTCCACTCGAAAAGTCGATAAAGTCACCCTCGAGCCTACATGTCCGATTCTGAAATTTTTTGAAGATAAACATTATACATAATATTAATAATTCAAATATATAATTTGTCCCCAATTCTATGCCCAAATTCGTGGTCAATATCCAAGAACACAAATTTCTAGGGTTTTCCTTAAAATCCTAATTTTTCTATAAATTTCCATGTTTAAATCCATATAAACCAAGTATTTGACATATAATAGGCGGGATTAACTTAACTCTAAGTTTCTAGAAGAATCCCCCCCCCCCAAGAAGCTACAAAATCTCCCAAGAACGAATAAAAATGGCAAAAGTAGCTGTGCCTCGTTCTTTTAAGCATTCTGCGCTGCGACTCACGCACACGTGAACTCCTTGGCCGTTTCTGTGCATCTACTTCCGCGGAACTTCTTCTGCTCCTGCGACCACTGCCTTCGCACCTGCTATCGTGGGTGCGCGAACATTTTCTATTTCTGTAGCTCCTTCGCAGCCTTGGCCCTTCTGCTTTTGTGAGCCATATCTCGCACACTCGGTTGGCCAAGTGCAGGTGCGGTCGCACCAGAAGCTGAAACTTCAACATTTTCTTTAAGTCCATAATCGTTCCGTTAACCTTCTGCAATCCACCTGAGGCCCTCGGGACATTAACCTATTATACCGACGCATCCCAAAACACAGCATGAACTTAGTTGAGCCTTCAAATCATATCAAACAACGCTAAAACCATGAATCATACCCTAATTCAAGTTAAATGAACATTAGAACTTCAAACTTCTATATTCGAGTCGAAACGTATCAAATCACGTCCGATTGACCTCACATTTTGCACACAAGTCAATTTGGCATTATGGACCTACTCCAACTTCCGGAATTAGAATTCGACTCCGATATCAAAAATTCCACTACTGGTCAAACTTCCAAAAACCTCCAACTTCCAACTTTCGCCAAATGACCCCAAAATGACTTACGAACCTCCTAATCCACATCCGAACATGCTTCTAATATCATAATCACCTACGGAGCTATTCCTAGGCTCGAAATTCCAAACCGACACTGATAACATTGAAATACACTTTAACCCAAATTTATGTAATCCTTAAAATGCCAACTTCCACAACAGGCACCGAAACGCTCTCGGATCATCCAAAACTTTATCCAGACATACGCCCAAGTCCAAAATTATCATACGAACCTATTGGAACTTTCAAATCCCTATTCCGAGGCTGTTACTCGAAAATCAATCATTAGCCAGTTCTTCCAGCTTAAAGCTTCCAAAACTAAAATTTCCCATCGGAATCAACTCTGAAATTCACGAAACCCAATTCCGACATTACGTACAAGTCATAACACTTGAAGTGAAGCCTTTAAAGGCCTCAAACCACTAAATGATGCGCTAGAGCTCCAAATGACCGGTCGGGTTGTTACATTCTCTCTCATTTAAACATATGTTCGTCCTCAAACATGCTAAGAACTGCTCTGGAGTTGTCCAAAATCACTGTTTAACATCCTGTGCACCTACCCGTGCTACCACAACCTTGTTGATCACATTAGCTCAAGCTAGACTTAAGATCCTTCTTGCTACCTTATCTGGTAAGCTTTAGACCAAATTCCAACATCCAGAATTCTCCACAATTCCAGATTTTAACATATGAGTGTCGTATCAATCACCGTACACTAAAACCAACATGACCACGCTCCTCCACTGAAAGCATTCCATGCACCACATAACTCATTTGCCAAAGGAAATCTCCCCCAAGCACACCAACTGAATTTCCACTGACCAATAGCTTGTAGTATACAACATAACAAATATAAACCTTATTTCAACTCTCGTAATACTGCTACGATAGAAGGGATATATAGAAACTCATAACCACCTGTCGGATCACAATTATGGTGTCTCTCCTCCTGACAATTACCATCACCTCATTCTGAACTGCATGACAATATTTTCTATTTAATCTCATATAAATCCGATCGCACTGATCCTAGGTCAATAATCTCGTCTCACCATGTACAAGCTGCTTGTCAATGAGTCATCTCAAACATTGACCAAGATCTCATATGATTCCACAATGCGCTAACAAGCTACAAACTCGGAGGCGATACATAAGGAAAATGAACTCTAGAAAGAACTACTCAACCCACGTAACTAATTAAACAACCGAAAAGATGTTATGAACCTCTGTTAGAAAAAATGAGAAATAAGACAGACAAGTATATATATGGAGAACTGTACTCAACATCACACTGTTGAGGCGTGCAACTCGATCCACACATAATACCGTTACGGCGTGCAACCCCGGAATTTTTCAAACTAAATGGAATGACCCTATAACAGTACGCTCCCCATGGCATGATGAATAGCATCTTCTCTGCATCTTCCTCGTCCATTAAGATCTGATGGTAACCCGCATATCAATCCACAAAAGAACCAATCTCATGTTTGTCACAATTGTCGATCAATATGTGAATGTTTGGCAATGGAATGTTGTCTTTTGGACTCGCCTTGTTGAGATCTCGATAATAAACGCACACCCTGGTAACCATGATACATGTGGCGATGTGCCACTCAATCCAAATAATATACCGGTGGCGGCGTGCTACCCGATCCACACATAATAGTTTTTAAGGAAATACTTACCGAGTTAGAGTGCTAATACCTGCGAAATACCCGAATGTCAACCACAGGCACACCAAGTGCACAATACCATCCCTAGGGAGACAATTGTGCCATACGCTACAAAACCCAAGCACAACTAGGGTGCGATAAATGACCTGCATCTCGAGAGACTTCTTGCTCATATAATACCACAAGCTACACGGGATCACAAATCATGTGAGATTAATCAAACCACTTCACAACCACCTAGCATAATATAGATTACACAGAATAGCTAATGGAAAAAATAACATCTAAGGTCCGAAAACTCCTCTGTAAGCAACACCATGTTTAAATGAACATATCCGACCTGACATAGAGAACTCATTGACAATAAATCAAGTGACTACATGTCACACTTATACAATCTTCCCGTGGGATACGCTGCCACGACCTTCCGCACCAGGTAACAAATATGTACATCCATACCACCGGCCATACTAATGGTGTAGAGCAAAGTGAAAGTTTGCAAATCAGTACAATAAGCCTCATACACAAGACACCAATCTCAAGTGAAGCTAACAGCAATACCATCTTACACTAAACATCCAATTCCTCCCCTGCTCATCCTAATTCGTGACATTCTTGTTGGCACCAAACTGCAACCGTAATCCTCAACTTCAAATTCGCATGCCACTCATTGCGCCTAACATACCAATACGTGAGAGTATAAATTTTTTATCATAACTCCTGAACCACTAATAGGACACACACTTCATCATATAGAAACTTTTCACTTAACTCATTTCAAGAGAACCATTACAACACATGGCTGAATTCCCATAACTGTAGAAAATAGAATCCTCAAAGTAGGATAAACCATCATAACTATTCGAGGATCCATCTATACATAAAAAGCCATTATAATCGAATACCTCTAAATAAATCAGATTACGACCGCCATCAAGCCTCGCACATACCACCTTTAATCCCTTTTTTAACATAACACGCTGAAAAAATTGATCATTGCCACCAACATGCCGATTCAACCATATCAACTTCTTCTAATTTACTATGGACTTTACTAATAGATTACAATAGCTATATTCAAATATAACAAACTCAATCCTCGCTCATACTGAGTGACACCATTTTACGAGACCACATTTTCTAAAAATGCATGAACCATCTCATACCCTCCTTGTGCGCAATTTTGCATCTTCAACTGGTACATCCATTCTGAAAATTTCTCAATGGATCTGAAGTTATTTTCTCCCATTCCTCTCTATGAGGCACCATAGAATGATAATAACATAGAACACTCTAAACCCATTTCATAATCCACTATAAAAGCTCGATACTTAATCATACCACATACTCGAATTCCTCTAGCACCACACTTTAAATTTGAACCCACTAGGACCATTGTTGAGAGTCACCCACTCTATCACATTCCCTAATATAATCTAACTCCAAAGACCTGCTAGCATATGAATACCCTCTCAAAGAAGCACCTGGCTAAATTCCTTTCCTTGTACATTACTTCCACCAGAAACAGAAACTCTAAGTCTTCCAAATATTAAACATGAATCGATAAGGCCGAAATAAAGCACGCATTCCCCAAATCCTTTGCTCGAATTAACACTAATGATTTCTTTATTAGTCATATTAACTTGTTAATACACCGATAACTAGGAACCACACAAGCAGACAACTATATGATCTAATCATGGACGGAGGGGCTCCCCACTTAGCTTGAAGTCACAATTACATAAACCTGAAACCCACCAAGATTTCTCCTTTATAATTACCATGATCTTGCACTTTTAACCCGTCAAATTTCCAGAAATATTTTGTTAAAACTTTCATGAACATCCTGAATAATTAACCACACTTGCAATTCGACCTTCCGTCTAGTAGTAAGTGAAATTTTTCGTAGACACATCGTCAACCTCACGCCACAGCTAACCTGCTCACAGGAGATAGCCCACTTCTGAAAATTCCATGACGATATTTTCCAACGACACTACACTAGATACAATTGTTACGAAACTAATAAACCCTCCTGAGCTCGTGTTCAGTCACCAGCTGAACAAGTCTGTTTATTCCCTATTGAATACATTCCAAACTCGAAGTCATGTTGCATCCAAATAAAATCAATGGCCTAGTTACTGCATACCCCGAATTCCCAAATTGCTTTAAACTTTTCTCAAGGTGTGTGGCTATCCTATCATAGAACCCATATGCTATTCCTCCACTCTCCCACATTAGTTAAACCCCGTCCTTTTAGTGACTTCTCAACTTTTTATTATCATTTTTGACCTTCTCGCAATTCAACCACCACAAAACACCTCCTACATGTTCTTCCCCGTCCTTCGTTGCCCAATTGTTGCCTCACATCCGAACCCATATCTGTAGCACTTTAACTAATAAATTACCACCAACTCTAAGCGTCCTAGAAGATCATACATCTCGAGCCATCAACATTAGAAAAACCCATTTGATTTTGAAATCGATACACTCCACTATCTCTGACAACCATTTTACAATTTCACAATACCCTACGCTGAAGGCAAATTGATGAAGACCATAAAACCGGTGATCCTTATAGAATTCAACAAGGGTGTTGAAACCGCATAATAATTGAGAATTACACCACGCTAAAAAATACTAAGTCTCGTCACTCCGCTAACCCAAACCTGAACATGCATAGTTCGATTGCTTTTCCTCCGTTGGAAATAAGATGTTGAACCTCTGAATCATGCACTGAGTAGAACCTTCTTTCAACTCATTCACTGCCTTGACATATAGACAAACACCCTACTATTACACAAATACTTTACGATAACAACGTCTAAACATTATAGCAACCTGCACGTAGCCTTGACACCATCGAAAATATATTGAAATGATAGAACCTCCATCCACAAGAAGATGATAATAACCTACTCTAATGCGCATGTAGAAACACTCTGTTCCCTATTTGTACTACTACTGCAACTCCTGGATTCCTAATTGACATGAGTGCTGAACATCATATAAGAATGGGTAGGAAGGATATAAAGGCATGAGTCTCAAAGGACTCAAATTGCACGATGAGGAATCAATAGGTAAGTGCTCCTAACAACCATATAGCCTCTCGAAGATAAGTACAGACGTCTCCATATCGATTCGCAAGACTCTACTAGACTTGCTCATGACTCGTGATATATAAGTGAACCTAGTGCTATGATACCATGTTGTCACGACCCAAAATCCATTAAGGGTCATGATGGCGCCTAACATCACTGTTAGACAAGCTAACAATAAATGATTATCTTACTTACTCATTTTAGCATTTAAAATCATAATTTTCTTTAATTAAGTAGTACAAAATGGGATTTACAAAGTGAATAAAATATTTTCGCAACTACATTAATGAATAACCCGTAAGCACCCCCAAAACTCGGTGTCACAGGTGCATGAGAATCAACTAGGAAGTAAAATAAAATACAACATCTATTCGGAATACAAATTAGATAGAAAAATACAAATAACTCTGAGGGAGACTCTGCTGGCTGCAGATCATAACATGAAATGCAGCTAATGGTACGTCCACGCACCATCCGCGCCTCCGCGCCCAAAGGACCACCAGACATAAATGTACATGCACAAAAATGTACAGCAAGTGTAGTATGAGTATGTAAATCAACGGATACCCAGTAAGTATCTAGTCTAATCGCGAAAGAGTACTGACGAGGGGACTACATCGACACTTTCTAGTGGTCAATTAATATCAGGTATATTAAAGAGGTAAGAAAATATGAGGCAAGGTAAAAAAAAAAATAAACAAGTATAAATATATGGTACAATTCTCCTCGACACAATAAGATCAAGCTCTCAATTAGTAAATTCCTCCCCAATTGGAGTATATATATAAATATATTAAATGGACCTCAACAAATAAATCTCTATAATTCAAATTAGGAACAACTCACATGTACACTGGCTTCTTTCCAAATATTATGCATGATCCCATGCGGATATTTTATAGAAATGTCAAGGCGTACGACACCCAATCCATCATAAATTTGTACCTAACCGAAGGTCGAATGACACAAACCATAGATGCATTTATTAGAAAGCCAAGGTGAATGGTCCGCTTCCATGAGTGTGTGGTACATAATCCTGTTGAGGTGAATGACCCGATCTCATTAGAATACAAAGCTTAAATGGGTCTTTGACCCCTAATCACAAATAAATGTGTGAACTATAAAATGCATGGCGCATGAAAAATTTGTAAGAGAACACCACTATTCTATAGAAAATCATAAAGCTCGTGAAATCGCTACAATAGCAAGTCTATCACTCTGCGCGTGTTAGTCTCAAGTCGTAGTGAGATATAAAAGAGTTAAAATGTGACGACCCGGCCAATCGTCTCATAAGTTACCGCTTTGTTTCCCCTATTTCTGCTTCTTTATGCTTCGTTACCCGTATTTTTTGTGATCAAGTTGATTAGTTTGCATTCGGAAAGGATTTGGTAAGAAATGAGACACTTAGTCTCTTTTAAGAAGGTTTAAATTAGAAAAGTCAACCGGATGTTGACTTATGTGTTAGAGGTATCAGATGTGAGTTCTGATGGTTCATTTAGCTTCGAGTGGTGATTTATTCCTTGGGAGTGTAATCAAAATTGGTTTTGGAGGTCCAGAATAGAATTAGGCTTGAATTGGCGAAGTTGAGATTTTGGAGGTTCGGTTGATAGGTGAGATTTTGATATAAAGTTCGGAATGGAATTTCGAGAGTTATAATAGCTTTGTTATGTCATTTGGGATATTTTTGCAAAACTATAGGTCATTCGGATGTGGTTTGGTTGGGTTTTTGATCAAAAGTGTTATTTCGGAGTTTTAGAAAACTTAAACTTGAATCCGATGTGTTTTTAGTGATTTGTTGTTGTTTGAAAAGTTTTGATCAGTGGAATAAGTTTTATTGAGGGTTTAGGATGTGTTGGTATTTTTTGTTGAGGTTCTGGGGGCCTCGGGTGAGTTTCGGGTGGTCAATCAGACCATTTTGCAGTTTGGGAAGTTGCAGAAAAATCAGTTGCAGCAGTTGCATACTTTTGGTCTTTGCATTCGAGAAGAGTATGTTGAGAGAGGTGAAGTTTTAACCTTCATATTCACGAAGGTTTCATGAGGTTGTTCATCGTGTTCGCGGACGCGCATAAGGAATTGGGTCCCAAGGGAATTGATCATCGCGTTTGCGTAAGGGTCTCCGCTTTTGTGGATGTATAGGAGGAAAAGGCATCGGGTTTGCGACCTGCATATTGCATTCTCATAGAGTAGAAAATTGGTCAATGCAATTTTATGCATCGCGATAGGGAGGTGTTGACCATGATCGCGAAGAAGGAAGGGTTAGACCTGTGCAGAATGTTTTAAGTCATTTCATCCGCTTTAGGTCTATTTTCACCCATAGTTAATCATTTTGAGAGCTTCTTGGTGGAGATTAAAGAGGGATTTAAGGAAAATCGATTGGAGGTAAGTTTTTTGAACTTAAAACTCGTTTCTATTGTTTGAAATCCACCTAGAACATCATGGAACTTAAGCTAAGAACGGAAGAACTAGGGCTTGGAATTTTGGAATTTTGATTTGGGATTTGGAGGACCAATTGGGGTCACATTTGAGAAATTTTGATATGTATGCAGTCAAGGGAAGAAAAGGAACCCGTTGATGTAAAAAAATTGAGTTTAGGTAAGTGGGCCTGGGGCTCAACTCTTGCTAATTTTGGGATTTTTGATATTTTTCGATTATTTCGCTCGGGCTTTGTTCCCTTAGCATATTGTGATGTATTCATTCTGATTTTTGTTAGATTCGACACGAGTGGAGGCCAATTCGATAGGCAAAGGCATTGCAGAGTAGTATTTTTACCGGTTTGAAGTAAGTAACCATTTTAAATCTGGAACTGAGGGTATAAACCCTGGTATTTGACTTGATTTGACAATTGCGGTGACGCACATGCTATGAGCATTCGGGCATGCACATCTAGGGATTGTGAATTGGTTCATCCCATAGCGTCTATTAAGCCACGTACATTTATTTGAAAATATATATTATTCTATGTTTCAGACATTTATATTGTAATATGGGATGCCATGTTTGGGGTCATGTGTCGATCTGTAGATACCCTTAGAGGCATTTTGACTACGTTCCTCACTTTACTTGTTAAAAACCATATCCTCAGTCATGTTTTTATCTGTTTAAATAATTAAAGCTGGTTTTATCACTCAATTCCTAAATGTGAGGATTATTTGGGCTGAGATCCCTACCTTCTATTATTATGCCCGAGAAGATGTGAGATTAGTGACTGAGAGAGGTCGAGAACCCAATCGCGAGGATATTATATGTATGTATTATGGATCGGACTGCACGCCATAATGATACTTATATGGATCCGGCTGCACACCGCAACGATATATATATTGAATTAGGATGCACGCCGCAACGATATATATTGGATCGGGCTGCACGCTGCAGCGGTATAGTGCTTGGGCTGTAGGAGCCCATCCAGAGTCTGCACACCCCCGGTAAGTGTAGTCGACTATATAGACGGATCAGGCTGTACGCCGCAGCGATATATGGATCGAGCTGCACGCCGCATCAATTACTATGATTTCTATTGTTATGAGGTATATATACGAGCTGAGTGCTGAGAATAAGTACTAAGTGACGAGAGATGAGTCTCGAGTGACTGAGAGGCTGCCCGAGGTGCCATATTTTGAGCGATTCTTCACCCAACAGGCCTTGTTATACTGTTTTCACTGTTTCACCCTTTTTTCAAAAAAAAGCCTGTATTGAAAAATATGATTTCAAACTTTATGCTGACATCATATATTTTATGTCGAAAACTGGTCTTAAACTGCAAACTTGAGCTATTATTCTATCATTACTTTCAGTTAATATGTTTTTAACTGCTCGTCAGTATCTTCAGACTTTATTTTCTTTAGTTACTTACTGAGTTGGAGTACTCATGATACTCACTGCACCTTGTGTGCAGATCCAGGTGCTCGAGGGGTGGAGTGAGAGCTTCAACTATTATCCAGTACTTGCCGGAGTTTCGAGGTTGCTGCACGACGTCTGCAGCCCTAAGTTCTCTCTTCTATCTTATTACTTTTTCCGCATTCCTCGACTGGATGTACTACATATTCAGTTATGTATTAGAGGCTCTAGACTCATGACACCATATTGTTGGGGCTGTGTAGTATTTCTTATTTCGATTTCCGCATATTTCTATTATTATAACACTTATAAAGAATTCCACATTTAAAACTAATGTTAGAAAAATGGCTTAATGTTGTTGATAAATGAGTTGTGAAATAGGGGTTGTCGGCTTGCCTAGTACTGTGATATGCGCCATCACGACCGTGTTTAGGGTCGCGACAAATTGGTATTAGAGCCTAGGTTACATAGGTCCGCAAGTCATGAGTCGGTTTAGTAGAGTCTCGCGGATCAATATAGAGACATCTGTATTTATCATCTAGAGGTTGTAGAACCTTTAGGAAAAACTTCACATTCTTGAAATTCTTGTCGTGCGAACTTGTTGATTCGACTACTAATCTTCTGTTGTTGTATTCTATCATAGATGGTGAGGAAACAAGCTAGCGAACGGTGTGGACAACCACTAGTGCCACCAGCTGAGGCCAGTAGAGGCCGAGGTCACGGTCGAGGTCGTGGTAGGGGCATATCAGCTAGAGCAGCACCGGCAAGTCCACCAGTTGCCCTAGTTCCTGATCAGGTCTGTGTTATGGACGCTGCAGCAGCACTAGTGTTTGCACTGGTTGTGCCTATCATGATTCCAGGACTTCAGGAGGCTTTAGCTCAGATCGTATCAGTGTGTACTGGTTTGGCACATGCAGTTTCAGCTTCTACGGCCACAACTACTTCCCGGGCTGGGAAAGGCACCCAGACTCCCGTTGCTCGCACACCTAAGTAGGTAGTGTTGGGATTACAGGCATCGGGGGAACCTCCAACCCAGCCGGTTGCACCAGCTCAGGAGTTTGTAGTACCAGTTATGCCGGATGATCAGCAGCGTTAGCTTGAGAGGTTTGGTAGGCTCCAGCCTCTGTCATTCAGTGGTGCAGAGGGCGAGGAAGCCCAGGGTTTTCTAGATAAGCGCCAGTGGATGCTTCAGAAAGAAGCTATTCTTGAGACTAGTGGTGTGACATTTACCACCTTTCAATTTACTGGAGCTGCCTTCACTTGGTGGGAGGCGTATGAGAGGCGTAGGGCTATTGATGCAGCATCCCTTACTTGGCATCAGTTCTCTGTTCTCCTTCTAGAGAAGTATGTACCTCAGTCGTGACAAGAGGAGTTGCACAGGCAGTTTGAGCAGCTGCATCAAGGAGAGATGTCAGTGACGCAGTATGACATGTGGTTTTTTGTGTTGGCTGGACATGCAGCTTGGATGGTTCCCATAGATCGGGAGCAGATTAGGAGGTTTGTTGATGGCCTAATGTATCATCTTCGGATTCTCATGACTAGAGAGAGGGTGAAAGGTTCCACCTTCGAGGAGGTTGTTGATATCGCCCGCGAGATTGAGACGGTTTGTCGGTGAGGGAGGCCAAGAGGCCACGGGGATCTGGTAGTTTCAGCAGTGCTCCTTCAAGGGGTCAGTTCCACTAGGGCGGAGGCCGTTATTTTACAAAGGCCCATTCAGCTCGCCTAGATTACCGTAGGGCATCTTCGCGTCATGGTTATCATGGATCTCAGTGGGGCCAGGCATCACTCAGTGCCCTGCCAGCCTAGAGCTCGTCTTGTTAAGAGTGCAGAGATTTTGGACATATGGGGATGTAGTGCCTTCAACTTTATGATAGTTAGTCTCAACAGAGGGGAAACTCTCGACCTCTGCTCCAGTTACTTCACCACCCGCCCAACCAGCTAGGGGTGGAGGTCAGGCAGACAGTGGTCTCCCCAGAGGGGGAGGTCGATCAGGCAGTGTCCCGACTCGTTTCTATGCTATTCCAGGTAGGCCAGATGTTATTGCTTCAAATGTTGTCATTTCAAGTATTGTTTCAGTCTGCCACAGAGATGCCTCTATATTATTTGACCCCGGTTCCACCTTTTCTTACATGTCCTCGTATTTTTCTCATTATTTGGGTACGCCCTGGGAGTTTCTTGTTTTACATGTTCATGTATTTACCCTGGTAGGCGATACTGTTGCTGTAGACCGTGTGTACCGATTGTGTGTGGTGACTATTGGGGGACTGGAGACCCGACTGGATCTGTTGCTATTGAGCATGGTGGATTTTGATGTCAATTTGGGCACAGATTGGTTATCTCTGTGCCGTGCTATTCTAGACTGTCATGCAAAGATCGTCACTTTGGCTCTACCAGGTGTACCGCGGATCGATTGGCGTGGTGTGACTGGTTATGTTCTTAGTAGAGTGATCTCTTTCTTGAAGGCCCATCGTATGGTTGGGAAGGGTTACCTTTCATATGTATAATTTGTGAGGGATGACGGAGCTGAGACTCCCTGTATTGATTCTGTCCCAATTATGAGGGATTTTCCCGACGTGCTTTCTACAAACCTGCCGGGCATGTCGCTAGACAGGGATATTGATTTCGCTGTTGATCTGGTGTCGAGCATAATCACAGCCTACTCCGCGTTACTAAATAGTAGGAAGAGAGGTTCGCAATAGCTTTTACCCGATTTATGGGCCGGGATCGATTTTCACTAGGAGCTAGGAAGGGAGCCGAGTATCTATCTAGAGTAGAGATGCGTATTTGTTCCAAATATCACTTCCAACCATTTTTGGGTTTTCTTTAACAATCTACTATTATCAACTGCTAATTATAATTTCAACTAGATTACGTTAAGAGAGAAATACTAAAAGTTGTATCTAATAGATAAAAAGACACTAGGGTAGTGACTTTCACCTAGGTGGCTATTTCATGGGTAATTGCTTCTAAGGCACGATTGACATGATTGGGGAAATATTCTATAACCGCTGCATGATTTTACCCACTCCCACACCTCTCGGTAGAGAGAGTAGTTTTACCTAATTGACTTTCTCAAGACCAAATGGGTAGGAAAAGTTGCTCAAGCAACTAGGGTTCAAGTCGAGTAATTACTCTCTCGATAACCCTTTAATTAGGGCTATCAAATCTCTCGGGTCCATCCCAATTCCTTATTGGGTCAATTTTGGAGACTTAGGCACTCTTTCTCAAGAAAAGCCAAGTCAACTTAGCACAAACAAATATTTGCAACCACCAATTCATATATTAAACCATATAGTGGACCCAAATAACAAATACCCATAGTCAATCTAACCCTAAATTGCAACACCCATCAATTACCCACACTAGGGTGTAGCTACAACCCTAGCTAATGGGTCTAACTACTCATGCTTGAAGAGAAAAACAGAGAAATAGATGAAGAGAAAGACATAATATTAAATTACTGAAGTAAATATAATGATTCTATGATTAAAACAACGTTAAAGTGCCCAAAATGGCTACAAATAGTCGTCTCACGAGCGCAGCTCAAGTCTTGAAATAGTCGATACCCTAAAAATGGAAAGAAAGGTTCTATTTATACAAACCTAGAAAAATTGGAAAAAAATGCCCATGCGTGGTCAGTGCGGACTGCATAAAATGGTGTGCGGCCGCACTAGGCTTTTGACTCTGCAAAATAAACTCTCTAAACCCAGGCTCCGCGGACCGCACGGAATGGACTGCAGTCACGGAGGCATCTAGTGTGGTCCGCACAAACACAACCATAGACCGCACTGGCTTGAACCATGGCACTTGACATCTCTCTGAAATTTGCTTCCCCAAACCGTATAAAATGGTAGTACAACCACGGTGTCTTCAGTGCGGGCCACACTGCTTTGATGCCTTCAAATCCAGGTCCCTGAATATCCCTAGTGCGGACCGCACAAAGTGTAGTGTGGCCGCACTAAGCCTATTTGTCCTGAGTTGTCTTGTCTTTTGTACTTGTGCAGGATTCACTCTTTTTGAGCCGATCTTTGACATCTCATCACTTTGTTGATCAAACCTGCAATCAAGCACAACATATGAGCCTTTTGGGACTATTTTGTAAGAATTTATAATCAAAGCGTAAGCAAGAAGAAGCATGAAACACGTCAAAATCCCTAGTTATCAACTCCCCCAAGCTTAAGCTTTTGCTTGTCCTCAAGCAAACATAATAATACCCACCCCTTAAGGGAAAATATAAGAATTTTTATCTATCTTAAAGTAAAATAAACTAGCATCAATTGGGACTAACAATTGCCCTCAATACAGATAAATAATTAACAGCATTTAACCTTTGAAAAATCATGGATCAAGTGTGACACGAGAGCATCAAGAGTTGAATTATTACATCAAAGAAGTCTCTTAATTACTTTGGTCATTGTGAAACCCAAACTCACACATCCTCAACTCTCCCTAATTAAACCTCACCTTTTAGAACATTGGCACACACACACCGGGGTTAATAGGAATTCACTCATCTCTCCCAAGAGAAGGTTACAAGTCTGGCTCTAAGTACCATATGCTTGTTCCTTATATAAATATCAACTAATGTAAGCTTCGTTCAACTCAAGATAACATAGGGATTTTGTGGAGTCATTGTAAAGCTTTTGGTTCACGGTAGGAAATGTTTTTAGCCAAGTGGGTTCCATCTTCCCTTAATCACTTTTTTGGTTCATTTGGCACACATTCTCATGACTCTTTGAGTCATCTCACTTCTTTCTAATGGGTTAGAGAGATACATTGTCACTCTTTCTTATGCAATTCAAACTGTTTCTCCTTTTTCAACTTTCCACCCCTTTCTTTTTTTTTGATTTTCTTGAATCCCTTTTTATTTTTTTTCACATTGAGCATTCTTTTTTTGTCTTTTGCTTTTCTTTCTTTTTGAATGACTTTCCTTTTCTTTATTTTTGTGCCTTTTACCACTTTGTTTCCATCCTCGTATCTCCCCCAAAAATTATACTTTTGTCATGTGCTCAAGGAAAGTTGGGTGCCGAGAGGGTATCTTTTAGAATGGCATAGGCTTGTATCATAGTTATAAAGAAAAAGGTCTAAGGCTCAAAAGGGTTAACTAGGGATCATATCATTGGTAGGATATGGAATTGTTCAAACTGTCATTTGGATCAAGGAGAGCCTATAATCAGTTCTCATCAAATTTCACTCAAGATATCGCCTCGACAAACATTTAGGGTAAGTTTAGACCAATGGCTCAGGATTTGGACTTGAAATTCGATTTCTCACCACACAAGCTAAAGGATTGCTAAATACATCGAGTCGGGGGCCCACAACAACCTTAAATACAATTTGAAAACACAATGGTCCCGAAAAACCACTTGATGATTATCGTTCAACGCAAGAGTCTCAAGGACTTTCACCATTCTAAACACAACATTTTGTCTTTGACCATGGGATCAAAGGCAAATGTACTAGGCGCAAGTGAAGCTTTGCTTGAGGTAACCTTAACTACAAACTACTAAAAACAAAAAACGAACTCAAACCCTTAAGAAGGTTGTCATGCCATCCATCACTGGGAAGAGCCACCCGATTCACACAACACTCCACCTTCGGAAAGAACGTGGCATTAAGAAAACCAAAGGCTTATTGAAAACGTCCAAAATGAAAGAAAAATATACGAACATAAATAAGAAGCTAAAAAGGAAAAAATTGTTGCGAAAATAGAATGAATATATACAATAGGGGATTTGAATATACAACGAGGGATGAATATATACAATGATGTAACTTTATATACAGACCCATTGAATGATAAATAAAATGCGATAAAAGTAACTAAATATAAATTACATACAAACCAAAGATGAAAATCAAGAAAACATAAAATGTATCAATATATACAGTCATCCAAAAATGTATGGCGCGCCCCTTCAAATAAAAGCTGTCATTGTCCGCAATCCCAACTAGTCCAAATAAGCACCAAAACAAAATATAAGAAAGGATTTGGAAGACTCCCTAAGTCGTGCCTGTCTTCATAGGATCATGGGTGGTCCATTGGTCCTCTGTGTGCTCGGGAACCTCATATTGGTTCCCGGTGTCCTGCTGCTCAGCTGCTAGGGCCTGGGCCTAGACCTGGTACAACCCTGTGGCTAACTGGAGGAAGCCTCCGGTGGGTCTGCCAACTGGATGATGGCATCAACTCATCTTGGGATCTTCCTCCTCTTCGGAGGCTGTTGTGACTGCTTTGGATGTGTCGTAGCTGGTGGAACTAGGTCCTCAAACAATAGGTCTAAAGGCAGCTAGTCTTCCTTCAACTAGTCAACGTCTGCCCACAGCTCATTCATGGACTCATTAGAGGCCCGTGTCTTTCGTAGCTTCTTATGCTCCTTAGAAAGCTCCTTGAGAGCCTTGCTATGCATCTAGGGTAGTGAGGATTTTCTTCTGGTTTTCAAGTATTTCCTTCAAAGCATCCTCTATCAATTGTGGGACCTGTGCTGTCTGAGCTGCAATAGTGGTGGTCAAGGTGTACAACTTGGATGAAGCAATATACATCTAGTTGTTGAGACTCTAAAGTGTCTGACCCCGTCGACAGGTAGTGATAGGATGGGCCCGGGAAGATGGGATCTATGGGCCTGCTGATGTGGAAGGGCCAGGAGGAATGGTTGACGATGTGGAAGGTCCGAGAGGCAACTCAGCATAAGTGAAGGCAGGCTTAGTAGGGCCTCTACCATAACTAGTTCTTTAGACTGGCCAGTTGGGCAGAACCAGGTGCTTTGTAGTTCTTGTCCTTGGGGTTGTCATTTCCCTTTAAGCTATACCAGGAGAAAGGAGTTGTTGCGTTGACCTTGATTTCATACGGCCTCTTGTCCACCTTCAAATCCCGAAAGTACATAGTAAGGGTGTTATGGAAAGGATAGTTTCGGCCATGCTCGACACCCACTATAGAAATGATACTAGACATCACATTCCCCATATTTATGGGGTACCCTGCTATGATGGAAGAAACCAAAACAACCTGGTGGAGAGGAAGAGTCTGGTCATGGGAAATAGGATCTAATCGGCTGCACACAAATGTCTCCCAACCCCTCGCCTCAATATTTAGGGTCCTCCGTAACATTTTGACCCCAGATGTCAACCAATCAGGAACAATACCCGGGATTTCTAGAAACTAAGCTAACCATGGACGGACTTCCTCGCCCATCTCCATCTTTTCCATATAAAGAGGCTCATCACCTTAATTGAAGCCCATATATTCATTGAGTGTATTCCCTCAAACAACACCTCGAGGTTCCGAATATTGGTCACTT
This sequence comes from Nicotiana benthamiana, assembly GCA_034376525.1. NCBI lineage: Eukaryota > Viridiplantae > Streptophyta > Magnoliopsida > Solanales > Solanaceae > Nicotiana > Nicotiana benthamiana. The sequence goes on from CM067335.1 coordinate 78,879,697, forward strand.
TGGACTTACAATATGGGCTACATTACAATAGAACTCTTTGACCAAGTTTTCATTAGCGTCCACACATGAATCTAAGTATTCCTAACTCACTCGAGTCCTGAACTGTCTATGCATATTGGGGTTTAGGGGTAGAAGGTCTCTGTCAATAAAGCTCCTCTCCAGAATTAATTTTCTCACCAGCCATCATTCCCTAAATTTGTGGTAGGCCACCTGGCTCACGAACATATCCTCCCACATATCAGGCTTCCTAGTTTGGGAAATGCCCCCAACCTGAGGCTCACTACCCTCAAATAATTCTGCATCCCCTTGTACCTCCTCCTCACCTCCGTCTGCACTCTCCTAGTATAATGAAGTTGTGGGAGAGGTGGAGTACTCACTACTGCCAGCTGCTGAGCCTCAGACGACTTAGTGGGAACATGTTCTGGTATTTGGGCAGCGGGTAATGTTGGAGGAGTGTCATCTGTCAATCTGAAACTTGGGAGGATGTGTGTAGGTACTGAGTCTGAAGAATTATCTTAGAAGGGCACATACTCACTCACTGACTGATCACATGCTCTATCAGCTACATTGCTCTCATCTTCTTTATGTTTTGACGAGTCTGGGGAGTGAGTTTAACCATCTTCTACTTCCCTCCTCGTGAGGAGTCACCTCTGCCGGGTTGTTTGGAGCCTTTTACTCTTTGTTTAACCATGGTCTGCACACACAATCATATAACATTGTTAGTATCAATAGAAGCAGTGAGAAACTTGGTGTAAAAAGAATTTCAGAACAGGCATCCAGTGTTGCAGACAGGTTGTAGAAACAGCCCAGTGCGGACTGCACAAGAACGACTGCGGTCCGCACACGGGTGGGGTTCTAAATACCCATCCTCTGAATCTGACCAGTGCGGACCACACAAAATGGTACCACGAACGCACTGGGCCAGTGCGGACCGCACAAAATATAGTGCGGCCACACTGGGCAAAGGTCACCAGGATACAAGATCATCAGTGTGGTCTGCACAAAATGGCACTGGAACCGCACATAATTGACCACGGTCCGCACAGGGTGCCCATTAATGGCACTGAATTAGGGTTCCTAGATTTTGCTTTTAAGTTCAAACTTTCACCTAATTAGGGTCCCTACGCAACTACCCAGTCCAATAAACTACTAAGTCCACATGATTCACGAGTTTACACTAACCTAACCTAACAATTAAACTAATTATGGGAGGGGGGAAAGAAGAAGAGAACCTAAGAAAAACAAAATTTAAATGAAATTCACAAATTTAAAAAGGGAAAATAATTGCAATGTTACCAGCTATAAGATGAGATGAAGATTGATGATCCTAAGCAAGAGTTACGATTCAGAGAGAAGATGAACAGTAGTCAAGTGCTCTGAGTTTCAAATTTTCAAAAAGGGTAACAAGAGACCCTTAAGGTCTATCTATAGAGAATCCCCTGGGGCCCAGCCTCACCTACCAGTGCTGACCGCGTTCCACATTGCCTTGTTCAGCACAAGTTTGAGAAGGCAATCTTCTGTGATACACAAAAAATGGACCGCGGCCGCAAAGTTCCACTGGACACCGCACAAAATGTAGTGCGACTGCGGTGGCAAACTTCAGAGAAGCTTTATCTTACCCACACTAGTGCGGTTCGTACAGAATGTATTGCGGCCGTACTAGAAACTTCAGAGACCTGTGTATTTTTCCATCATGCCTTACACTACATCAACATAACCTGAAACATCTCACAACCAATTAGCCTAAAAATCAATTCTATACAACCAAGAAAACAAGAATAAAAACACATGGGTTACCTCTCAAGAAGCACCTGATTTAACGTCTCGGCACGACGCATGTTACCACCGCATCACTTAAGATTAATGAGCACTACCACGTGGTTGTCATCAAACTATCCAAGATAGTGCTTGACCCGGTGCCCATCAACTGTGAAAACTTCCCCATTTTTGTTCTTTAGATCAAGAGCACCAAACGGGGTCACAAACACAACTTCAAATGGGCCACTCCATTTTGATTTAATCTTTCTCGGAAACAGACGTAACCAGGAGTTGAATAAGAGAAACAAATCACCAACCTTAACTTCTTTCCATGAGCATATCTGCCATGAATGTACTTCAGCTTGTCCTTATACAAGGACAAACTGGAGTCGGCATGGAATCTAAATTCATCAAGTTCATTGAGTTGTTCAACACAAAGATTGGTTGCAATATCCCATTCCAAATTCAACTTCCTCAAAGCCCACATAGCCTTGTGCTCTAACTAAACCGGTAGATGGCAAGCTTTCCCAAACACTAACCGACACGGAGACATACCAATTGGAGTTTTTTAAGCCATGCGATAAGCCCATAGAGCAGCATCCTACTTCATCGACCAATCGACCCTATTAGCATTGACCCTCTTTGACAAGATACTCTTGATTTCCCTATTGGGGACTTTTACTTGACCACTAGCTTGAGGATGATAGGGGGTAGAAACCTTGTGATTGACACCGCACTTGGAAAGCAACCTATCGAAAGCTTTATTGCAAAAGTGAGACCCCTCATCATTAATAATCGCACGAGGAGTGCCAAATCTTGTGAAAATACTCTTTTTAAGAAATGCAACAACACTCCGGCCTTCATTTTTAGGCAAAGCCACGACTTCAGCCCACTTTGAGACATAATCAACCGCCACAAGAATGTAAGTGTTCCAACAAGAGCTAACAAATGGACCATAAAATTGATGCCCCAAACATCAAAGATATCCACTTCAAGAATGGTATTGAGAGGGATCTCATCCCTTTTTTACATTCCACCCGCTCTTTGGCATTTGTCACATCTCTTTACAAAATCACCCAATCTTTGAACAAGGTTGGCCAATAGAATCCACAACTAAGAACTTTAGAAGTCGTCCTCGCCCCGCCATGATGGCCATCACAGGGAGAGGAATGACAAGCCTCCAAGATACTCAATTGTTCTTCCTCCAGTACATATCTAATCACACCATCCGTGCAAATCTTGAAAAAATATGGATCATCCCAATAGAAATCCAAGCTATCCCGCTTGAGCTTCTTCCATTGGTTAGAAAAGAACTCATACGGGATTATTCCGGTCACAAGATAATTGGAAACATCGGCAAACCATGGCATATCATTCATTAACACCGCAAGGAGTTGCTCATTGGTAAATGAATCATTGATATCAAGGCCATCACAAGGCATCCCCTCCTCATCCAAATGGGACAAGTGGTCCGCCACTTGATTCTCACTACCTTTCCGGTCCATAATTTCTACAACAAACTCTTGAAGTAGTAGTACCCATCTAATCAATATTTTATTGGAGTCTTTCTTTATATGCAAATACCTAAGGGTGACATGATCGGTGTGCACTATAACTTTGGCCTCCATAAGATATGGTCGAAAAATTTTCATTGCAGACACTATGGCCAACAACTCTTTCTCGGTGGGTGTATAGTTCCTTTGAGCCTCATTCATGGTCTTGCTTGCGTAGTACATCCGGATGAATCATCTTGTTAATCCTTTAACCAAAAACAGCCCCAACTGCAATGTCACTTGTGTCACACATGAGCTCGAAAGGCAAGCTCCAATTTGGTGCGGTAATGATAGGGGTAGTGGTCAACTTAAGCTTAAGAATCTCGAATGCTTGCATAAATACCTCATTGAACACAATCTTCACATTCTTTTCTAGCAACTTGCAAAAGGGGTGTACCACTTTTGAAAAATCTTTTATAAACCTCTGTAAAAACCTGTGTACCCAAGAAAACTCCTTACCCATTTGACAGAAGTAGAGGAGAAAGCCTAGAAATCACCTATATCTTGGAGTTTTCAAATTCAATTCCTCATTTTGAAATCTTATGACCCAACACCATACCCTCTTCAACCATGAAATGATATTTTCCCAATTGAGTAGAAGGTTTGTCACATCGGGCCAACACTCTATCCAAATTACACAAACACTCTTCAAAGGAATTCCCAGCAACACTGAAATCATCCGTGAAAACCTCCAAGATATTTTGCATCATGTCAGTAAAACTAGCCATCATGCATTGTTGGAAGGTCGTCGGAGCATTACACAATCCGAACGACATCCGAGAGAAAGCGAACGTGCCATACAGACAGGTAGACGTGGTCTTCTCTTGATCATCTGGGGCAATTAAGATTTGATTGTACCCTGAGTTTCTATCCAAAAAACAATAAAAAGCACGCCCCACAAGACAATCTTGCATTTGGTCAAGGAATGCAAATGGGAAATGGTCCTTTCGGGTCACCTTGTTTAGATTCTGGTAATCTATACATACTCTCCATCTGGTGATTGTCCGAGTAGGAATAAGTTCATTGTTTTCATTGGTCACCATAGTCATACCACCCTTCTTCGGTAGACATTGCACCAGAGAGGTCCACGAGCTATCAGATATGGGGTACATAACCCCGGCATCCAACAATTTGATCACCTCTTTCTTCACTACTTCTTGCATAGCCTCGTTCATTTTCTTTGATGCTCCAAGGAAGGTTTTGCATCATCCTCCAAGATAATTTGTGTATGCAGAATGCTGAGCTTATTCCCTGAATGTCAGCTAGAGTCCATCCAATTGCCCTTTTTCGCTTTTGAAGCACCGCCAAAGTGGCCTCAACCTGCATGTTAGTAAGGAAAGAAGAAAGAATAACTGTTAAAGTAGAGTTTGAGCCCAAGAATTCATACCTGAGGTGTGGAGGAAGTGGGTTCAACTCCAACACTGGTGGATCCTCAATTGATGGCTTTGTTGGTGGAGTTTTCCGATTTTCAAGATCCAAATACAACTTCCTCGCCTCATAAGAATAAGAGCCCATCCCATGTAGGTAATTCATGCACTCCATTATACTTGAGTCATCATTGACATCTATATTTAATAGCACGGCCTCAAGAGGGTCCTCCACATTGATCATAGCACTGGTATCATCCACAATCATAGTTGTGACTACAAATGAGCACACCTCGGTGCTATTGGGTTGCTTCATGGATTTGCAAACATGGAATATGACCTTTTCATCACCCACTCAGAAAGTGAGCTCACCCATTTCAACATCAACCAAGGCCTTCCCCGTTGCAAGGAAAGGTCTTCCCAAGGTAATTAGAACTCCATAGTCCACTTCACAATCCAAAATGACAAAGTCGTCCATCAATATGAATTTGTCCACCCGGACAAGAACATCATCAATAATTCCCAAAGGTCGCTTCATAGATCGATCCTCCATTTGAAGTCCCATTGAAGTTGGTCTAGGTTGCCCGATCCCCAAAGTTTTGAAAATCGATTAAGGCATAAAATTGATACTAGCTTTAAGTCACATAAAGCTTTGGCAAAGTTGGCACTCCCAATAGTGCAAGGGATAGTAAAAGCTCTGGGGTCTTCAAGCTTTGGTGCCATTGAATTCACTATAGCATTCACTTGGTGAGTCATCTTTATTGTTTCACAATACATGGATCGCTTCTTTGTCACTAAATCCTTCATAAACCTGGAATATCTCGGCATTTGTTCAAGAGCCTCCACCAAGGGCACATTTATAGACAAGCTCTCCATCATATCAATAAACTTCTTGAATTGATTATTATCTTTGCTTGCAATTGATGATAAGTTGGGGGTGGCCTAAGCAAGGGTGCCTTGGCTTTTGGCACAACCGGCTACATGTTCCCTAGACGGGTTCACGGTACCTTGAGTTTCCACCTCGGCCTCATCAATTTCAATCCTCACATCATTGTTCATATTCTATTCAGCCACATCTTCAACAATCAATGGTACTTTATCATCTTGTAACTCAACATTTTCATCCACAACTTACTTTTGATTTGAGGCATTCACATCATCGCCTCTCCCACTTTTTGTTGTAACCGCCATCACATGATTGCTACCACCCTTTGGATTCACTACCGTATGATTTGGTAGAGACCCTTGGGAAAAGTATTCAAAGCTTGAGAGATTTGGCCTAATTGCACCTCCAAGTTCTGGATAGAGGTATTGTGAGAAGCCAACTGAGCATCAGAATCTTGATTCTTCTTCATCATCTGCTTGAACATCATCTCAATTCTACCCAAGTCACTTCCAGAAGAACTAGGACTTTGAGAAGGGAAGGGGGTGGATTTTTTGGTTGTTGATACATTGGGGGCCTTTGAAAGCCTTCCCCCGGTTACCTTGGTTTCCATTGTTGTTCCACCCGCCTTGATTGTTGTTATTGCCCCAATTATTGTTATTTCCAATCTAATTGCCTTGGTTGTTTTGGTAACCCAAATTGTTGTTTTGGTTGTTATTCCAACTGCCACCACCTTGTTAACAACCCCAATTTCCTTGGGGTCGCCATTATTGGTTTGAAGAGTGGCCTCTATTGCCTTAATAGTTGTTGACATATTGTACCTCTTCACTTTAGTCATCATAACCATTATATTAACACCCATCATACTCATCAACAATTTGCTCAGAAATTCCTTGATTATGTTGCCTCTTTTGCCTTCTCTGGTTAACAAGCAGACTAACACCCTCCAAGGCATTCACTTGGCAAGGATTCTAAACTTGTTGCAACTGCGCCTTGTTGATACCCAATTGTTTTCTATGTATTTATATACCAAAAATAATACCAAAGTAGCATATAGATGTATATATAAGCATCCACAAAATATTTGGTATTTCTCTACATTTTTCAAGTATTTTAAAACTAATTTACGACTTATTTTGTACTATAAAATCCAATATTTAGTCCCAAATCTTGTTATTTTGATAAGTAATCTATTTTATTCTCTCATTTACATAAAATATAATTTATATAATTTTTTACAGGATTTTACCAGGGTCATTAGTTATTTCTAAATTAAAATTGCATTAAATTTCAATTCTAGCCCATTTATCAATTTGACGAGTATTTTAACTACAAAAATGTTTCTGATAATTTTAATCGATGATTATACATATTTTATTAACTCAATATTTTTATTGGATTTTTATAATAACATTTACTATTTTATACAATTAAATTAGGGGAAAATTGGTCATTTAAATTGTAGCCCTTTAATCTTTTAATTGTAGCCACATTTCCGCCCAAATTAAACCCCTCAAATTATGTGACCCAATTTGCAATTACCCGACCCAAAACCCACCTAACTAAACCGCCCCGGCTCTATCTTAATCACGACTGTTGATTACTCAGATCAACGGTCCACGTTTAACTTACAAAAATTAAATCCCCATAACCCCCTAACCCTAATCAGTGATACAAAACAAGCCGCCCTTCACCCCCAAATGCTCTCTAGACCCTCTCAAATCCTAATCGTCTCCAGCTCTTCTCACCTGCATTCATGGCTATCCAAGACCTAAAACCCCTATATCTGTGCACCTCTCACCTCTCCTGGTCTTTGGGTTCGAGAATCGGAACTTACTTCAAAATTGATCGGCCGGAGGTCCTCCAATGTTGTCATTGCAGCCGTGTCCAGCCTTGCTCCGTCGAGCATTAAGGTCCTGGGTCCTTGGCTAACTCCGACGAGTCCGTTCAGGCTTTTCTTCCCTAATTTCACGAGGTTCTTCTCTGTGTTTATCTTTATGATTTCTCTAAGCTCTAGTTATTCTCTGAAATTTTTTGGTACTTCTCACCTTTTCTTTACCCGTTTCGTTTTCAAACTGTTTGTTTTCTAAGAAAATAGGATTTCCCTGATTACTTTGATTTCCTTGGTTATTTTGCTCTACTATGCTTTCTTCTAGTTATTATTGTGATTTCTGAGTATTGACCACCATGACTCCTTGGTATTTCTTTACTATGCTATTTCTAGGGTTTCTGAACTAATATGCTTACTATGTTCCTTGTTCGTCATTTATGTTCACTTTCATCTATGTTCTTTTTTACATGTTATATGTGACAAAAAACCCTAAGCTTCAGGGGGCTTTCCTTTTTTATTTTTCTCAGTGTACTTACTCGCTCCTTGATTAAAACCCAAGCCGTCTTTGATTTCCTGCTAGAGTGCTATTGCTACATGATTGTTCTACTAATTCCTGTACTGCATGCTCGAATTTGTGCATCTCTTTATATAGCTCTATTTTTTCTTTTCTAATAGCCCTAATTTTGGGAAAATTGATTTCTTATGAATCTGTTTGATTTTCTAATTTGGACATGCTCTTTGACCAAGTGCAAAATTAATTAGTTCCTTGATCCTCTATATTACTAACTTACCTTATGTATTAAGTGTGTGGATTTCAACCCCTTTTACAAACTTGTCCTGCATTTTGTGACTTATATTTGATTTTCTTTCCAAAAATAAGCTGGTGGTATTTACCCCAATTCCGGTTCCTTAATTAAGGGAAGCTCTTCCCTTAATTGATTGTAATTGATACTGGGATTATTTTCTTGCCTTAGTGCTATTTATTTTTTCATACTATAAATATCATTCACTTCTTCTCACCTCAAACACATACTGATATACGAGTACTCTCTAATCCTACTGAAAACTCTCTTCTCTTCTACATTCTTCTCTGTTACTTGCTCTCTTGCTAAGAATTAGTCGACTGAAAGACAAGGCTAATTATAAGGATCTATATTTACTCTGTTATTCAAGTTGCAACTAGTAAGCTACTAATTCTATATCATCAACCTCCAACTAGTTGTTTACTTCACCTTGTTCACTATTTGTGTATTTCAATTTGAGTTTAGCATGTCCAACCCCGTTCCCTTCCCCTAGCCTGTTAGTGTATTTCAATTTAATTTTAGCATGTTTAATCCCCTTCCCCGAATCTATTTGTGTATTGCAATTTAAGTTCAACATGTTTAATCCCATTTTCCCTTGTCTGTTCAGTTCAAGCTTTAGCATGTTGAATCTCTTTCCCCATTTCCTTTGTCTGTGTGTATTTCAGTTGCAGCATGTTTAGTTTTCCATTTTTCCTTGTCTTTTTATGTTTTATTTTTCAATTCAGTAGGCTCAGTCCCTTCTCTTGGCTGTTTATTGTTCATTATGTGGTTTGCGCTTTTGTACGCCCCCTTTCCTATGAAACCCTTTAATTTAGTCTTGCTCTCTTATATGATTTCCTTTTCCCAGATCCCTGTATGAATATGAGGGTGTTCTGGATTAGGTGGCATATCATTGCCACTCCTAGTCTAGAACTAAGGTTGTTAACAGCCTATACTCAAAGTAATCCTATTCCCTACCCCTCCCCCCCTATTATGTGTTTGAGCCTTGAAAATGGCCTGTTGGTGTCCTAATAACCATACAGGCCTTAGTCTATCTTGTTTACAAGTCCGCTCCTGTATTTCAACCTTTGTAAGTGGTTAGGGTGTGCCCTCCTCACTCTATAGGCTACGTATGACAACCTCCTACATTGGTCTTCCTCTAATTCATCACTTTTACACTTATTCTTAGTGCTTTAAGTCCTACTTCCCCTTGGTAAGCCATTTTTAGGAGACCTCAGATTCTCCTCTAAACTTGGATGCTTTAGGGCTAGTAATTCCACACTTGCACTACTCTAAAGAAAAAGCCTCGGATTTGGGAGCCCGGATTTGGTGAAAGGCATATTGTTGGACATTAAAGTTGCTTTGCGCTTCATCGGGCCTGTTGTAGTATTGATGTATCTACTTATTTCCTTTAATGTTATTTTTCTGTCCAGATTCTTGTATCTTGTAATAAAAGAACTTGGGGATCTAGTGAAAGGGAATATGTGAAGGGTTTACTTTCTTGCAATAATGTCATATAGTTATCATGTCTATAGGGTTTGTTTTCTTGCATCTCATATAGATTCCATGTCGATAGGGTATACTTTCTTGCATTAGTGTCATATAGTTATCATGTCTATAGGGTTTGCTTTCTCGTATCTCATATAGATACCATGTCTATAGGGTTACTTTCTTGAATCAATGTCATATAGTTACCATGGCTATGGGGTTTATTTTCTTGCATCTCATATAGATACCATGTCTATAGGGTTTGCTTTCTTGCATCTCATATAGATACCATGTCTATAGGGTTTACTTGCTTGCATCAATATCATATAGTTATCATGTCTATAGGTTTGCATTCTTATAGCCTCATATAGAAACCATGCTTATAGGTTTGCATTCTCATAATCTCACCTAGAAAATATGCCCATAGGAACCATATAAACGCTAGGCAAAACAGTAGGTCGTCCAAACTTGTAAAAAAGCTGTAACGAAAAGGATCAATGTGCATGTTATAAAGGTCCAGCTCGCCTAGTGATAAGAACGTCTCAGGTCAATTGGTCTTGAGTCCGTTTGCTTTTAAATCAGGCCCAAGTCTGCCCCTTTTACATTACTCTGAACCTGTAAATGTCTTTTAAAATGCTAAATCTGTGGCTTCAAACGTTTTGCCCGCCTAAGTTTAATATCTCAAGGCCTTTTAAGCTCTTCTTCTTACGTCTCCTTTTGTATTCAAGTTGTTCGGCTGAATGCAAGCCATTTCTAAACTCCTCTGCAACTTTAAATCTTTTTTAATATATTCTTATCTGAAACCAATGTTTTCCTCCTGATTTTAAAACCTGTCAATTCCTAATTACGGGCTCGGAGGGCGCAAAGAGGATTTTCTATCTAACTTTCATGTGTCAGACTAGTCTTCTTGTTCCTTAACCTCTTCTTTTTAAAGACCAAATCAGTATTTGAAGTCATGCTAAACTAGTTGTTGTTGTGCTACGGGGTATTTGAGCCCTTAATTGTCCTTTTTGCATACCACTTATATGTTACGTGTCTTTGTCTGTCGTTCTAGTATTTTACCTTTGAAACTCTATATATCCTATCTCTCTCACCCCCTCTTTAGGATTAGAAGTCCTAATATCCCAGGACTAATAGGTTGGGACGGGTATTAGCATGCAATAAGTAAACGATACCAACGCGTTCAAATACCTCAACAGGCTGGGAAGGGTAGAATACGGAGATGATGACGATATGATAATATCATAAAGCAGCTTCTCTTCAAGAATGTGTGCATATTTTATATCAAATGATCCATATTATAGTTAAAACTATGACCCTTCTCTCTTTGGTTTGCTTTATTTAGATGTTCTTTTATAGTAATGCTTTTTAAAATCAGTCTTCTCTCTTTTTATATTTACGATCTTCCTTCTTCTTTAAAGCTTTTCAAGTTGTGTGAACGTTATATATGTGAACCTTATTTTTTTTATTGCTTCATCTCTTCATAAAGTCACATTTAACATGGTCGAGAACCACACTAGTGGATCTTGAGGGGTGCCTAACACCTTCCCCTCGAGATAATCTCAAGCCCTTACCTGAACTCTGGTTTCCTTTCAAAATACTCCTCCCATTTCTAATAGTGTCCTATTGCACTATAATCATTTGGTGGAGACTCTTCAAATTCCATAACCCAATTCCCAAACGGGAGTGAGAGTTTTTTTGCCCATAATGTCGTGAAACCCCATTTCGCTTTAGGGAAAAGGGGGGGCATCGACAGCATGGGGACTCTGCTGGGGATTTCTTTTTAGGCTTTTACATTACATGCTTTGTGAATTTATTGCTTTTATTACTACCTTTATTTATTTCTTTAATCATTTCTTCACATTTACTAACTTGTTTCTTCATGTCTTTCTTTTCTCTAACTGTTTTACCGCTTTATTTCAATCCCGTTTAATATTCCGAGCATTTATTGTAATCATTATTGTATGAAAGTGAAAATACATGTACTTATTTCATTGTTGTAATTGCATCCTTCAACATCATTTTCCACTCGTGGCAAACAAATCCTATAGCAATGCATATAATGAGCGGTTGCGCCTTTCCATTATTACAAACCCCTTAAATTTGGCAAAGGCATATTTGCGGTAAAACCAGTCGATCAACAGTGTAGCCGACGGTTCCGTGCCTTTCCCTCTTGAGTTGTCCGCTCAAGGGTACCTTGTCTAGCACTTGTAAAGTAGGAACCTTACTCTGTTTAGCTGTTCATGCATCATGGTCAAACTTAGCCGAGTCAGTTATGTTGTCCGCAAAATGACTCATTAGGATATCCTAAACCAAAAGTCCATTGGGTTTCCTCGAAACCCAAGCGGACATTCACGTTATGTGCATTGATTTGGAGAACTAAATACCTCTTGCTATTTATTGATTTATATATTCGAGTCTGGTGGGTTAAGGGCCTAACTCTCTATTTTGCAGGAAATGAGGCACGAGGTCCCCAGATTTGGTATGGTATCAAACATTCAGCAAAAGTTACTAAGCTGGTGGGATGATCTGCAAAGTAGTGATCGGGTTCTCGTCCGCAAGCACTTAGGAAATATTCCTTCACTCCTGGAAGTTAGGCCAGATAACAAGATTGGCTGCTACTATGTTTTGGGATAGTGAAAGGTCTGTCTTCCGCTTTGGGGGTATATAAATGACGCTGCTGTTGGAAGAAATTCGGGGTCTAGCCAGAATTCCTTGGGATAGCCCGGGGCTGCTTATGCTAGAAAACCGCAAAGGTAGAGGGTTCCTGAAAATGATGGGGCTCAAGAAGAATCCTAATCTGACCAGTCTAAAGGATTCCTACATATCCTTCGACTTCATGTATGAAAGGTTCGGATATAGAAAATCCTACCGCACTCACATGGACGAGTTCGCCCTTACCTCTTTGGGGTAGATACATAGGAGAAACTTTGTATTCATGTTCTGTTTCCTGGGCATGATAGTCTTTCCAATGAAGAAGGCTAGAATCCATACAAGACTAGCCATGGTAACCAAAGCCATAATGGAGGGTATCGACGGGCAGACATTCAACCTAGCACCCATGTTCCTCGCCGAACTGTACCGAGCCTTAGAAAAATGTCAACAAGGAGCACCACACTTTGAAGGGTGCAATTTGCTACTACAACTCTGGCTCATTGAACATCTTCAGAAGGGAGAGTATAGACAGGAGATCATACGTCGAGATTGGGATGACCATATCGCTTTCCATCATCCGAAGCGAATGCACTTCATGCCAGATATGTTCGATCACCCGGAAGACGCCAGTGGAAGGGTAGAACTATTAGAGAATCTGTGAGAAGAGCAGGTACAATGGATGTAGGAGTGGTTTCCAACTGGAGAGTTTATTATTTGGTCTAGGGATGCACCATTCCTTGTACTTGAGGCTTAAGAGGAACTTAACCTTATGTCCCTATCTGAGTCATGATGCAAGCGGGAAGAAACAAGATTATACCAAGGGTAGAAAAGATGAGTCAGTACAGAGCTGATTTCCAAGATGACGATAGCCCACATAGGTGTCGGGCTCAGCATATGTGGCATTCTAATCTCATTTTGGAAAAGTAATCCATGGAGCCAGACAGGTATCTGGCGGGGCATGCGCCATTTTATCCGAGGTGGCTAGAAGACGATCATATTGGCTTGGGAAAAACATGTTTCGTCCATGGTCACAGGGTTATTGATGAGGAGACTACAGCAAAGGTCAAGTATAATCAGCTACGCAAACGAATGCGAGAATGTGAAAGTAAACATCGGGAAATGCTAGAGGCCTAAGATAATATAATCAATGACTGGAATGACATGGCTGCCCGCGTAAATAACTGTTTAGGGTACTTGGAGTGGGGTCTAGTGGAGCTGGAAGGCAAGTTTCTGGAAAGGATCAACGACTGTCAGGAAGCTGAAGGTAACGAAGGTGGGCACTTGGCTCTGGCTTACTTGTTGTTGGGACTGCGCGAGCTGATGAAACTATACGAAGGAGGCAAAGATACCGAATCTAGGGAAGGTCCTTCGGGACCAAGTAGTTAGAATTTTTACTGCTTTCTTAATGTAATAAAGCCCCGGGCCATTAGCGACAATTTCTTTTATTTCAGTTTGTTTTGACTCGTTCTATTTTCTATCGATAAAATGAGGAGTTTGGTGTTATAAGTTCTCCAATAGTATCTGTCGCAAAGCCTACCTCGGGCACAACGAGGCACCCAAATAGGAAACGACTTATATTCTTTCAACAACGTGTTTAAATACCGCAATGTTTTCTTTCTCAGAATCCTCACTAACTTGTTACCTTTTTGTTTTTCTTTTATTTTTTCCCTTCCCCAGAGGTTAGTTTGTGCATTTTGGCACCATTAGCATACTCAACAAGATCTAAGGGTCCTTCTCCTCCTCCTTCTCCTCCGAGTCCCCCAGAAAAAGGAACAAAGGAAAGATGGGAGAAAATGAAGTAAGAAAGGAAATTGAAGGAACTTTCCAAGGTACCCGGATCACCTAAGAAACTGCTGCTCATTTGGAGTAAACTTTGCTAAGGTTCCGAGAGGAACTAGACCAGGTCTGGAGTTTGGCAAGTTTGTCCATCTCCCTTGCTGCTGCATATGTCAACAACCAGGTCCCTGCACCTCTGGAGAAGACCCCAACCCAAGCTCGCAACAATGCTCCACCGCTCATCCCTGATCCCCAAAATGCTCCAAATCATCAAGATACCCCTATATTTGTGAATATTGTGCCATACTATACACAGCCTATATCAGAGGCGTCAGAATCAGACTCACTCATTCAGAACTTAGCTGCTGAACTCAAGAAACTCACTAGCAGGGTTCAAGGTGTGGAAGGTAATAAAGGTGTAGAGGGTCTAAATTATGAAGATCTTTGTGTTCAACCTGATGTCGAACTCCTAGAGGGGTACAAACCTCCTAAGTTCGAAATGTTTGATGGTACGGGCAATCCTAGGGTTCACCTCAGGATGTATTGTAACAAGTTAGTGGGAGTTGGTAGAGATGAAAAGATCCGCATAAAACTGTTCATGAGGATCTTGAAAGGCGATGCTTTTTCTTAGTATATCAGCCAAGATGCGAAGAAGTGCACGAGTTAGGTAAACACGGCGTCCGAGTTCATGGAACGTTTCAGGTTCAATACTGAGAATGCGCTAGATGTGTTTTATATCCAGAATTTGAATAAGAAGCCCACTGAAACCTTTCACGAGTATGCTACTCGTTGGAGGTCGGAAGCTGCCAAGGTTAGACCGACTTTGGAAGAAGAACAAATGAACAGATTTTTTGTCCATGCTTTGGACCCACAGTATTACGAGATATTAATGTTGATAGAGGGGCAGAAGTTCACTGATATCATCAAATTGGGAGAAAGGATTGAAGAGGGGATAAAAATGGTATGGTTACTAACCTTGAGGCGTTGCAGGCCACCAACAAAGCCTTACAATCAGGTGGTACGTCGAAGAAAAATTATGTAAACTCCGTAATGGCTGCGCAAAGAAACCACTCTCCATGAAATATCAACCCTACCCTCCAACCCCACTCACATACCAACCCTCTCTAAATTACCAGGCACCTTCACCTACCTATCAAAATCCACATCCCGTCTACCAAGCATCTCTATCACCAACATATCAGCCCATCTCACTAGGATATTCCCAACCTGCACCCTTATACAAAGCTTACAACTCCCAACTTCCTCACTATTCATCACCACCTACTCGCCAAAACTTCCCACGACCAAGACCAAACTTTGACTGCAAGCCGCCCAGATAATACACCGCTATTGCTCAACCCATTGACCAATTGTATGAGAAGCTCAAAGCCGCTGGATATGATACACCCATCCCAGACACAACCTCAGAAAACCCTTCCCAATGGATAATTCCAAATAAAACCTGCGCATACCATTCGGGGATGAAGGGCCATACCATCGACGAGTGCTGCTCGTTGAAGGACAAAATTCAGACCTTAATTGACAACAAGGTCATCATAGCTAAGGAGCCTACTCTCAATGTTTGCAACAACCCTCTACCAGACCATAAAGGTGGAGGCATCCACATGATTGAGGTTGAAGACGACTTGGACCCCGAAGGGTCAATCGGTTTGATTTCTGAAGGAGATGAGCCCGAGAAGCCGGCGGTCACTCTTAATCCTATTGTTGAACAAATCCAGCCGTCTGAGGGCAACATGGTAAATATATCTATACAATTTGAGTTCGAGGCACCTCCTGCAAAGGTACCAACACCAATTGAGGTGGAGTTCGGGACTCCAAAGGCACCCGCACCGATCGAAGTAGCTATATTACCTCCAAGGGTGCCCATTCCGATCACCATATCAGACATAACCCCATTTGTCTCAATGCCATACCCTGGGACTACACAGTCGAGGCGAGAAGGGAGGGAAAAGTCCTCTCAGATGAAGCAACCGCCGCGCAAGGTATGACTAGAACAGGCAGGGTGTACACACCAGAGCACCTAGCTGAGTCTAGCAAGTAGGCCTCTAGACGTCTTATTGAAACTCGACCTGATGATCTCTGGGGGAAGATACAGGCTAAAGAATATTCAGTAATTGAACAACTAAATAAGACTCCAGCTCAGATTTCCATCTTGGCATTGCTGCAGAGTTCCGAGGCGCATAAAAATGCCTTGATGAAGATATCGAGCGAGGCTTATGTCCCGAGCAACATAACAGGAGGAGAGATGGCGAACATGATAGGACAAGTATTGGAAAGCCACAAAATCACCTTCCACGAGGATGAATTGCCACCTGAAAGGCTCAACCAAAACTAAGCACTACACATCACTATGCAATGTGAAAATCATTTCATCACCAGGATCTTAGTCGACGGGGGTTCTAGCCTCAACATTTGTTCGTTGATCACCCTCAAGAAGTTGGGCAAAGGATTGCATGAGATAAAAGATGGGGCTATTAATGTTAAGGCTTTTGATGGTTCTCAGAGTTCCACCTTCGGGGAGATTAGCCTGTGTTTGAAAATGGGGCCCATTTGGTTTGATGTTGATTTCTAAGACATCGACCTACCAGCATCTTACAACCTACTACTGTGACGACCCTGGATCCACGTCATTGGGGCTGTAGCGTCAACTTTGCACCAGGCCGTGAAGTTCAAATGGAACCATCAGGAAGTGATCATCCATGGCAACAGTAGCAACCCCATATACAGTCGCCAGACCATTCCGATGGTTGGAGGAAGAAGGAGAATAGGCGGAGAAACATATCATCATATTGAGCGAGTCAACACAGTAGACAAGGACAAACGGTGGAGTAACAAGGTTTAGAGCATTCTAAATTGGAGTGGGTATGAAACAGGGAAAGGACTTGGTAAGAATCTTCAAGGTATCACCAAAACAATTCAGTTGAAGAAACATTGTACTACCTTCGGACTGGGGTACGAGTACACTTGGCAGGAATTCAAAAACTAGTCACCACCATGGCTCGACCCATATCACCCAAACGCCACATACCTCAGTTGGAGCAGACATTTCAACCAGCCGACACTCTGTACGGGTTAGAAGAAGACGAGGCTCTTGCGGCAATGAAGAACCTGTTTCTGGGGGAGGACACAGACTGTTGTGTGATTTTTTTGAAAAGGAAGGGGAGGAAGGCCCTCCATTCAGGCTGTGAAGTGAGGGGAGCACCTCACCAACTGGTAAATCAGGACCACTATCGCCCGGAAACCTTCGGGGTAGCAAGGCTGAACAAGCATCATGCATCTTTGTTTTAGTTGTTTTCTTTCCGCATTGTCTTTACTTTCCAAAAAGAGCTCCGATGTTTTGAACATTTATGAATTTAATCAAAAGTATTTTTTTCAGTTTCTCAAATATCCCGCCATTCATTATTTTTCTCTGCTATTTACTTTATTTCCACACAGCAGTACTATTACGTATCTTGATGATGAAACAACAACTGTAAATCGTAACATGTCTATGAAACAAACGGAAATAGACTCAGATATACCAGAAGAGGTTTCCAGAGAAGTCGAGAATTTTGAGAATAGACCTAAGTCCAACTTGGATGAAATCGAAGTCGTCAATCTGGGAGATACAAATGATGTCAAAGAAATGTGCATCGATGTGCACTTATCACAGACGAAAAAAGAGAAATATATAGAGTTCTTAAAGGAATATGAGGATATCTTCACATGGTCATACGACGATATGACTGGCCTCAGCACATCCATCAAGTTGCCGACAGATCCTGCATGTCCGCCGGTAAAACAAAAGCTCAGAAAATTCAAGCCAGACATGAGTTTAAAAATCAAAGAAGTGGTCACCAAGCAGGTCAAAGCCGAAGTTCTTCAAGTGGTAGAGTATCCAGCTTGGTTAGCCAACATTGTGCTAGTACCGAAGAAGGATGGGATAGTTAGAGTCTATGTCGACTACCGGGATCTCAACCGGGCCAGTCCCAAAGAGGATTTCCCCCTGCCAAACATATACATTCTGATCGACAACTGCACCAAGCATGAGTTGCAGTCATTCATCGATTGCTTTGGGGGGTACCATCAGATATGGATGGATAAAGAGGATGCAGAGAAAACGACTTTTATCACGCCTTGGGGGATGTATTGCTACATAATGATGTCGTTCGGGTTGAAGAATGCGGGAGCTACTTACATAAGGGCCATGACTACCCTCTTTCATGACATGATACATAAGGAGATTGAGGTATATGTGGACGACGTCATCATTAAGTCCAGGAAGGCTATAGAACACATGGAGGACCTCCGAAAATTTTTCAATAGACTAAGGAGGTATAACTTGAAACTGAATCCCGCCAAGTGCGCATTTGGGGTTGCTGCGGGAAAGTTATTGGGTTTCATCGTGAGTCACCGAGGAATAGAGCTAGATCCATCAGAGGTCAAATCTATTCAGGAATTTCCGCCGCCGAAGTGCAAGAAAGAGGTAATGGGTTTCCTGGGGAGACTCAACTATGTAAGCCGGTTCATAGCTCAGTCTACCATCATCTGCGAACCTATCTTCAAGATGCTCAAAAAGGATGTCGCCACCAGATGGACCGATGAATGTCAAAAGGCTTTTGACAGGATCAAGGAATACTTGTCTACGCCTCTAGTCCTGGTTCTGCCTGAGCTTGGGAGGCCCTTATTGCTCTATCTCGCAGTTTTAGATGGAGCATTTGGTTGTGTTTTGGGACAACATGATGAGACGGGGATAAAGGAGCAAGCTATTTACTACCTCAGCAAGAAATTTACCCCGTACGAGGCTCGGTATTCCTTGCTAGAATGCACATGTTGTGCTTTGACCTGGGTAGCTCAAGAAGTTGAGGCATTATTTCTGTGCTTACACTACTTACCTTATATCAAGAATGGATCCGCTAAAGTATATTATTCAGAAGCCCATGCCCACTGGCAAGCTCACCAAGTGCTAAATTTTTTTGAGTGAATTCGATATTGTCTATGTCACCCAGAAGGCAGTTAAAGGACAGCCTTTGGCAAATCATCTAGCATAAAATCCTGTAGAAGGGGAGTATGAACCACCGAAGACGTATTTTCCTGACGAGGAAGTAGCTTTCATAGGAGAGGATATTGAAGAACCCTATGACAGTTGGTGGATGCTTTTCGACGGAGCCGCAAATTTCAAAGGAGTTGGTATCAAAGCAGTCATGGTATCAGAAACCGGTCAACCTTACCTGATATCCGCCGAGCTCAGGTTCCCGTGCACCAATAATATGGCCGAATATGAAGCTTGCATCTTGGGGCTTAAACTGGACATTGATATGAACATTCAGGAGCTGCTAGTGATCGGAGATTTAGACCTACTCATACACCAGGTTTGAGAAGAATGGGCAACCAAGAATTCTAAGGTACTCCCTTATCTGCACCACATACAGGAGTTAAGAAAGAGGTTCAAAAAATGGAATTCCAGCATGTTCCACGAATATAGAATGAGTTCGTAGATGCGCTTGTCGCTTTGTCATCCATGATTCTGCATCCAGATACAAACTTCATCGACCCTATCCAGGTCAAGATTCATGATCAACCGGCATATTTTGCACATGTTGAGGAAGAAGCCGACGGGAAGCCCTGGTTCCACGACATGAAGGAGTACCTGACAACAGGAGAATATCCAGAGCTTGCTAATGCTACTCAGAAGCACATGCTTCGAAGGTTTTCCAACAATTTCTTTCACAGCGAAGGAATCCTGTATAGGAGGACTCTCGATTTGGGACAATTAAAGTGTGTCGATGCAACAGAAGCAGCCAAGTTATTGGAGGAAGTTCACTCAGGGACTTGTGGGCCACACATAAACGGTTTTGTTCTAGCAAAAAAGATACTTGAGCAGGATATTGCTGGATGACTATGGAAATGGATTGCATTCAGTATGTCCGGAAGTGTCACCGCTGTCAGATAAATGCGAACATGATAAAGGTACCTCCGACGAGCTCACTGCAACGAGCTCACCGTGGCCATTTGCCGCCTGGGGAATGGATGTTATTGGACCAATCGAGCTCGCCACGTCAAACAGACATAGGTTTATATTAGTGGCAATTGATTACTTCACTAAATGGGTTGAGGCAGCCTCATACAAAGCAGTAACCAAGAAAGTCGTGGCAGACTTTGTACGAGATCATATTGTCTGTCGATTTGGGATTCCAGAGTCGATCATCACTGATAATGGTTCCTATCTCAACAGCGACTTGATGAAAGCGATGTACGAAACTTTCAAGATCAGGCACAGGAACTCTACAGCTTATAGACCTCAGATGAATGGAGCTGTGGAAGCAGCCAACAAGAACATAAAAAAGATACAAAGGAAAATAATTGAAAGGCATAAACAATGGCATGAGAAGTTGTCATTCGCTTTATTGGGGTATCGTACCACAGTTCGCACATCAAGCGGGGTAACTCCTTACATGTTGGTTTACGTTACAGAGGTGGTCATCCCCGCCGAAGTAGAAATTCCATCCTTAATAATCATACAAGAAGCTGAGCTAGATGATGCAGAATGGGTCAAAGGTCGCTACGAGCAGTTAGCCCATATAGACGGAAAGAGAATGATGATGTCTGTAACGGTCAATTATGTCAGAACAGAATGTCTAGGGCCTTCAACAAAGAGTTCTACCAAGGAAGTTTGCTCCAGGGCGGCTGGTATTGAAGAAGATATTTCCACATCAAGATGAAGCCAAAGGGAAATTCTCTCCCAACTGGCAGGGTCCGAACATGGTCCAACGGGTTCTAACTGAGGAGCCCTTATTCTTGAAGAAATGGACGGAGAAGTTTGGCCAAAACCGATCAACTCAGATGCAGTGAAGAGATACTACATTTATCAGTATGCCTTTCTTTATGACCTGATTCCCGTTTAAGAGGGGGTGTTTAGGTAGCCCTATGGTTTCGGTCACATCCTTAATAAAATCCCATTTTCCCCCGCATTTAGAACTGGGGCAAAATTTTGAGGAGAGCCCTCAAAATTCCGAAGTCAGTTTGTGAGTTTCCGCATCAGCATTGAGCCAGTAAACTGGGGCAGAATTTTTAGGAGGACTCAAAATTCTAAGGTCAATCCGCTTTCAGTCATTCAGCACCACCATCAACAGCGCCAACCCAGCAAACAGGGACAGAATTTTGAGAAGAACCCTCAAAATTCCAGATCCAGCAAGGTTGTCGTGCTTTGAACCATGTTGCAGTTGTGGTTCATCATAAAACAAAGTTATCTTTTCTTTACTTATACTTATACATTTGCATCACGATTGCCAAAATTTGCATAAAATCATTTGGATCGCTATCGTTCAGAAACGCTACCCCAAATGGTAAAAGACGCCACGAGTCGAGGGATGTGAACTAACCTCTTCCTTACAGAACTCATGATCTTTCTTTGGATGAAGGAATCCATGATACAAATAGGCGATGCACGTGATTTACAAAACTAAAGTTCCCGAAACCACTACATACCTCGAAAAGGCTTACTATCTACATTCAACACTTCCCAAGCAGTCATTGATAGCACAATCATCTACCAGCTAAGAAAATCACCATTATCCTCTCATTTATATTTCTACATTTTGCATCAGGCTATCTTCTGCCTTTTGAGACTAAGCTCTGTCTCCATCTGCATTTTTGTATTGCATAAGGCTATTCTCTGCCTTCCTAGGCTAAGCTCTGCCTCCATACTGCATAAGGCTATTCTCTGCCTTTCAAGACTAAGCTCTGTCTCCATCTATATTTTTGCATTGCATAAGGCTATGCTCTGCCTTCCAAGGCTAAGTTCTGCCTCCATCCTGCATAAGGCTATCTTCTGCCTTTCGAGACTAAGCTCTGTCTCCATCTGCATTTTTGTATTGCATAAGGCTATTCTCTGCCTCCATCCTGCATAAAGCTATTCTCTGCCTTTCAAGACTAAGCCCTGTCTCCATCTGCATTTTTGCATTGCATAAGGCTATCCTCTGCCTTCCGAGGCAAAGCTCTGCCTCCATCCGGCATAAGGCTATTCTCTGTCTTTCGATATTAAGCCTTGTCTCCATCTGCATTTTTCTCGACCTTCCGAGGTTAAGCTCTACCTCCATCTTGCATAAGGATATCTTCTGCCTTTTGAGACTAAGCTCCGTCTCCATCTCGCATTTTGCACAAGGCTATTCAATGCCTTTTGAGACTAAGCTCTGTCTCCATCCTGCATTGCATAAGGCTATTCTCTGCCTTTAGAGGTCAAGCTCTACCTCCTTTACTTTGCATTTGGCTGAAAAATTGCCACCCTGTTTCATTTGGCTGAAATATCGCCGCCCTGCATTTTAAATTCTCGCTTTGGATGAAACATCGCCACCCTTGCATTCATTCGACTGAAATATTGCCACCTTCTCATGGGCTGAAATATCGCCAACTTATTCAAAGGCGTCATAGTTCAGAGGCATCATACGCTTAGCCCGGGAATACCATTTCATGGCTTGCGAATCTTTACATTTATTCTCTTCATAGCCCATCACGTCATAGTTTGAGGACGCCATCCTAATTGTCTGAAGACAGCATTCATGGTCCAATGAGAACTTGCATCACATTTAAATTATGCAATATATGCGCACATCATTCATTTGCAGGAACACCCACTGACACAACCACCTCAGTAGCAGTGGTCCTGCTCCAGTTCTCCGCAGGCCATCCAATATGCGAACCCTTGACAAATCTCAAACACTGTTGCGTTCGCTTTTTCCAAATTGTCATTGGCATATCCCGCCTATGGTTCCTGAACTACATACAGCCAGATTTCTGTAAGACCAAGGATATGTAGGTAGCTCAGAAGCCATAGCGCGGTCGAAGTTCCGTTACAGTAGTCATTTCCGGTCAAAATTGGCCATCTTGTCTTTACCCGACAACTTTTTCATCCTCCTCGGGTAAAGAGGAGCAGCTGTTGATAACCAATTTTTTCCTATGTATTTCTATATCCAAAATATTCCCAAAGTAGCATATTGATGCATATATAAGCATCCACAAAACATTTGGTATTTTTCTACATTTTTTAAAATATTTTAAGACTAATTTACGACTTATTTGTACTATAAAATATAATATTTAGTCCCAAATCTTGTTATTTTGATATGTAATCTATTTTATTCTCTTATTTACATAAAATATAATTTATATTGTTTTTTACAGGATTTTACAATGGTCATCAGGTATTTCTAAATTAAAATTGCATTAAATTGCAATTCTAGCTCATTTATCAATTTGACAAGTATTTTAACTACAAAACCATTCCTGATAATTTTAATCGATGCATATACATATTTTATTAATTTAGTATTTTTATTGTATTTTTTAATAATATTTACTATTTTATAAAATTAAATTAGGGGAAAATTGGTCATTTAAATTGTAGCCCTTTGGTCTGTCAATTGTAGCCACATTTTCGCCCAAATTAAACCCCCCAAATTACCTAACCCAATTTGCAATTACCCGACCCAAAACCCACCTAAACTAACCCGCCCCAGCTCTATCTTAATCATGACCGTTGATCACTCAGATCAACGGTCCACATTTAACTTACCAAAATTAAATCCCATAACCCCCTAACCCTAATCAGTGATACAAAACGAGCCGCCTTTCACCCCCAAATGCTCTTTAGACCCTCTCAAATCCTAATCGTCTCCAGCTCTTCTCACCTGCATTCATGGCTATCCAAGACCTAAAACCCCTATATCTATGCACCCCTCACCTCTCCTGGTCTTTGGGTTCGAGGATCGGAACTTTACTTCAAAATTGATCGGCCAGAGGTCCTCCAATGTGGTCATTGCAGCCGTGTCCAGCCTTGCTTCACCGAGCTTTAAGGTCCTGGGTCCTTGGCTAACTCCGACGAGTCCATTCAGGCTTTTCTCGATGCTTCGAGACCTTTCTATGAAAACCCTAATTTCTCGAGGTTCTTCTCTGTATTTATCATTATGATCTTCTCTAAGCTCTAGTTATTCTCTGAAATTTTTTGGTACTTCTCACCTTTTCTTTACCCGTTTCGTTTTCAAACTGTTCATTTTCTAAAAAATTAGGATTTCCCTGATTACTTTGATTTCCTTGGTTATTTTGCTCTACTGTGCTTTCTTCTAGTTATTATTGTGATTTCTGAGTATTGACCACCACGACTCCTTGGTATTTCTTTACTATGCTATTTGTAGGGTTTCTGAACTAATATGCTTACTATGTTCCATGTTCGTCATTTATGTTCACTTTCATCTATGTTCTTCTTTACACGTTATATGTGACAAAAAACCCTAAGCTTCAGGGGGCTTTCCTTTTTTATTTTTCTCTGTGTACTTACTCGTTCCATGATTAAAACCCTAGCTGTCTTTGATTTCCAACTTGAGTGCTATTGCTACATGATTGTTCTACTAATTCCAGTCCTGCATGCTCGAATTTGTGCATCTCTTTATATAGCTCTATTTTTCCTTTTTTGATAACCCTAATTTTGGGAAAATTTATTTCTTATGAATCCGTTTGATTTTCTAATTTGGACATGCTCTTTGACCAAGTGCAAAATCAATTAGTTCCTTGATCCTCTATATGACTGACTTTATTTATGTATTCAGCGTGTGGATTTCAACCCCTTTTACAAACTTGTCCTGCATTTTGTGACTTATATTTGATTTTCTTTCCAAAAATAAGTTGGTGGTATTTACCTCAATTCCGGCTCCTTAATTAAGGGAAGCCCTTCCCTTAATTGATTGTAATTGATATTGGGATTATTTTCTTGCCGTAGTGCTGTTTATTCTTTCAAACTATAAATATCCTCCACTTCTTCTCACCTCAAACACACACTGATCTATGAGTACTCTCTAATCCTCACTGAAAACTCTCTTCTCTTCTATACTCTTCTCTGTTACTTGCTCTCTTGCTACTGGTAGCTCCTAATTTTATTTCATCAACCTCCAACTAGTTGTTTACTTGGCCTTGTTCAGTGTTTATGTATTTCAATTTGAGTTCTGCATGTACAACCCATTTCCCTTCCCTCTAGCCTGTTAGTAGTATATTTCAATTTAAGTTTAGCATGTTCAATCCCATTCCCCAAATCTGTTTGTGTATTGCAATTTAAGTTCAGCATGTTTAATCCCCTTCCCATTTTCCCTTGTCTGTTCAGTTCAAGCTTTAGAATGTTGAATCTCTTTCCCCATTTCTTTTGTCTGTGTGTATTTCAATTGCAGCATGTTTAGTTCTCCATTTTTCCTTGTCTGTTTATGTTTTATTTTTCAGTTCAGCAGGCTCAGTCCCTTCTCTTGGCTGCTTATTGTTCATTATGTGGTTTGAGTTCTTGTACACCCCTTTCCTCTGAATCCCTTTAATTTAGTCTTGCTCTCATATATGATTCCCTTTTCTCTGATCCCTGTATGAATATGAGGGTGTTCTGGATTAGGGTGGCATCTCATTGCCACTCCTAGTCTAGAACTAAGGTTGTTAACAGCCTATACTCAAAGTAATCTCATTCCCTACCCCCCTTATTATGTGTTTTAGCGTTGACAATGGTCTGTTGGTGTCCTAATCACCATACAGGTCCTAGTCTGACTTGTTCACAAGTCTTCTCATGTTTGTCAACCTTTGTAAGTGGTTAGGGGTGTGCCAACCTCACTCTATAGGCTAGGTATGACAACCTCCTACATTGGTCTTCCTCTAATTCATCACTTTTACACTTATTCTTAGTGCTTTAAGTCCTACATCCCCTTGGTAAGCCATACTTAGGAGACCTCAGAGTCTCCTCTGAACCTTGATGCTATGGGGCTAGTAATTCCACACTTGCACTACTCTAAAAAAAAAGCCTTGGATTTGGGAGCCCGGATTTGGTGAAAGGCATATTGTTGGACATTAAAGTTGCTTTGCGCTTCTTCGGGCATGTTGTAGTATTGATGTATTTACTTACTTCTTTTAATGTTATTTTTCTGTCCAAATTCTTGTAACTTGTAATAAAAGAATTTCGGGATCTAGTGAAAGGGAATATGGGAAGGGTTTACTTTCTTGCATTAATGTCATATAGTTATCATGTCTATAGGGTTTGCTTTCTTGAATCTCATATAGATACCATGTCTATAGGGTTTACTTTCTTGCATTAATGTCATAGTCTATAGGGTTTGCTTTCTCGTATCTCATATAGATACCATATCTATAGGGTTTACTTTCTTGCATCAATGTCATATAGTTACCATGGCTATAGGGTTTACTTTCTTGCATAAATATCATATAGTTATCATGTCTATAGGTTTGCATTCTTACAGCCTCATATAGAAACCACGCTTATAGGTTTGCATTCTCATAATCTCACCTAGAAAATATGCCCATAGGAACCATATAAACGCAAGGCAAAACAGTAGGTCGTCCAAACTTGTAAAAAAGCAGTAACAAAAAGGATCAATGTGCATGTTATAAACGTCCAGCTCGCCCAGTGTTAAGAACGTCTCACTCCAATTGGTCTTGAGTCTGTTTGCTTTTAAATCAGGCCCAAGTCTGCCCCTTTTACATTACTCTAGACCTGTAAATGTCTTTTAAAATTCTAATTCTGTGGCTTCAAATGTTTTGCCCGCCTAAGTTTAATATCTCAAGGCCTTTTTAAGCTCTTCTTCTTACGTCTCCTTTTGTATTCAAGTTGTTCAGCTGAATGCAAGCCATTTCTAAACTCATCTGCTTTAAATCTTTTTTAATAGATTCTTGTCTGAAACCAATGTTTTCCTCTTAATTTTAAAACCTGTCAATTCCTAATAACGGGCCAGAGGGCGCAAATCGGATTTTCTATCTAAATTTCATGTGTTAGACTAGTCTTCCTGTTCCTTAACCTCTTCTTTTTAAAGACCAAATCAGTATTTGAAGTCATGTTATGCTAGTTGTTATTTTACGGGGTATTTGAGCCTTTAATTGTCCTATTTGCATACCACTTATATGCTACATGTTTTTGTCTGTCGTTCTAGTATTTTACATTTGAAACTCTATATATCCTATCTATCTCACTCCCTCTTTAGGATTAGATGTCCTAATACCCCAGCACTAATAGGTTGGGATATGTATTAGCATGTAATAAGCAAACGATACCAACGTGTTCAAATACCTCAACGGGGTGGGAAGGGTAGAATATGGAGATGATGACAATAGGATAATATCATAAAGCGACCCTTCTTTGGGAATGTGTGTGGATATTGTATCGAATGATTCATATTATAGTTAAACCTAGGACCCTTCACTCTTTGGTTTGCTTTATTTAGATGTTCTTCTATAGTAATGCTTTTCAAAATGAGTCTTCTCTCTTTTTAAATTTACGACCTTCCTTCTTCTTTAAAGCTTTTCAAGTTGTGTGAATGTTATATGTGAACCTTATTTGTTTAATTGCTTCATATCTTCATAAAGTCACAGTTAACATGGCTGGGAACCACACTAGTGGATCTTGAGGGGTGCCTAACACCTTCCCCTCAAGACAATCTCAAGCCCTTACCCGAACTCTGGTTTCCTTTCAAAATACTCCTCCCATTTCTAAAAGTGTCCTAATGCACTATAATCATTAAGTGGCGACTCTTCAAATTGCATAACCCAATTCCCAAACGGGAGTGAGAGTTTTTTTGCCCATAATATCGTGAAACTCAATTTCGCTTTAGGGAAAAAGGGGGCGTTGACACGCCTTAGCCAATTGGTTCATAGTAGTAGTAAGCTTAGCTATCGCTTGACCATGGAAATGTAATTCCTTGTGCAAATGGATAATTGTAGGGTCACTTTGAGGTACATTTGATCTACTCTGCCATGTTAAAGAAGTGTCGGCCATCTCATCAAGTACATCACATGCCTCGTCATAAGAAAATTTCATAAAATTGCCCCCGACCAATTGGTTCACAATGCATTGATTTGTGGTGTTGATGCCCCGATAAAAGGTTTGGTGAATCATCGTGTAATGACCCAACCCATTATTTGTTGTATTTCCACCCTGACATCCCCGTATTATGCTTCCCCCGTATGTTGATATATCTGTTTGATGAGTTTGAGATGTGTTGGATTGAATTTGGTTAGAAATGAGATCAATAGTCTCTTTAAGGAAAGCTTAAGTTGGAAAAGTCAACTGGATGTTGACTTGTGAGTTAGAGGGCTCGGAATGGATTTCTGACGATTCGACTAGTTTCGAATGGTGATTTATGACTTGGGATCTAAATCAGAATTTAATTTGGGAGTTCGGTGAAGAATTAGGCTTGAATTGGCTAAAGTTAAATTTCGGCGAATTCCGGTTGATAGGTAAGATTTTGATAAGAAGGTGGGAATGGAATTTTGAGAGTGGCAGTAGCTTCGTTAGGTGATTTTGGATATGTCTGTAAATTTTCGGGTCATTCGGACGTCGTTTGGTTGGGGGTTGGATCAAATGCGAATTTAGAAAGTTATAGTTTATCATAGAAGGAAATTCAATGATTTTGGTGATTTTTGATGGTAAAGGTAGCATTTTTATTGCTAGAGCAAGTTTGAATGAAGTATTGGGGCATGTTTGTGCTTTTGGTTGGGGTCCCGAGGGCCTCGGGGTGATTTCAGATTGCTAACGGATTGGTTTTTGGTTTTGGAATGCTGCAGAAATGCTTTCAGCGGTTGCAGAGGGTTTAACTCTATACGATTGCGGAGGTCCTATGCGATCGCATAAAAGGATGTATGGGGGTGTGCCAGTTTTTCTATGCGAATGCGGGGAGGACCTGCGTTCGCATTGAAGGAATTTGGGAGGCTTGGCAGTAAGGATATGCGAACGCACGTGGGCTGTGCGAACGCATAGAAGAAGCAGGAGGGCCTGGGCAGTTGCTCTATGCGAACGCACAGGAGGTGTGCGAACACATTGAGTATTTTGGATGCTGGGGAGTTTTGCTCTATGAAAACGCACCGAAGGAGTGCGAATGCATAGAAGAAGGCGTCTGGGCAGAGATGTTTTAATTAATATTTCATTCGCGAGCCTCTTCACTTTTTCCTCCATTTTTACAATATCTTGAGAGCTCATTGACGGATTTTGAAGGTGATTTCGACGGGAAGTGATTGGAGGTACGTCTCGAGGTCTTATTACAACATTTTATTGAAGAATCAACCATTAATTCTCTAAAATTAGGTGAAAAGTTAAAGAACTAGGGCTTGGAATTTTGAATGTAAATTGGGGATTTGGAGGAGCATTTGGACTCCGAATTTGATGAATTTTATATGTTCGGACTCGTAGCGAGACAAGGATTCTGAAAATGTGAATTTTACAATTTTCGAAAAGTGGGCACGGGGCTCGGGTTTTGCCAACTTCTTGTTTTTGGGTGTATTTTGAGTTATTTCGTTTGGGTTATGCTCCATTAGCCTATTGTGATGTATTCCTATTGGTTTTGATCAGATTTGGCGTATGCGGAGGTAGATTCTCGAGGGAAAGGCATTTCGGGCTAGTTTGCGGCCGGCTTGAGGTGAGTAATGGGTGTAGATGATGACCTGAGGGTTTGAAAACCCCGGTAAATCACATTGTGACGCTATTACGAGACTAGTTACGCACTCCATGGCAAGTGTGGGGTCGTATATGTTGGAAATGGTAACTCGGTCCAATCCGAGGGATATATTGTACTATGTTGGCGATTTCTTCGTATACTATATTGATGTTACCTGGGCTTGATGCCATGTTTGGGGCCTTGTGCCGACTTGTTGAATCCTTCAGCGTTCGTTATCTTAAAATTTATCTGATTTGCATATTATTTGTAATCAGTCCAAGTTTAAATACTATTTCTGCAAACTCAGCCACATTTATACATTTTGAAAGCTCAAATGATTTTTACATGATATTTCGGGCTGATGAGTACTATCTCGCTATTTTTGGACTTGTATATTATTTTAAATAGAAAAGGTGGTAACTAAGAAACCATGTATTTTAAATGGAATTGGTGGAAACTAAGGACACCGCGTATTGTAATGAAAACGGTGTTAACTAAGGACATCGTGTATTGTAATGAAAACGGTTGTAACAAAGGACACCGTGTAATGTGATGAAAACAGTGGTAATTATTGGCACTGTATGATATGGCGCTTGGGCTGTAGGAGCCCCTCTGGAGTCTGAACCCCCCACAGTGAGCGCGGATACCCATATGGATCGGGCTGCACGTTCCGCAATGTTCATGCATTGCACTGCACCTCATGCATTTATTAACTGTGGCTTATTATGTATATCTCTGAGACTGGTATTGTATAGAATTGCTAGATAGCTTTAATCGGTGTTATTTTGTGATTTCTTATCTTCGGGTTTTTATACATGCTTATTACTCGCTGAGTTGGTAGACTCACCCCATACTCCCTGCACCTTGTGTGCAGATCCAGGTGCTTCCTAGATTTAGTGTTGCTGCTGCTGATTATCCAGTATCCAGAGCATTAGGTAGCTACCAGCGTCCGCAGGACCTTTTTCTATATTCTTATCATATCAGTTATTCTTGTTATTCAGACACATGTATTTCATCTTTCAGACTCGTAATTGGTTTTTTTAGAGGCTCTATACTCGTGACCCCAAGTCTTGGGAATACTTGTTCAGTTGTGGTTTTCTATTCGTACATTTACCATTCCCAGTGGATTGGGAGCTTATTGTTAAAAGTTGCCATGTCTCCTTAATTGCTTCGTGTTTGAGTTTGGTTCGTTGTTTTTAGAAGGTGTTGGTCGGGCTTGCCCAGCCTCGCGGCAGGGCGGCATCATGACCGGGTTTGGGGTCGTGACACATCGCCTCTGTCATATCGTTATTCGGGCACTCTTTCACTATAGTCCTATACCACTCCCAAATTTCATGCAAAGGCTCTGTTGGCTCTTACTTGAAGGCTAATATTTCATCCCGAAGTGTTGCCATATGACTTGATGAGAATAATTTGGCAATAAACTTATCCACCAACTCATCCCAAGTTGTGATGGAATGGTTGCGGAGTCTATCGAGCCAATCAAACGCCTTTCCCCGAAGTGAGAACGGGAAAAGTCTCAATCTCAGTGCATCCTCGGACACATTCGTCTGCTTGCTCCCCCAGCAGGTATCTACAAACCCCTTGAGATGTTTGTAGGCATTTTGATTCGCAGCGCTCGTGAAATACCGACGTTGCTCAAGTAAGGTCAACATCACATTGGTTATCTGAAAGTTGCCCGCCCGGATTTGGAGTAGGATAATAGCACTTGCATAGCCCTGGTTCGGTAATACTCTAGGAGCCACTCTTGGAGGTGGCAAGAGAGGGTCTGGATTATTATGAGTTGGATTAGCATTATCATTTCGGCCCCTCCATTGTCCTTGGAGTACAAGAGGCACCTCATCTTTCTTAAGATCTTCTACCTCCTCTCCCGGTATCACATTTCCAAGAGGGTCATTACCGTTGTTTAAAGCCATGTTGGTACCTGAATAATGACACAAACAAGTAAGTAACAAAGAAGGAAAAAAGAACAATACACAAAACAAACTAAATAGCTAGCCAAAACCATTAGCTCCTTGGCAACGACGCCAAAAAGTGATCGCAGCCTATTGCGCACCACTAAAAGTAGGAAGAGTGGGTCGCAATATCTTTTACCCGATTTGTAGGTCAGGATCTATTTCCACAGGGAGCTAGGAAGGGAGTCGAGAATCTATCTAGAGTAGAGATGTGTATTTGTTCAAAATATCACTTCGAATCATTTTTGGGTTTTTCTATAATAATTTACTATTATCAACTACTAATTATAATTTCAACTAGATTATTCTAAGCAAGAATTACTAAAAGTTTTATCTAATGGATATAAAGTCACTAGGGTAGTTGTTGACGTCCCCTTTTTCCCTTAAAAGAAAGCAAAATCGGGTTTTACGACATTATGGGCAAAACAACTCTATTTCCTATTTGGGAATTGGGTTATGGAATTGGAAGAGTCGCCACCTAATGATTAAAGTGCATTAGGACACTTAAGAAAGATTATTTTGAAAACG
Source organism: Nicotiana benthamiana (assembly GCA_034376525.1). Taxonomy (NCBI): domain Eukaryota; kingdom Viridiplantae; phylum Streptophyta; class Magnoliopsida; order Solanales; family Solanaceae; genus Nicotiana; species Nicotiana benthamiana. The sequence goes on from CM067335.1 coordinate 78,911,731, forward strand.
AAACCAGAGTTAAGGCTTGAGATTACCTTGAGGGGAAGGTGTTAGGCACCCCTCAAGATCCACTAGTGTGGTTCCCGGCCGTGTTAATCATGACTTCATAAAAGATAAAGCAATTAAACAAGTAAGGTTCACGCATATAACATTCGTGCAACTTGAAAAGCTTTAAAGAAGAGAGAAGGACCCAAATTTAAAAATAAAGAGAGAAAAGCATTACTATAGAAGAATATTTAGATTAGCAAACAAAGAGAGAAGGGTCGTAGGTTTGACTATAATATGGATCATTCGATGCAATATCCCGCACATATTCCCAAGGAGGGGTCGCTTTATGATATTATCGCATCGTCATCATCTCCATATTCTACCCTTCCCACCCCGTAGAAGTTATTTAAGCGTGTAAATTGGTCACGAATGCTAATTGCATGCTATTACCTGTCCCGTCCTATAGATCCTAGAGGGCATTTAGGATCGTTATTCCTATGAGGTAGGAACTAGGTGGAACCTTTAAGTAAAGGTTAATATACTAGGAGACATTCAAAAAACAAATAAGACTTGCATATAAAGGAATCATATAAAACATATAAAAGGCACAAATAACCCTCTATAAGAGAACACGTAATTAGCATGTCTCAAACACATGTAAGGTCTAAGGAAAAGAGAGTTTAAAAAGCTGGAGTGTTGACAAATATATTTAAGACAACAGCTGAAAAAGTTTAAAAAAATTATTCGCATAAAAGGAGTTGGATGAAAACTTTTTAGACTTGAGAAAAGGCAATGGATGTGACAACTTAGAAAATCGGAGGAAAAACCTTTTAAAAGCACACTTTAAAATACATGACACATATGATAAACTAGTTTTCAGATAGGATGGGTAGAAAACAGATATGAAATTACTTAGAAGTGTTAAAGAGCGTGTAAGCGTATTAGTTTTGAATCATAGTTTTAAAATTGCAGAAGATACAGTAGTCAGACAAGTTTAGAAAATAGTAATCCAATTCTGGACTAGGAAGAAGAGCAACTTAGTAAAACATTTGCATATAAGTGATTGAAAATAAGGCAGAAGTTTAGTGTAAAAGTCAGCGGACTTTAAAGGGGGAACAAATTCAGACGGTTTAAAGAGTGAATAGCTTAGGAAGGATTTAAGGTGATTAATCAATTTCATTTAACCTAAGGTTTGCCTAGGCGTTGTTTAACCATAAGAGAAATGCGGACATACACGTCAGTTTTAAAAGGAAATTGTTAATCAGTTTTACATTTTGTTTATCAAGATAGTAAGGCATTCCACAGTTTCAAAAGGAAGACCCTAAGCACATGATATCTAATGCATATAGAGGCCCTAAAGCATGGTATCTAAATGCAAGGCAGTAATTTGATTATTAACTGGAAAAAAACAAGCTGAAAGTAAAAGACCCAAGAACAGGATTTCTATATGTGAGATGCATGTCCTATACATGGTTTCTATTATGCAAATAGATAAGTAAAACCCTATAACATGCTTTCTACGCATACCTTTGATAATCATGCATAACCCTCCCTAATTTCACTATAATCCCCATTGTTCTTCACAAATTATTACATCCAAGTAATTAAAAATACAACAGTGATAAAAAGAAAATAAGAAGTTACTCTATAGAGAGCTTTCATCCAATCCCAAGCATCTCCAACCTCACTACTTTCAAGTTTCACAACCATTACCAAGGCTTGGGTGCGATAAAGTTCCCTGAGGGTCCGTTTGAACCCTTGGCCAATACCAAACACCCAAAATGTCCCAATTAGACAAGTATAAGCATTGAAGTGCCAGCCTTGTGCCTCAGAGTTCCATGGGTGCTCAAGGCTCCCATGGAAGTGCTTACACTAAGGGGAAGACCCTAAAGCTCTAAGAATGAGATTGTAATTGAGAGAGTTGAAAACAATTGAGAGACAGTTTAAGAAAGCAGTTGAGAGAGTTTGAGAAACAGTTGATACAGTTTAAGAAAATAGTTGAAATAATTGAAGAAGATCCTTTTGAAATTATATTAGACTGACCAGTTTAGAACAGCAAGGCATCACACAAACAGGGGGCAAAGGGAATAGGGACAAATAAGCAATGTAAACTAGTTACATAGGCAACATATTGGAGGAAAAATAATCAGACATGATTTCAAGACAGGGGTTCAGTTTCTTACTGCACCAAACCCCAATATAATCAACCTAAAGGAGAGGTTTTAGGGCTGTTTAAGTAGCCAAGGTGGCTTAAATACATGCCAGTAGTGCACATGGAAGAGGAAAAGCATACAAGGAAAGGGGGTAGGGGAAAACATGCTAAGTTAAACTAGGTAGACTAGTAAGTAACATGCAAGTGACAAAGAGAGCAACAAAACTCTAGGTAAAAGCACGCAAGAAATAATATGAATTGCAAAACTAATAGGAACATTTCTTTTGGATGCAATATATCAAATAGGTGACATACCAGTTGCAGGTAATAGGATATAATAGCAATGCAATAATGCACAAAGGGAGAGCAAAGTGTGTAGAGAATGAAAGAAGCAGTGCCAGTAACAGTAGTAGGAGAATAACAACAGCAATATGAGAATAGCAGCAGCAACAGACCCAATGCAGACAAACAAGTAGAACCCAATAGCTAACATGCCCAAGTTACTCAATCTTGGCTTTTAGCCGATTGAGTGTTCAAAGAAGAGAATGAGAGAGTATAATAATAGCAGAGAAAGAGAGAATTCAAAGAGTTTTAGATTGTGAGAGCAGTGTGTGTTGATTGTGTTCAAAGAGAAAGGTGCAGAGTATTTATAGTACTAAAACGAGTAAAGAAATAAGGTATCAATCCATATTTAAGGAACTGATATCAATCACAATCAAATAAGTATAGGGACTCCCTTTTAATTAAGGAATCATAGTCAAACGGTAATAAGTAGTCATTTTTAAAAGGAAAGGAATCACAAAGTATGGCATGGTCACATAAGGAAACAAAAAATAGTATAAGGTATACTATGAAGACTAGGTGCATGATACTTAACCAGGGAGACATGTCAAAATAAATCGACATACATGTGTACACATATAAGGAAAAATACCACTTTAATTCTAGAAAATAGATTTTGAGATTGAAATATTAGGAGATCAGTTATTAATTGAGGAATGTATCCCGCTGATTGAGGAATAAAATTTGAAATCAATACCAAAACTGTAAGGAGAATACACAAATCACAATTTAAGGCCAGTAATCACAGTTTTAAAGAGATTGTAAGAATCAGTATAAAATCACCATGTAAATAGCCAGAAAAACCTTAAGAGAAGAACACAACATGGTATGGGAATGAAACACTAGCAACAAAAATCAAAGTAAAGGCACGGAACTCATAGAAGAAACCAGAAGAAACCAGAAGAAACATGCAAACATGCAAATACAGATACAAAAAAGTAGGGTTAGGGTTTCATCAGATTTTGACAAATAATTTAGAAGTAGTACTGAGAGTTAAGGATTAGTACTCAAAATCAGAAAAGTAAAGTATTTTCGAAAGGGGTTAAGAAACCCTAGCAATAAAAATTACAGTATGGAACCCATGTTAACAAGGAAAACAAACAAACAAGTGAAGTAAACAAACACAGACAAATATATAGCACTCAGAAAGAGTAGAATAAACGATTTTGAAGAATGGGTCAGAACCCTAATTTGAAAGAGTGGTAATCATCCGAAAAAATTAAAATAACCAGAAACGCAAAGTAAAATAGGGTAGAAAACAAAAAATCAAACTAAGCACTATTTTAAAAGAGCAGAGATTAAAGAGGAAAAATTAGGGTTTTCAAACAAATTAGGAAAAACGAAGAACCTGGCTGTGAAACTCGTATACAATTCCATAGAAGGTATTATCGTACAAAGACCACCAGAGAAAAGCCGGAAAACAGGCCCAAGTGAAGCTTCAGTTACCGTCATTCATGGCGGAAGCTGCTAGACTACAAGCTTGAGAAAGGAAACAATGATACAAAGACTCCATGGCTGCTAGAAGTCGAGAGAAATGAGGGAGGAGTGATCCGGAGAGGCGATGAAGGCCATGAGAGAACCAGATGGTTCTTCAAAGATGAAGCGTTAGAGAGCGTTTGGGAGTGAAAGGGGATACAAGGGCGGCAGATTTAGAAAATGTTTTAAGGTATAGGGGGCTAGGGGTTTAATTATGGTAAGGTTAATCGTGGACCGTTGATCAAAATGATCAACGTCCACAATTTAAAACGAGGATCTGGGTGGGCTGGTCCAAATAGGCTTGGGTCGGGTGATTTTTGTAATTGGGTCGTGATTTGGGGGGTGAATTGGGTTGAAATGTGGCCAAAATTGAAATATTGAAGGGCTACACTTTAAATGCCCAATTTTCCCCTAATTAATTTTACAAAAAATAGTAAACAATTCTATAAAAATCCAATAAAAATACTGAGATAATAAGATACGCATAGGAATTAATTAAAAATATTAGGGACAATTATGTACTTGAAATACTTATTAAATTGAGAAATAGGCTAAAATTACAATTTAATGCAATTTTAGTTTAAAAATACATAATGGCTTAGTAAAAAATTCTGTAAAAATTATATAAACTATATTTTTATGTAGATGAGATAAAAAAAATAAATTATTTATTAAAATAACAAGATTTGATGCTAAATATTAGATTTTATAGTACAAAACAAGTTGTAAATTGGTTTTTAAAATACTTGGTAAAATATAGAGAAAATACCAAACCTTTTGTCGAAGCTTATCTATGCATTCACAAGCTATTTTGAAATTATTTTGGGTACAAAAATACATAGGAAAAATTAGGTATCAACAGTTGCCCCTCTTTACCCGAGGAGGATGAAAGAGTTGCAGGGTAAAGATAGGATGGCCAATTTGACCGGAAATGACGATTGTAATTCAGGAGCCATTGGCGGAATATGCCAATGAAAATTTTGGAAGAGGCGGACGCAACGGGGTTTGAAATGTGTCAAGGGTTCGGAGATCGGACGGGCTGCGGAGAACTGGAGCGGTAACACTCCTGCTGCGGTGGTCGTGCCGGCCGGTGTACCTACAAATGAATGGTGTGCGGATACTTTGCATAATTTAAATGTGATGTAAGTTCCCTTTGGACTATGAATGTTGTCTTTGGACGATTATGATGGCGTCCTTAGACTATGACGTCCTGGGCTATGAAGAGCATAAAAGTAAAGATTCGCAGGCCATGAAATTATGTTCTTGGGCTATGCGGATGGTGCCTCTGAACTATGACGCTTTGAATAAGTTGGCGATATTTCAGCCCATGAAAAGATGGCAATCTTTCAGCCGGATGAATGCAAGGGTGGCGATGTTTTAGCCAAAGCGAGAATTTAGAATGCAAGGCGGAGATATTTCAGCCAATTGAAATAGGGTAGCAATTTTTCAGCCAAAATCCAAAATAAAGGAGGTAGAGCTTAACCTCGAAAGGCAGAGAATAGCCTTATGTAAAATGGAGGCAAAGCTTAGCCTCGGAAGGCTGAGAGTAGCCTTATGCAAGAGGGAGGAAGAGCTAGCTTCGGAAGGCAGAAAAGAGCCTTATGCAATGCAAAAATGCAGATGGAGATAGAGCTTAGTCTCAAAAGGCAGAAAATAGCCTTATGCAAAATGCAGGATGGAGAAAGAGCTTAGTCCCGAAAGGCAGAATATATCCTTATGCAAGATGGAGGTAGAGATTAACCTCGGAAGGCAGAGAATAGCCTTATGCAATGTAAAAATGCAAGATGGAGGTAGAGCTTAGCGTCGGAAGGCAGAGAGTAGCCCTATGCAGGATGGAGGCAGAGCTTAGTCCCGAAAGGCAGAAAATAGCCTTATGCAAGATGGAGGCAGATCTTAGCCTCGAAAGGCATAAAAGAGCCTTATGCAATGCAAAAATGCAGATGAAGACAGATCTTAGTCTCGAAAGGCATAAAATAGCCTTATGTATGATGGAGGTAGAGCTTAACCTCGGAAGGCAGAAAAATAGCCTTATGCAAGATCGAGGTAGAGCATAACCTCGGAAGATAGAGAATAGCCTTATGCAAGATGGAGGCACAGCTTAGCCTCGGAAGGCAGAGAGTAGCCTTATGCAAAATGCAGATGGAGACAGAGCTTAGTATCGAAAAATGTAGAAATATAAATGAGAGGATGGTGGTGATTTTCTTAGCTGGTAGATGATTGCACTATTAATGACTGCTGGGGGAAGCGTTGAATGTAGTGAGCCTTTGCGAGGTAAGTAGTGGTTTCGGGAACTTCGATTTTGTAAAGCTCCTGCATCGCCTATTTGTACCCTGGATTCCTGAATCCAAAGAAAAATCGTGAGTTCTGTAATGGAGAGGTTAGATCGCACTCCTCGACCCGTGGCGTCTTGTACCATCTGGGGTAGCATTGCTGTACTATAGTGATCCAAATGATTTTATGCAAAATTTGACAAATATGATGCAAATGTATATATATAAGTAAAGCAAAAGATAGTTTATGTTTTATGATAAACCAAAACTGCAACGTGGTTCAAGGCACGGCAACCTCGCTGGCTTCGGAATTTTGAGGGTCTTCCTCAAATTCTGCCCCAGTTTACTGAGCTGTCATTGTTGACGGCGGTGATGAATGACTGAAAGGGGGTTGACCTCAGAATTTTGAGGGCCCAGTTTACTGGGTCGATGGCGATACGAAAAATTGACAGGCTAACTTAGGAATTTTGAGGGTCCTCCTCAAAATTTAGCCCCAGTTCCGAATGCGGGGAAAATGGAATTTTATTAGAGATGTGACCAAACCCATAGGTCTGCCTAAGTATCCCCTCTTAAACGGGAATCAGGTCAGGCGTAGTTCAAATTACATCATAATGAAAAAACATATTGATTAAATGTAATATCTCTTCAATGCATCTAAGTTGATCGGTTTTGGCCAGATTTCTCCATCTATTTCTTCAAGAATAAGGGATCTTCCAGTTAGATGCCGGTGAACCATGTACGGACCCTGCCAATTGGGAGAGAAATTCCCTTTGGCGTCATCTTGGTGTGGAAATATCTTCTTCAATACCAGCTTCCCTGGTGTAAACTTCCTTGGTCGAACTCTCTTGTTGAAGGCTCTAGACATTGTGTTCTTATATAACTGAACCTGACAGACGACGTTCATTCTTTCTCCGTCTATATGGGCTAACTGCTTGTAGTGAACCTTGACCCACTCTGCGTCTTCTAGCTCAGCTTCTTGTATGATTCTCAAGGACGGAATTTCTACCTCGGTGGGAGTTACCACTTCTGTGTCGTAAACCAAATAGGGTCGATGAAATTTGTATCTGGATGCTGATCATGGATGATAAAGTGGCAAGCGTATCTGCGAACTTATTCTGTATTCTTGGAACATGTTGGAATTCCATTTTTCTAAACCCCTTTCTCAACTCCTGTATGTGGTGGAAATAAGGGAGTATCTTGGAATTCTTGGTTGCCCATTCCTCTCGAACCTGTTGTATGAGTATGTATGAACCCTAATTACTAGCAGCTCTGGAATGTTCATATCAATGGCCAGTTGAAGAACCAAGATGAAAGCTTCGTACTCGGCCATATTATTGGTGCATGGGAACCTGAGCTTGGCAGATACAGGATAGTGTTGACCGGTTTCTGATACCAGGACTGCTCCGATACTAACTCCTTTTAAATTTGCAGCCCCGTCGAAAAACATCCTCCGGCCATCATAGGATTTTGCAATATCATCGGGAAAATACATTTTGAATGGTTCTTATTCAACTTCCACAGGTTTTTCCTACGATATGATCTGCCAAAGCATGTCCTTTAACTGCCTTCTGGGTGACATAGATAATGTCGAATTCACTCAACAAGATTTTCCACTTGGCGAGCTTGACAGTGGGCATGAGCTTCTGAAAAATATACTTTAGTGGATCCATTCTTGATATAAGATATGTAGTGTAAGCACATAAATAATGCTTCAATTTCTGAGCTATCCAAGTCAAAGCACAACAGGTGCGTTCTAGCAAGGAATACCGAGCCTCGTACGGAGTAAATTTCTTGCTGAGGTAGTACATAGCTTGCTATTTTCTTCCCGTCTCATCATGTTGTCCCAATACACAACCAAATGATTCGTCAAAAACTGCGAGATAGAGCAATAAGGGCCTCACAGGCTCAAGAGGAACCAAGACTGGAGGCGTAGACAAGTATTCCTTGATCCTATCAAAAGCCTTTTGACATTCATCGTTCCATTTGGTGGCGACATCCTTTTTCAGCATCTTGAAGATAGGTTCGCAGATGACGGTAGACTGAGCTATGAACCGGCTGATATAGTTGAGTCTCCCCAGGAAACTCATTACCTCTTTCTTGCTCTTTGGTGGTGGAAACTCCTGAATAGATTTAACCTTTGATAGATCCAGCTCTATTCCTCGGTGACTCACGATGAAACCCAATAACTTTCTCGTAGGGACCCCAAATGCACACTTAGCGGGATTCAGTTTCAAGTTATACCTCCTTAGTCTGTTGAAAAACTTTCGGAGGTACTCCATGTGATCTTCATCCTTACTGGACTTAATGACGATGTCATCTATATAAACCTCAATATCCTTATGTATCATGTCATGAAAGAGGGTAGTCATGTCCCTCATGTAAGTAGCTCCCGCATTCTTCAACCCGAACGGCGTCATTCTGTAGCAATACTTTCTGCAGAGCGTGATAAACGCTGTTTTCTCTGCATCTTCTTTATCCATCCATATCTGATGGTAGACCGCAAAGTAATCGAGGAACGACTGCAACTCATGCTTGGCGCAGTTGTCGATCAGAATGTGTATGTTTGGCAAGGGGAAATCGCCTTTGGGACTGGCCCAGTTAAGATCCCGGTAGTCGACACAGACTCTAACTTTCCCATCCTTTTTTGGCACGGTCACAATGTTAGCTAACCAAGTTGAATACTCTACCACTTGAAGAACTCTGGCTTTGACCTGCTTGGTGACCTCCTCTTTGATTTTTAAACTCACATCTAGCTTGAATTTTCTGAGCTTTTGTTATACCGGCGGGCATGTAGGATCTGTCCGTAACTTGTGAGCGACGATGGATGTGCTCAGGCCAGTCATATCGTCATAAGACCATGCGAAGATATCCTCATATTCCCTTATGAACTATGTATATTCCTCTTTCTCTGTCTGTGATAAGTGCACACTAATGCGCATTTTTTTGACATTCTCTTTATCTCCCAAATTGACGACTTCGGTTTCATCCAAGTTCGACTTAGGTCTATTCTCGGCCTCTCTGACAACCTCTTCTGGTATATCCTCCTCCTCTGAGTCTATGTTCATTTTTTCAATAGCCTAGTTGCAAGTTAAAGTTATTGGTTCATCATTAGATATGTAATAGTAATGATGTATGAAAATAAAGTAAATAGCAGAGAAAAGTAATGAATAGCGAGATATTTGATAAACTAAAAATGCTTTTGACAAAATTCATAAATGTTCAAAATATCAGAGCTCTTTTGGAAAGTAAAGACAAATGCAGAAAATAAAGAAAACAACTAAAACAAAGATGGATGGTGCTTGTTGAGCCTTGCTACCCCGCAGGTTTCCGGGTGATGGTGGTCCTGATTGACCAGTTGGTGAGGCGCTCCCCTCGGTTCACAGCCTGAATGGAAGGGACTTCCTCCCCTTCCTCTTCAAAGATCACACAACAGTCCATGTCCTCCGGAAACAGGTGTTTCATTGCGCAAGCGCCTCGTCTTCTTCTGACCCGTAGAGAGTGTCGGCTGGTTGAAATGTCTACTCCAACTGAGGTATGGGGCATTCCAATGGGTAATATGGGCCGCGCCATGGTGGTGACCAGTTTTTGAATTCTTGCCAAGTGTACTCGTACCCCAGTCCAAAGGTAGTACCATGTTTCTTCAGCTGGATAGATTTGGTGATACCTTGAAGATTCTTACCAAGTTCTTTCCCTGGTTCGTACCCACTCCAATTAAGAATGCTCTCGACCTTGTTGCTCAACCATTTGTCCTTGTCCACTGCGTTGACCCGCTCAATATGATGATATGTTTCTCCGCCTATTCTTCTTCTACCTCCGATCATTGAAATGGTCTGGCGACTGTATATGGGGTTGCTACCATCGCCATGGATGATTACTTCCTGGTGGTTCCATTCGAATTTCACGGCCTGATGCAAGGTGGATGCTACAGCCCCAGTGGCATGGATCTAGGGTCATACCCAACAATAAGTTGTAAGATGCTGGTACATCGATGACTTGGAAATCGACATCAAACCAAGTGGGTCCCATTTGCAAAAACAGGCTAATCTCCCCGAGAGTGGACCTCTAAGAACCGTCAAAATCCTTAACATTAATAGCCCCATCCTTTATCTCGTGCAATCCTTTGCCTAACTTCTTGAGGGTGATCAATGGACAGAGGTTGAGACTGGAACCTCCATCGACTAAGATTCTGGTGATGAAATGATCCTCACATTGCACAGTGATGTGCAGTGCTTTGTTATGACTGAGCCCTTCAGGTGGCAATTCATCCTCGTTGAAAGTGATTTTGTGACTTTCCAATACCTGCCTATCATGTTTGCCATTTCTCCTCCTATATGTTGCTCGAGACATAAGCCTCGCTCAATACCTTCATCAAGGCGTTCTTATGTGCCTCGGAACTCTGCAGCAATGCTAATATGGAAATCTGCACTGGAGTCTTGTTTAGTTGTTCAACAACTGAATATTCCTTAGCCTGTATCATTCTCTAGAGGTCATCAGGTCTAGTTTCATCGGGACGTACAGAGGCCTGCTTGCTGGACTCGGCTAGGTGCTCTGGTGTGTATACCCTACCTGTTCTAGTCATACCTTGTGCGGTGATTGCTTCACCTGTGCATGCTTTTCCTTTCCTTCTCGCCTCGGTTGTGTAGTCCCAGGGTATGGCATTTGACTAAAATGGGGTTATGTCTGACATGGTGAACGGAATGGGCATCTTTGGAGGAAACATAGTAACTTCAATTGGTGTGGGCGCCTTTGGAGTCCCAAACTCCACCTCAATTGGATTTGGCACTTTTGCAGGAGTTGCCTCAAACTCAAATGGTACAGATATATTCACCACATTGTCCTCAGATGGATGGATTTGCACAACAATAGGATTAAGAGTGACCGCCGGTTTTTTGGGCTAATCTCTCTCAGATATCAAACCAATCGACCCTACGGGGTCCCAGTCATCCTCAACCTCAATCATGTGGATGCCTCCACCTTTGTGGTCTGGCAGAGGGTTGTTACGAACATTAGGATCAGGCTCCTTAGCTATGATGACCTTGTTTTCAATTAAGGTCTGGATTTTGTCCTTCAACGAGCGGCACTCGTCGATGGTATGGCCCTTCATCCTCGAATGGTATGCGCGTGTTTTATTTGGGTTGATCCATTGGGAATGGTTTTCTGGGGTTATGGCTAGGATGGGTATAACATATCCAGCGGCGTTGAGCTTCTCATACAGTTGGTCAATGGGTTCAGCAATAGCAGTTTACTGTTTGGGCGGTTTGCGGTCAAAGTTTGGTCTTGGTCGTGGGAAGCTTTTGCGGGTAGGTGGTGATGGATAGTGAGGAGGTTGGGAGTTGTAAGCTTGGTATACGGGTTGGGGTTAGGAATATCCTAGCGAGGTGGGCTGATATGTTTGGTAGACGGGTGGTGGATTTTGATAGGTGGGTGATGGTGCCTGGTAATTTAGAGAGGGTTGGCATGTGAATGGAGTTGGAGGGTAGGGTTGGTATTTCATGGGAGAGTTGTTTCTTTGCGCAGCCATTACGGAGTTTACATCCTTTTTCTTTGACGTACCACCAGATTGCAAGGCTTTGTTGGTGGCCTGCAGTGCCTCAAGGATAGTAACCATACCATTTTTTATCCCCTCTTTGATTCTTTCTCCTAGTATGATGATATCGGCGAACTTCTGCCCCTCTATCACCATCAATCTCTCGTAATACTGTGGATCCTGAGCACAGACGAAAAATATATTCATTTGTTCTTCTTCCAAAGCCGGCCTAACCCTGGCCGTTTCTGACCTCCAACGACTAGCATACTCGCGAAAGGTTTCGGTGGGCTTCTTCTTCAAATTCTAAATGTAGAACACGTCCGGTGCATTCTCAGTGTTGAACCTGAAACGGTCCATGAAATCGGACGCCATGTTCACCCAACTCGTCCACTTCTTCGCATCTTGGCTGATATACCAAGATAACGCATCTCCTTTTAAGCTTCTCATGAACAGCTTCATGCGGATCTTTTCATCTCTACCAACTCCCACTAAATTGTCACTATACAACCTGAGGTGAACCCTGGGATCACCCGTACCATCAAACATTTCAAACTTAGGAGGTTTGTACCCCGCTGGGAGTTCGACATCAGGTTGAACACAAAGATCTTCATAATTTAGACCCTCCACACCTTTGATTACTTCCACGCCTTGAACCCTGCTAGTGAGTTTCTTAAGTTTGGCAGCCAAGTTTTGAATGAGTGAGTCTGATTCTGGCACATCTGATATGGGTTGTGTATAGTATGGCACAATATCCACAAAGATAGGGGTATCTTGCTGGTTTGTAGCATTATGGGGATCTGGGATGAGCGGTGGAGCATTGTTGCAAACCTGGGTTGGAATCTTCTGCGGAGGTGCAGGGACTTATTTGTTGACATCTGCATCAGCAAGGGAGATGGACAAGCTTGCCAAACTCCGGACCTTGTCCAGTTCCTCTCGAAACCTTTGCAAAGTTTACTCCAAATGATCAGCAGTTTGTTTGGTGATCGGGGTACCCTAAGAAGTTCCTTCAATTTCCTTCCTTGCTTCATTATCTCCCATCTTTCCTTTGTTCCTGTTTCTGGGAGGACTCGGAGGAGGAGGACCCTTTGATCTTGTTGAGTATGTTGACGGTACCAGAATGCACGAACTAACCTTTGGAGATGGGAATAAAAAATAAAAGAAAGACAAAAGGTAAAAAGTTAGTGCGGATTCTGAGAAACAAACATTTCGGTATTTAAACACGTAGTTGCAGGAATATAAGTTGTTTCCTATTTGGGTGCCTGGGTATGCCCAAGGTGGGCCTAGCGAAAAATATGATTTGGAGAACTCACAATACAAAATGCCTCATTTTAATGATAGAAAAATAGAACGATCCAAAACAGACTAAAAAAAATTGTCACTAATGGCCAAGTCCTTATTACATCAAGAAAGCAGTAAAATCCTAACTACTTGGTCCCAGAAGGACCTTCCCCAGATTCGGTATCTTTGCCTCCCTCGTACAGTTTCATCAGCTCGTGCAGTCCCAGCAACAAGTAAGCCTGAGCCAAGGGCCCACCTTCATTATCTTCAGCTTCCCGACAGTCGTTGATCCTTTTCAAAAACTTGCCTTCCAGCTCCACTAAACCCGTTCCAAGTATCCTAAACGATTGTTTGCACGTACAGCCATGTCCTTCCATTCATTGATTACCTTCTCTTGAGCCTCTACCATTTCTCGATGTTCACATTCACACTCTCGCATTCGCTTGCGTAGCTGATTATACTTGACCTTTGATGCAGCTTCCTCATCAATAACCCTATGACCATGGACAAAACCCGTTTTTCCCAAGACAATTTGATCATCTTCTAGCCACCCCAGATAAAGTGGAGCATGCCTCACTTGATACCTATCTAGCTCCATAGATTCCTTTGCCAAAATGAGTTTGGAGTGCCACATATGCTGAGCCTGACACTTATCTGGGCTATCGTCATCTTGGAAGTCAGCCTTGTAGTGACTCATCTTTTCCACCCTTGGTATAATTTGCTTCCTTCCCGCTTGCCTCATGACTTGGAGAGAGACATAAGGGTAAGTTCCTCTTAAGCCGATGAGTACAGGGAATAGTGCATCCCTAGATCGAATGATAAACTCTCCAGTTGGAAACCACTCGTACATCCATTGTACCTGCTCTTCTCTCAGATTCTCTAATAGTTCCACCCATCCGATGGCGTCTTCCGGGTGAGCAAACATATCCGGCATGAAGTGAATTCGCTTTGGATGATGGAAAGCAATATGGTCATCCCGATCTTATCGTATGATCTCCTATCTATATTCTCCTTTCTGAAGATGCTCAATGAGCCAGAGTTATAGTAGCAAATTGCACCCTTCAAAGTGTGGTGCCCCTTGTTGACATTTTCTAAGGCTCGATACAGTTCGGCGAGGATCATGGGTGCTATGCTGAATGTCTGCCTGTCGATACCCTCCATTACAGCTTTGGTTACCATGGCTAGTCTTTTACGGATTCTAGCTTTCTTCATCAGCAAAACTATCATGCCTAGGAAACAGAACATGAATACAAAGCCCCTCATATGTATGTGCCCCAAAGAGGCGAGGGAAAACTCGCCCATGTAAGTGCGGTAAGATTTTCTATGTCTGAACCTTTCATACATGAAGTCGAAGGGTATGTAGGAGTCCTTCAGACTGGTCAGATTAGGATTTTTCTTGAGCCCCATCATTTTCAGGAACCCTCTACCTTTGCGGTTTTCCGGCATAAGAAACCCTGGGCTATCCTAAGGAATTCTGGCTAGACCCCCGATTTCCTCCAACAACGGCGTCATTTCAATACCCCCAAAGCGGAAGATAGACCGTTCACTATCCCAAAACATAGTAGCAGCCTCCACAATCTTGTTATATGGCCTAACTTCCAAGAGTCGGGGAAGATTTCCTAAATGCTTGCAGACAAGAATCCGATCGTTACCATGCAAATCATCCCACCAACTTAGAAACTTTGGATGAATATTTGATACAATACCGAATCTGGGGACCTCGTGCCTCACTTTCCTACAAAATATAGAGTTAGGCCCATAACCCCACCGGACTCGACTATTTAAATCAATAATTACCAAAAGGCATTTAATTCTCCAAATCAATGCACATAACGTGAATGTCCGTTTGGGTTTCGAGGAAACTCGATGGACTTTTGGTTTAGGCTGTCCTAATGAGTCATTATGCGGACAACATAACTGACTCATCTAAGTTTGACCATGATGCACAAACATTTAAACAGAGTAAGGCTTCTATTTGAAGTGCTAGACAAGGTACCCTTAAGCGGACAACTCAAGAGGGAAAGGCACGGAACTGTCGACTACACCGTTAATCGACTGGTTTTACCGCAAATATGCCTTTGCCAAATTTTATGGGGTTTGTAATAATGGAAGAGCGCAACCACTCATTATAAGCATTGCTCTAGCATTTGTTTGGCACGAGTGGAAAATTATGTTGAAGGATGCAATTACAACAATGGAATA
Source organism: Nicotiana benthamiana (assembly GCA_034376525.1). Taxonomy (NCBI): domain Eukaryota; kingdom Viridiplantae; phylum Streptophyta; class Magnoliopsida; order Solanales; family Solanaceae; genus Nicotiana; species Nicotiana benthamiana. The sequence goes on from CM067335.1 coordinate 78,926,957, forward strand.
AATACATGTATTTTCACGTTCATAGAATAATAATTACAATAAATGCTCAGAATTTAAGATGTAATTGAAGTAAAGTGAGGTAATAAAATAGTAAAACAGTTAAAGAAAAAGAAAGACACGAAGAAACAAATTAGTAATTGTGAAAAAATAATTAAAGCAATAAAGTCACAAAACACGTAGTGGTAAAAGCCTAAAAAGAAAATCCCCAGCAGACTCGCCAAGCTGTCGATGCCCCTTTTTCCCTTAAAAGATAGCGAAATCGGGTTTTATGACATTATGGGCAAAACAACTCTATTTCCCATTTGGGAATTGGGTTATGGAATGGGAAGAGTCGCCACCTAATGATTATAATGCATTAGGACACTTAAAAGAGATTATTTTGAAAAGAAAACCAAAGTTCAGGTAAGGGCTTGAGATTATCTTGAGGGGAAGGTGTTAGGCACCCCTAAAGATCCACTAGTGTGGTTCCCGACCGTGTTACTCGTGACTTTATAAAAGATGAAGCAACTAAACAAATAAGGTTGACGCATATAACATTCATGCAACTTGAAAAGCTTTAAAGAAGTGAGAAGGACGTAAATTTAAAAATAAAGAGAGAATTCATTTGGAAAAGCATTACGATAGAAGAATATTTAGATAAAGCAAACAAAAGAGAGAAGGGTCCTAGCTTGACTATAATATGGATCATTCGGTGCAATATCCCGCACATATTCCCAATGAGGGGTCGCTTTATGATATTATCGCATCGTCATCATCTCAATATTCTACTCTTCCCACCCCGTAGAGGTTATTTAAGTGTGTGAATTGGTCACGAATGCTTATTGCGTACTATTACCCATCATGTCCTATAGATCCTAGAGGGCATTTAGGATCGCTATTCCTATGAGGTAGGAACTAGGTGGAACCCTTAAGTTTAAAAGTTAAAATACTAGGCGACGTACAAAAAACAAATAAGACTTGCATATAAAGGAATCATATAAAACATATAAAACGGTCAAATAACCCTCTATAAGAGAACACGTAACTAGCACGTCTCAAACACATGTAAGGTCTAAGGAAAAGAGAGTTTAAAAAACTGGAGTGTTGACAAATATATTTAAGACAGCAGCTGAAAAAGTTTAAAAACAGAATTCGCATAAAAGGAGTTGGATGAAAACTTTTGGGACTTGAGAAAGGCAAACGGATGTGACAGTTTAGAAAATCGGAGGAAAAACCTTTTAAAGACACACTTGAAAATACATGACACATACGATAAACTAGTTTTCGGACAGGAACGGTAGAAAACAGATATGAAATTACTTAGAAGTGTTAAAGAGCGTATAAGTGTATTAGTTTTGAACCATAGTTTTAAAATTGCAGAAGATACAGTATTCACACGAGTTTAGAAATAGTAATCCATTTCTGGACTAGGAAGAATAGCAACTTAGTAAAACATTTGCACAGAAGTGATTGAAAATAAGGCAAAAGTTTAGTATAAAAATCAACTGACTTTAAAGGGGGAACACATTCAGGCGGTTTAAACAGTGAATAGATTAGGCAGGATGTAAGACGATTAATCAATTTCATTTAACCTAAGGTTTGCCTAGGCGTTGTTTAACCATAATAGAAAGGTGGACATATACGTCAATTTTAAAAGGAAAATGTTAACCAGTTTTACATTTTGTTTATCAAGATAGTGAGGCATTCAACAGTTGCAAAAGGAATACCCTAAGCACATGATATCTAATTCATATAGAGGCCCTAATGCATGGTATCTAAATGCAAGGCAGTAATTTGATTATTAACTGGAAAATAACAACCTGAAAGTAAAAGACTTATGAACAGGATTTCTGTGTGTGAGATGCATGTCCTATACATGGTTTCTATTACGCAAATAGATAGTAAAACCTTATAACATGCTTTCTACCCATACCTTTAATAATCATGCATAAGCCTCCCTAATTTCACTATAATCCCCATTGTTCTATACAAATTATTACAGCCAAGTAATTAAAAATACAACAGCGATAAAAAGAAAATAAGAATTTACTCTATAGAGAGCCTTCAGCCAGGCCCAAGCATCTCCAACCTCACTCCTTTCGAGTTTCACAGCCATTACCAAGGCTTGGGTGCGGCAAAGTTCCCTAAGGGTCCGTTTGAACCCCTGTCCAATACAAAACATCCAAAATGTCCCAATTAGACAAGTACAAACATGGAAGTGCCATCCTTGTGCCTCAGAGTTCCATGGGTGCTCAAGGTTCCCATGGAAGTGCTTACACTAAGGGGGCGGACCCTAAAGCTCTAAGAATGAGATTGTAATTGAGAGAGTTGAAAACAGTTGAGAGACAGTATAAGAAATCAGTTAGATACTTGAGAGAGTTTGAGAAACAGTTGAGACAGTTTAAGAAAATAGTTGAAAGAATTGAAGAAGTTCCTTTTGAAATTATTTTAGACTGACCAACTTTAGAACAGTAGGGCATCACACAAACAGGGGGGCAAAAGGAAAAGGGACAAATAAGCAAGGTAAACTACTTACATAGGCAACATATTGGAGGAAAAATAATCAGACATGATTGCAAGACAAGGGTTCAGTTTCTTACTGCACCAAACCCCAATATAATCAACCTCAAGGAGAGGTTTTTGGGATGTTTAAGTAGCCAAGAAGGCTTTAATACATGCTAGTAGTGCACATGGAAGAGGAAAAGCATACAAGGAAAGGAGGTAGGGGAAAACATGCTAAGTTAAACTAGGTAGACTAGTAAGTAACATGCTAGTGACAAAGAGAGCAACAAAACCCTAGGTAAAAGCACACAAGAAATAATATGAATTGCAAAACTAATAGGAACATGTTGTTTTGGAGGCTATATCTCAAATAGGTGACATACCAGTTGCAGGTAATAGGATATAATAGCAATGTAGTAATGCACAAAGAGAGAGCAAAGTGTGTAGAGGATAAGAGCAGCAGTGCGAGTAACAGTAGTAGGAGAATAGCAGTAGCAATATGAGAATAGCAGCAGCAACAGACCCAATGTATATAAACAAGTAGAACCCAATAGTTAATCAACCCAAGTTACTCAATCTTGGCTTTTAGCCGATTGAGTGTTCAAAGAAGAGAATGAGAGAGTATAGTAATAGCAGAGAAAGAGAGAATTCAAAGAGTTTTAGATTGTGAGAGCAGTCTGTGTTGATTGTGTTCAAAGAGAAAAGTGGGGAGTATTTGTAGTACTAAAACGAGTAAAAAAATAAGGTATCAATCCATATTTAAGTAACTGATATCAATCACAATCTAATAAGTATAGGGACTCCCATTTAATTAAGGAATCATAGTCAAACGGTAATAAGCAGTCATTTTTAAAACGAAAGGAATCACAAAGTATGGCATGGTCACATAAGGAAACAAAAAATAGTATAAGATATACCATGAAGACTAGGTGCATGATACTTAACCAGGGAAACATGTCAAAATAAATCAACATACTTGTGTACACATATAAGGAAAAATACCACTTTAATTCTTGAAAATAGTTTTCGAGATTGAAAAATTAGGAGATCAGTTATTAATTTAGGAATGTATCCCACTAATTGAGGAAGAAAATTCGAAATCAATACCAAAACTGTAAGGAGAATACACAAACCACAATTTAAGGCCAGTAATCACGGTTTTAAAGAGATTGTAAGAATCAGTATAAAATCACTATGTAAATAGCCAGAAAACCCTTACGAGAAGAACACAGCATGATATGGGAATGAAACACTAGCAACCAAAATCAAAGTAAAGAGCACGGAACTCATAGAAGAAACCAGAAGAAACATGCAAATACAGATACAAACATGTAGGGTTAGGGTTTTCATTAGATTTTGATAAAAAATTTAGAAGTAGTACTGAGAGTTACGGATTAGTACTCAAAATCAGAAAAGTAAAGTATTTTCTAAAGGGGTAAAGAAACCCTAGCAATAAAAATTACAGTATGGAACCCAGGTTAACAAGGAAAACAAACAAACAAGTGAAATAAACAAACACAGACGAATATAGCACTCAGAAAGAGTAGAAGAAACGATTTTGAAGAAGGGGTCAGAAACCCTAATTTGAAAGAGTGGTAATCATCTGAAAAATTTGAAATAACCGGAAACGCTAAGTAAAATAGGGTAGAAAACAAAAATCAATCTGAGCGTTGTTTTAAAAGAGCAAAGATTAAAGAGGAAAAATAAAGGTTTTCAAACAAATTAGGAAAAACGAAGAACCTGACTGTGAAACTCGTATACAATGCCATAGAAGGCATTATCGTACAAAGACCAATGGAGAAAAGTCGGAAAACAGGCGCAAGTGAAGCTTCAATGACCGTCTTTCATGGTGGAAGCTGCTGGACTTCAAGCTTGAGAGAAGAAACAATGATACAAGGACTCCATGACTTCTAGAAGTCTATAGAAGTGAGGGAGGAGTGATCCGGAGAGGCGATGAAGACCATGAGAGAACCAGATGGTTCTTCAAAGATGAAGGGTTAGAGAGCGTTTGAGAGTGAAAGGGGATACAAGGGCGGCGAATTTAGAAAATGTTTAAGGGTAAAAGGGGTCAGGGGTTTAATTATGGTAAGGTTAATCGTGGACCGTTGATAAAAATGACCAACAGCCACGATTTAAAACGGGGATCCGGGTGGATTGGTCCGAATAGGCTTGGGTCGGGTTATTTTTGTAATTGGGTCGTGATTTGGGGGGGGGGGTTGGGATGAAATGTGGCCAAAATTGAAATATTGAAGGGTCTTACTTTAAATGCCCAATTTTCCCCTAATTAATTTTATAGAAAATAGTAAACAATTTTATAAAAATCCAATAAAAATACAAAGATAATAAGATATGTTTAAGAATTAATAAAAAATATTAGGGATGATTTTGTACTTGAAATACTTATTAAATTGAGAAATAGGCTAAAATTGCAATTTAATGCAATTTTAGTTTAAAAATACCTAATGGCTTTGTAAAATATTCTGTAAAAATTACATAAACTATATTTTTATGTATATGCGAGAAAAAATAAATTTTTATTAAAATAACAAGATTTGATACAAAATATTGGATTTTCTAGTACAGAATAAGTTGTAAATTGGTTTTTAAAATACTTGGAAAAATATAGAAAAAATACCATGCTTATATATGCATTCACAAGATATTTTGAAAATAATTTGGGTACAAAAATACATAGGAAAAAATTGGGTATCAACAGTAGTGACTTTCACCTAGGTGGCTAATTGACGAGTAATTGCTTATAAGGCACGATTGACATGATTGGGGGAAATATGATATAACTGTTGCACGATTTTACCCACTCTCGCACCTCTTGGTAGAGAGAATGGTTTTTCCCAATTAACTTTCTCAAGACCAAATAGGTAGGCAAATTTGCTCAAGAAACTAGGGTTCAAGTTGGGTAATTACTCTCTCGAGGTTTAACCCTTTAATTGGGACTATCAAATCTCTTTGTCCATACCAATTCCTTGTTGGATCAATTTTGGAGAATTAGACTCTCTTACTCAAGAAGAGACAAGTCAACTTAGCACAAACCAATGTTTACAACCACCAATTTATAAATTAAACCATAAAAATTGACCCTAATAAAAAACACTCATAGTCAATCTAGCTCTAAATTGCAACACCCATCAATTACCCAACTAGGGTTGAGCCACAACCCTAGCTAATGGGTATAGCTACTCATGATTGAAGAGAAAAATAGGAAAATAGATGAATAGAAAGGTATAATATTAAATTACTGAAGTAAATATAATGATTCTATGATTAAAACTACGTTAAACTGCCCAAAATGGCTACAAGTGGTCTTCTCACGAGCGCAGCCCAAGTATGGAAATAGCTGATACCCTAAAAATGAAAAAAGGTTCTATTTATATTGAGATGTAAAAATTGGACAAAAATGCCCCTGCGAGGTTAGTGCAGACCGCACAAAATGGTGTGCGACCGCACTAGGCTCTTGACTCTACAAAATCAACTCTCTAAACCCAGGCTCCGCGGACCGCACACAATGGATTGCGGCCGCGGAGGCATCTAGTGCGGTCCACACAAACATGACCGCAGACAGCACAGGCTTGAACCATGACACTTGACATCTCTCTGAAGTTTGCTTCCGTGGACCGCATAAAATGGTAGTGCGGCCATGGTGTCTTCAGTGCGAGCCGCATAATATCTAGTGCAGCCGCACTGCTTTGATGAATGCAAATCCAGGTCTCTGAATCTCCCTAGTATGGACAATATAAAGTGTAGTGCTGCCACACTAGGACTGTTTTTCCTGAGTTGCCTTGTCTTTGGTACTTGTGCAGGTTTCACTCCTTTTGAGCCGATCTTGACATCTCGTCACTTTATTGATCAAGCCTGCAGTCAAACACAACTTATGAGCCTTTTGGGACTATTTTGTAAGAATTTATAATCAAAGCATAAGCAAAAAGGAGGATGAAACACGGTAATACCAAGACACTCAGCCATTTCTATTTCGTCGTATTGTATGGCACCAGTGGAGTTGAAAGAGTTGAAAGAGCAGCTTTACGAGCTCCTAGATAAGGGGTTCATTCGGCCTAGTGGGTCACCTTGGGGTGTGCCGGTTTTGTTTGTGAGGAAGAAGGATGACACGATGAGAATGTGCAATGATTATAGGAAGTTGAACAAGGCAAAAATTAAGAACAAGTATCCTTAGCCCTGCATTGATGATTTATTTGACTAGCTTCAGGGGGCGAGAGTGTTCTCCAAGATTGATCTCCGTTCAGGCTATCACCAGTTCAAGATTAGGGTTTCAGATATTCTTAAGACTGCCTTCAGGACTAGATATGGTCATTATAAGTTCCTTGTTATGTCTTTCGGGCTGACTAATGCCCCAGCAACATTTATGAATTTGATGAACAATGTATTCTGGACTTATCTTGATTCATTCGTTATAGTCTTCATTGACGACATTTTGGTGTGCTCATGTAGTCAGGAAGAGCACGCGGAGCATTTGAGAGTTGTATTGCAGAGATTGAGGGAAGAGAAAGTTTATGCAAAATTCTGCAAGTGTGAGTTTTGGCTTAGCTTAGTGGCTTTCTTGGGCACGTGGTGTCTAGAAAGGGTATTCAAGCTGATCCAAAGAAGCTAGAGGCGGTTTAGAGTTGGCATAGACCGTCCTCAGCCACAGAAATTTGTAGCTTTCTTTGGTTAGCAGGCTATTATCGCCGGTTTGTTAAGGGATTCTCATAAATCGCAGCACCCTTGACCAAGTTGACTCGGAATGGTGTTTCATTTTTATGGTCGGACGAGTGTGAGGAGAGCTTTCAGAAGCTCAAGACAGCCTTGACCACAGCTCCAGTATTGGTTTTGTAGCTTTAGGTTCATATACCGTGTATTGTGATGCTTCGAGGGTTGGGATTGGTTGTGTATTGATGTAGGAGGGTGTTGTTATTGCTTATGCTTCTCGTCAGTTGAAGCCCCATGAGAAGAACTACCTCTTTCATGATTTGGAGTTGGCTGCCATAGTTCATGCACTAAAGATTTGGAGGCATTATTTGTCTGGTGTATCTTCTGAGGTATTCACTGATCATCGTAGTCATTAGCATTTGTTCAAGCAAAAGGATCTTAATTTGAGGCAGCGAAGATGGTTGGAGGTTCTTATGGATTATGATATCACCATATTATATTATCTGGGAAAGGCCAATGTGGTGGTCGATGCTTTGAGCCGAAAGTAAGTGAGTATTGGGAGTTTGACATATATTCCAATTGGGAAGAGACCTCTTGTATTTGATGTTTATGCCTTGGCCAATCGATTCATGAGGTTGGATATTTCAGTAGCCTAGTCGGGTGTTGGCGTGTGGTTTCTCGGTTTCCCTTATATGATCGTATCAGAGAGCGCCAACATGATAATCCATATTTGCTTGTCCTTAAGGACAAAGTTCAGCATGATGATGCCAGATATGTGACTATCGATGATGATCAGTGTTGAGGATGCAGGGCCAGATTTGTGTGCCCAATGTGGATGGGCTTCCGGAGTTGATTATGGAGGAGGCCCATAGCTTGCAGTATTCCATTCATCTGGGTGCCGCGAAGATGTATCTGGATTTGGGGCAGCACTATTGGTGGAGAAGAATGAAGAAAGATACTGTGGGGTTTGTAGCTCGGTGTCTCAATTATCAACAGGTGAAGTATGAGCATTAGAGACCGGGTGGCTTGCTTCACCCAGATGGTTACTCCTGAGTGGAAGTGGGAGAGGATCACTATGGACTTTGTTGTTGAACCTACATGGACTTTGAAGAAGTTCGATTCCATTTGGGTTATTGTGGATCGGCTGACCAAGTCCCCTCACTTCATTCCGGTGTATACTACCTATTCTTCAGAGCGGTTGGCAAGGATTTATATCCGGGAGATATTTCGATTTCATAGTGTACCAATTTCCATCATCTCAGATAGAGGTACTCTGTTTACTTTGCAATTTTGGAGAGCCGTGCAGAGAGAGTCGGGTACTCAGGTGGAGTTGAGCACAATGTTTCATCCTCATATGGACGGGCAGTCTGAGAGTACTATTAAGATATTGGAGGACATGTTGCGTGCTTGTGTTATTGATTTCGGAGGATCAAGGGATGAGTTTCTACCGCTTGTAGAGTTTTCTTACAACAACATCTACCAAACGAGTATTCAGATGGCTCCATGTGAGACTTTGTATAGGAGGCGGTGTAGATCTCCAGTTGGTTGGTTCGAGCCCGGCGAGGCTAGGCTATTGGGGACTAATTTGGTACAGGATGCCTTGGAAAAGGTAAAGATGATTCAGGAGAGGCATCATACAGCGCAGTCGATATAAAAGAGTAATGCTGATAGGAAGGTTCAAGATGTGTCCTACATGGTTGGCGAGAAGGTTCTGTTAAATGTTTCACCCATGAAAGGTGTTATGAGATTTGGGAAGAAAGAGAAATTGAGTCATCGGTTCATTGGGACTTTTAAGTTGCTTCGGAGGATTGGGGAGGTGGTTTATGAGCTTGCTTTTTTACCCAGTTAAAGTTTATGGAAGTTTGACTAGATTGAAAGTTGGGGTAGGTTAGTAATATTAAACGTGACTTGTGTGCAAAATTTAAGGTCAATTGAACGTGATTTGATAAGTTTCTGCGTTGTATGTAGAGGTTTGAAGTTCTAAAGTTCATTAAGCTTGAATTGGGTGTGATTCATGATTTTACCATTGTTTGATGTGATATAAAGGCTTGACTAAGTTCATAATGTATTTTGGGACATTGGTATAATATGTTAAGGTCTCGAGGGCCTCAGATGTATTCCGAAAGGTGAATGGATCAATTTTGGACTTGAAAATAAAGTTTCAGCTTCTGGTGCGACCGCACCTGTGATTGGCAGCCACATATACGAGATATGGCTGTAGAAGCGGAAGGGCCAAGGATGCCAAGGAACCGCAAAAGCAAAAAAAGTTTGTGTCACGGCAGCGTAGGTGCGAAGGCAGCGGCTGCAGAAGTGGCAAGGACACAGGTGCGGAAGAAGTGCTGCAGAAGCGGATGCGCAAAAACGTCCAAGGAGTTTGCGGGTGGGGGAGTCGCTGGGCAGAATGCTTAAAAGAACGGGTCTCAACCATTTTTGTCACTCCTCTTCATTCTTGCGCGATTTTAGAGCTTCTTGAGGGGAGTATTCACCTAGAAACTTGGAGGTAAGTTAATCCCATATATTACAAGTTAAATATATGGTTTGTATATGGATTTAAATAGGGAAATTTATAGAAAATTTGGGGTTTTAAAAAAATTAGAAATTTATATTCTTGGATTTCGACCATGAATTGATCATGGAACTGGAGATAAATTATATATTTGAGTTAGTTATGTTATGCGTAATGCTTATCTTCGAAAATTTTCGGAATCCGAGCATGTGGGCCCAAGGGTGACATTATTGAATTTTCAAACGGAGTCGGGAAATTGTTTAAATCGATTTGATATGAGTATCAGAGTATTTTTTATTGGTTTGCACATTTCTTGACTAGCGATAGGCACCAGCTTGAGGTGTTAGAGCAGTGTCGGAGCTGGTTATGAAACTTTGTAGTGAGGTAAGTCTCATGTCTAACTTTATGAGGAGAAAACTACCGCTAAGTGATATATTTAATATGTGTAACTTGTTGTGAGGGCTACGAACGCATGATGTGACTAGAGTCTATATGTAGTTAGATTCATGTTATTGCCCGGATAGATTTAGGTTAACACCATGATATGCTTGTACTATATGGATTATCTTTGCTCTTTAATGTCATGACCCCAAATACCGGTCGTGATGGCACCAATCACAGTACTAGGCAAGCCGGCAACCCCTATTTCACAACTCGTTTATCAGCAACATTAAGCCATTTTTCTAACATCAGTTTTAAATGTAGAATTCTTTATAAGTGTTATAATAACAGAAATATGCAGAAATCGAAATAACAAATACTACACAGCCCCAACAATATGGTGTCATGAGTCTAGATCCTTTAATACATAACTGGATATCTAGTATATCAAGTCTAGGAATGCGGAAATAGTAATAATATAGAAGAGAGAAATCAGGCTTGCGGACATCATTCAGCTACCTCGAAACTTCCGGCAAGTACAGGATAACAATTGATGCTCTCACTCCGCCCCTCAGGTACTGGATTTGCACACAAGGTGCAGGAAGTAACGTGAGTACGCCAACTTAGTAAGTAACTAAAGTAAATAAAGACTGAAGATAGGGACGAGCAGTTAAAAACATATTTACTGAAAGTAATGACATGATAATAGCTCAACTTTGCTATTTAAGACTAGTTTTCGAAATAAAATATATGATGTCAGCTTAAAGTTTGAAATCATATACTTAGCAGTATTTTCCAACAGAAGCTTTTGTTTGAAAGAAGAGTGAAACAGTGAAAACAACATAACAAGGCCTCTCGGGCGAAGAATCGCTCAAAATATGGCCCCTCGAGCAGTCTCTCAGTCACCCGGGACACATCCCTCGTCACTTAGTACTTATTCTCACCACTCAGCTCGTATATATACCTCATAACAACAGAAATCATAGTAACCCCTGCGGCGTGTATCCCGATCCATATATTACTGCGGCGTGCAGCCCGATCCATATATATAGTTGGCTGCACTCACTTGGGGTGTGTACACTCCGGAGGGGCCCTTACAACCCAAGCGACTACTGCGGCATACAACCCGATCCAATATATATCGTTGTGGTGTGCAGTCTGATCCATATAATTATCATTGTGGCGTGATGGCCAATCAATAATATATATATATATATATGTAATATCCTCACGATTGGGTTCTCGACCTCTCTGTCACTAATCTCACATCCTCTCGGGCATAATAATAAAAGGTAGGGATATCAGCCCTAACAATCCTCACATTTAGGAATAGAGTGATAAAACCAGCTTTAATTAGTTAAACAAATAAAAATCATGACTGAGGATATAGTTTTTAACAAGTAGAGTGAGGAAAGTAGTCAAAATGTCCCTAAGGGTTTCTATAGAGCAGTACAAGGCCCCAAACATGGCATACAACCCATAATACAGTATAAATGACCGAAACATAGAATAATATAGATTTTCAAATCAATTTATGTGGCTTAATAGACGCTACGAGGCATACCAAGACACGATCCCTACCAGTTCACGCCCATACAATCGTCACCTAGCATATGCATCATCGCATTTGTCAAATTAAGTTAAATATCGAGGTTTATACCCTCAGTTCCAGATTTACAATGGTTACATACTTCAAACCAGTGAAAATACTACTCTGCGATGCCTTTTCCTCACGAATCGGCCTCCACTCGCGTCGAATCTAACCAAAATTAGAACGTATGTGTCACAATATGCTAAGGGAACAAAGCCCAAGCGAAAACAGTCGAAAAATATCAAAAATCCCAAAATTAGCAAGACCCGAGACCCGGTCCCACTTCTCAAAACTCAGAAATTTTTACATCAATGGGTTCCTTATCCTCCCACGAGTTCATTCATATCAAAAGTTCTCAAATCCAACCCCAATTGCTCCTCAAAATCCCCAAATCAAAATTCCAAGATTCCAAGTCCTAGTTCTTCAATTCTTAGCTTAAGTTCCATAAATTTCTAGGTAGATTTCATAATAGAAATGAGTTTTAAGTTTAAAAATCTTACCTCCAATCGATTCCCCTTGAATCCCTCTTTAATCTCCACCAAGAAGCTCTCAAAATGATTAACTATGGGTAAAAATAGACCCAAAATTGCAGATGAAATGACTTAAAACATTATGCACAAATTCGCGTTGACCAATGTTTTTTACTCTATGCGAAGTCGACGTGCAGGTCACGAATGCGGAGACCCTTACGCGAACGCGATGAGCAATTCCCCAGGGACACAATTCCTTATGCGCGATCGCAAACACCACATCACAAATGCGATGAATTACCTAATGAACCTTTCGCGAATGTGGCACCTGCCTCGTGAACGCGAAGGTTAAACCTTTACCGCCCTCAACAGACTCTTCGCGAATGCGAGGGTCCTCCCGCGAACACAAAGACCAAAAGTCTGCAGCTACTGGAACTGATTTTTCTGCATCTTGCCAAACTACAAAATGGTCCGATGGACCACCCGAAACTCACCCGAGGCCCTATGGACCTCAACCAAAGGTACCAACACATCCTAAAACCTCATTCAAACTTGTTCCACTCATCAAAACACCTAAAACAAAAACAAAGCACTCAAAACATGTCGGATTCAAGCCTAAGTTTTCTAAAACTTTCGAAATATGCTTTCGATCAAAAACACTTCCAACATTCGCCAAATGACCCCAAAATAACTTACGGACCTCCAAATTCACATCCAGACGTGCTTCTAAGATCAGAATCACCATACGTAGCTATTTCCAGACTTGGAATTCCAAACGAACATCGATAACATTAAAATACACTTGAACCTAAATTTATAAAATCCTTCAAAAATGCCAACTTTCACAATTGGTACAGAAATGCTCCTGGGTCATCCAAACCCCGATCTGGACATACGCCCAACTTCACCATTATCATACTAACTTATTGGAACTTTTAATTCTCGACTCCGATGTTTTTTACTCAAAAGTTAAACCTTAGTCAGTTCTTCCAACTTAAAGCTTCCAAAATTAAAATTTTCCATCCAAATCAGCTCTGGACTTTCCGAAACCCAATTCCGAATACACGTACAAGTCATAATATCTGAACTGAAGCTTCTCAAGGCCTCAAACCGCTAAATAATATGCTAGAGTTCAAAACAACTGGTCAGAACGTTACATTATAACTCTAAATGTAATTTTTTGAAACTTCATCAGTCATGTATGTGTGAAGTGATTTTGAAATGGATAAATTTAAAAAAATTATAAAACCCCTTGGCTATATGTGCAATTGTACGGGCTGGTCGACAAAAAAAGGACAATTAGCTGGGATGACCACCTTTTGGATTTGCTATTATAATTTAACTATCTTTTAAATTATATTGGAAAAGTAGCCTCTCTTTAATGAAAATATAAGTCTGAACAAAAATATCCTACAAAAAAATTCAAGAATAATTATTGGATTAGTTATTTTTTTTAATTTAAATCTTCAGGAATTTTTCCTTGATTTAAATATGCAATGGAATGCGAGGAAAAAAATCACAAATTCTAAGTCTTTATTACTTTAAAATTCAGAAAATTTTCCTGAAGTTTGAGTGTAATGGCTTTAAATTATATGTTTAGCTCAAAGTTATCATATACTTTGCAAGCATAGAAACAATCGAAATAAATCAAGGACCAATCATCTAAGATCGTAATAAATTAAAGGACCGAATAAAAGAAACAAGAAGAAAGCTTTTTCTGTTAACTAGAGATATATGGAGATCTTTTTATCGATAATGTTGATTTGGTCTGCCTCTCTATGGAGAGGTTCAGAGCCTTACAATGACATTCTCTCTTTCCTCGAGAATAGTGAAGAAGAAGAAGCATCCCTTCTTCTACGATTCCTTCTCTTAGTATTTATAGATGTGAGAAGTATGAGCTGGCAGTGACGGCCGTGAACACGCTGAGGTTCCGTCCTTACGACAGCGGATAGGTTGTGGCATTAATAATAGAGTCAGATTATGATCAAGTATCGTGGATAATTAGTGGTCATACCATTTATTAACCACGAATTAGCTTAGGATGTAATTAATCTTGCCAATTATCTCGGGTCATATTCTGACCCATACAGTTCGTCCCTCCGCTTATTGAGGTCGTGCCTCGACTGATCTCGATGAGCGAACTTCTCTGGATGCAGTCTCGGCCGAGGTTAATAATGGTCATAACCGTTTTCATAGGTGTTATGCTGTTGAAATGGATTGCCTTAGCCATTTTGTGTTGATAACCTTGACCATGCAAGCGACTTCGACCGTAGTCAAGTCGCTTGCACGCACATTGGGGATGACTGTAGCTAGTTATTTATTGGGAATGGCCATAGCCTTAATACTATGGACGGGCCTTAGCCGTTTACATACTAGAGATGGCCATAGCCTTAATAGTGTGGACGGCCTTAACCGTTTACATACTGGAGATGGCCATAGCCTTAAAATTGTGGACGGTCTTAGCCGTTTATATACTGGAGATAGCCATAACCTAAATACTGTGGACGACCTTAGCCTTTTACATACAGGATATGGTCATAGCCTTAATACTGTGGATGACCTTAGCCGTTTACATACTCGAGATGGCCATAGCCTTAATACTATGGATGACCTTAGTCGTAATGGAGTCAAGTTGGTGATCTTGGTGGCATTTTGCTGAGGGTCTTATCCGTTCATTCATGGGAGAGGGTCGTAGTCGCGAATGCGTGAGGAATGGCCGTAGTATATATATATATATATATATATATATATATATATATATATATATATATCTATATATATATATATGGGGAATGGTCGTAACCGTTTTCACCCGCGGTGGTATATTTGTACCGATGACCTTCAGCCTTGTAAGGTGTTAACCTTACCTTCAGTGGTCGATTCGTATGCCGCGCGACCGAAGAGAATATGGGTGCGCCTGGCACGTAGCTTAGCAGTGTCCGAAGTTCAAAGGTGTATGGAACATCTTTTGGGTAACCTCAGGTCGTTATAACCGTTTCGAAGGCAAAGTGTCAGTTGATGACTGAAAAACCATTCGTGGTGCTCATCATAATGGTGCACGTTTCTGTAGAACTGAATCTCTTTGTGGTTGGTCAAGTAGTTAATGATGGTTATTGAAATTCGTGAAAGCCACTTGTGTTCCCTATAAATAAGGGGTTGTGTCATTCATCTCTTGCGTTTCCATCTTTTGTTTAAGTGAGATTTCTGAAGAAGTTTCCTGTTTATCGGTTCATCTTCTTTCTTGTTCTTCGTTGTTCCTCGTTTGGTACCATATTCACGTTCCTTTATGTGAATCTCATTCTTTTTCCATTAATCCATCAACAATGGCAAGCAATTCTGGCACCACCCTTGCTCCAGCGACAATTTTAGTGGCTAAAGGGTCATCCACCGCAGTGAGAGCCACTAAATCGGCGGAAATTGGTGGGATCCCGTCGGTGGCTGATATCCTTTCCTTGCCCGGAGGTCCGACGAGTGATTTCTCTGCCGATGAGGGGGAAGATCAGGTGAATAAAGCCCCACTGATGGGGAAAGTAGGTATTGATCAGCTACGGGCGTAGTGGGGTATTCCCCGTTTCGCTGACATTTCCCTTGCTAGGTGTGAGGAGAGGGTCCACACCGACCTTATGGGGTATTACATTTTCTACGCTTATCCTTTTAGATTGGTGTTTAGGATCCCTCTTTCGATGTTGGTGGTGGACTTTTGCAATGATTACACAGTATTTCCTGGCCAACTGATTCCTTCCCTTTACAAGCTTTTTGCTATGCTCATAAAATATGTTGAGTTGGCCCGGAGAGAGATCACGTTGCGGCACGTGCTGACCCTCTACGCCCCTCAAAGGTTCCGTGGTACGATGATTCGGGCCATCCTTCGTGGGCCGATGGTCTTGACCGCGGAGTTGGATGATGGGGTCGAGCCTCACACTTATGAAAATTTCTTCTACATCAGGACTGATTATCCGGTGGCATGTCCACTGAATTCCCAGAGACGTGGAACTATGCACGTAAGTCTTTTTATTCGTCAGATTCTTCATTCCGTCTTTTTCGTCCTATTCTGATAAGTGCTAACCTTACCTCTTGTTCGTAGCTGAATTGACTGCCGCTGGCTCCAGTGCCCGGCATTCGCAAATGGGTCGAAGTCGTGCTCTCTCACACAACAGGGATTCGCACGTGGCCGTCTTTCTGGAAAGGCACGACAGTAGACCTGCTTCTGGTGAAAATTCTAGCTTCATTTTTTCTTCGTTTTTTCCTATTTGCTTTTTTTTAACTTTTGCTCTTTCGTTGATTAGGGAGGGCACGCCGCTTGAGGGCGCCTCAATTATCCTTTCACAGACTGGCCGTGACAGTGTGACTTGTAATAATGTCGGCACCACGTCCAGTACCAACGACTTCGATTGAGTCCTCGGTGACCTACTCCCCTACACGATCTGCACCTCGAGTCGAAGAGACTTCGAGGACCGTACGAACTAGGGAAAAGTTGCCTATGAGCGAGGATGATGAGAGATCACTAGTCAGGTGTAGGGTCGAATTTACGCCGGCTCCGATGGTGATAAACTTGGATTCCCCCCATCAGTGTGGAGGAGAATCTAGCAGCGGTGCCTGCCCTTGAGGGAAGGCATTCAGTGGGGGTTGCCCCAGTTGGCTCAGGCCAATGTGACACTATCGCTTTGGCGATTCAACTATCCGTTTCGGTTGCTGAGAGGGGAGGTAGTTCCTCAGCAATTGCTTTGGTTGGAGAATCAGGCGCCATTGTGTTGGCGGGGGAGGGAGCCTTAACTTCCCGATTGGCAAGCGGAGGGATGGGTGCTGTGGGCAAAGGATCTGACTCTTAGTCTGACCTGGACCCTGAAAATGTTTGCATGCTTCAGGATGGCCACACCGGCACAACGGTGCATGCGGAAGGGCAGTTTCGTTACGTTGAGATCCTTACGGAGCAGAACTTTCTGCTTTAAGAGGAAAATCAGGTGCCGTTGTTTGAGGTGCTATGCTCAGAGGCAGAAAGTACGACGCTGAAGGGAATCTCAAATGTTGGGTTAATGGGCGAGGCGGACGCGCAGGGCTTGAAGGTACATGTAGTGACTTTTAGTTCATCCTTCTCTTTGTTTTACTTGGTCTGTTTTCCTGTTCTGATTATTACTTCGTTCTTGTAGCTCTTTTTGTTGGAGGTGAAAAACATCCACCGAGCTAACGTCTGTTTGGGGATTTGCTCGCGTGTACTGGAAAAGTACCATCATTATCGGGAACGGTGCCGCGAGATGCGTGAGCGCATGGGAAAAGTACCATCATTCGTTCTTGTAATGTTTGTTGGCGAAGACGCATAGCCTGAGTCCCAGTTCAACTTGTAGATGAACTTTTTGGCGAAGGCACATAGCCTGAGTTGTTGTTCAACCTTAGTCGAACCTTGTAATATTTTGTTGGCGAAGGCGCATAGCCTGAGTCCCAGTTCAACTTGTAGTTGAACGTTTCTGCGAAGGCACGTAGCCTGAGTTGTTGTTCAATCGTAGTCGAACCTTGTAATTTTTCATTGGTGAAGGCGCATAGCGTGAGTCCCAGTTCAACTTGTAGTTGAACGTCTTGGCGAAGGCACGTAGCCTGAATCGTTGTTCAACCGTAGTTGAACCTTGTATTTTGTTGGCGACGGCGCATAGCCTGAGTCCCATCTCAACTTGTAGTTGAACTTTTGGTAAAGGCACGTAGCCTGAATCGTAGTTCAACCGTAGTTGAAACTTGTAATGTTTGTTGGCGAAGATGCATAGCCTGGGTCCCAGTTCAACTTGTAGATGAACTTCTTGGCGAAGGCACATAGCCTGAGTTTTTGTTCAACCTTAGTCGAACCTTGTAATATTTTGTTGGCGAAGGCGCATAGCCTGAGTCCCAGTTCAACTTGTAGTTGAAATTTTGGTGAAGGCACGTAGCCTGAATCGTTGTTCAACCGTTGTTGAACCTTGTAATTTTATGTTGGCGAAGATGCATAGCCTGAGTCCCAGTTCAACTTGTAGTTGAACTTTTGGTGAAGGCACGTAGCCTGAGTCGTTGTTCAACCGTAGTTGAACCTTGTAATTTTTGTTGGCGAAGGCGCATAGCATGAGTCCCTGTTCAACTTGTAGTTGAACTTTTGGTGAAGACACGTAGCCTGAATCTTGTTGTGTCGGTGTTTGAGGGTTGAAGCTCGATTTTGATTCGAGATCTTGAGCAGCTCACGTGCTATCCTGCCAATCGGGTTATGTAGGCTGGCTTGAGGTGACTCTCGGTTCGAGATATCTCCATACCAATTTCTGGCTGGATCTCGCATCAGGGATGCGGGGGTGCTTTACAAAGATCCTCCCTCGGGGGGGGGGGGGGGAGGGAACTGCTTTTTCTTCTTGCATGTACTATCCGAGAGAGTGATAGAGGAGTTGGATCTCGATACGAGATCTTCAAGTTTCCTTTGTCGGATATATCGTTTCAGCTTGTTTGAGCTAGGTTGTTCGTTAGCGTTTCTTTCCTTTTGGTCCTCGGAAGAACAACGTGATTCTGCTATGAAATCCCCACAGACAGCGCTAAATTGTTCGGCTGAAAGTTATCATATACTTTGCAAGCATAAAAACAATCAAAATAAATCAAGGGCCAATCATAGCAGATCGTAATAAATCAAAGGACCGAATAAAAGAAACAAGAAGAAAGCTTTTTCTAATAAGTAGAGATATATGGAGAGCTCTATTAAGTAGAGATATATGGAGAGCTTTTTATTAATGATATTGATTTGGTTTGTCTCTCCATGGAGAGATTCAGAGCCATACAATGGCATTCTCTTTTTTCTAGAGAATAGTGATGAAGAAGAAGAAGAAGCAGCCCCCCTTCTAGGGTTCCTTCTTTTAGTATTTATAGATGTGAGAAGTATGAGCTGGCAGTGATGGCCGTGACTACGCTGAGGCTCCGTCCTTACGATGGCGGATAGGTCGTGGCCTTAATAATCGAGTCAACTGATGATCAAGTATCGTGAATAATAAGTGGTCATACCATTTATTAACCACGAATTAGCTTATGATGTAATTAATCTTGCCAATTATCTCGAGGCCATATTCTGACCCATACACTATATAAGGTGAAAAAAAGTAATATAGCAGTGAGAGAATATCATGCTATTATGAGACACGATATATTTATCAATACCATGAGTTCATATCTGCTCACCCATAGATCAACATAAATATATAATAAATATTTTGTAACATAATCACAAAATCAAGTCATTAACATGTCAATTTTAAAAATATGAGCATGATATTAGTTGTATAAACCTATCAGTTACCTGCAACTAAACTTGCTAACCAGCTATATTCCAGTAATCATAAAGGCTTCAATAAGAAAAAAGTTTCAAACTCAAATGGACTCTCACACAAAAAGAGCGGATTCTGAGTTCCAACCCAAATTTGTATGAGCTTTTTACCTAGACATACTTAATTAGTCATTAGTATGTCTTCCCAACCGATAACTTTTCTTCCCCCTCTCAGCTCAATTTCAAAACTATTTCCTCTCTCTTTTTAAGAATCGCATATTTCTCTCTCTAAACTCGATATAATTTCTACACAAATTCTGATTTTGTTCATCTATTTTAAAGCAATGACTACCACTAAAAAGTTTTGAAGCTTTAAATTCGAAAATTAGAGTTTGTAAAGTTATTATTTATTTTGAATTGGGGGTTAATATAAATGATTGTGAGTATTTTTTTAAGTTTATGTCTCAGATTTGAGGGGGCTTGGTGAAAACTCAAGTTAGTTTTGGTTGAATTTTCACATTGAATCTCGGAGAGGAAGAAGAACAATAATGTATAAAAAAGTTGTATGTATTATGTATGTCGAGTGTATGTTATTTATATATTCTATGTATCATTGAATATACAGTGACATACAAACGACATATAAATATAATACTATAATTATATGCAAGATGAATGCACGTTGTATTTAAGTTGATTGCATCAATAAATTTGTATTCAAATTGTACATAAGTGGTATGCTTTAGCTGCTGATTGGTGGGTCTGAAACGAGAAAATTGAAGTTCTATACGGCTGGATTCATGTTGCTCTTATAATTGCTAGAATAGTTTTAAAATTGAAACTTTAAGATTGAACTTACTTGGACAAAAGGGGCTACGAATTCAAATATGAGACCTATTTTTGTATCAATACATTGTATTACTTCGAAATATTTGAGGAAATATTATCTATTCATTCCATAATAATTTGGGTGCATTGCCTCAACATTTACTACTTCATTTGCTTATTTTGGAATTTTGTCCTAATAGGTGTGATCGTGACTTTGATTGATACTCATGGTATTACAAAAGTAGCAGCTGGTGAGTATAAGGTTATTGTTCATTTGTGTCGTTAGTTTCAAAGAAACTGTTGAATCCAATTCGGTTCAAGTGGAGCAAAGTATATATGAAAGATTCATAGAACTAATCTAAACTTTATTGAATTGTTGCGTAGCTTTTACTCAATTGAAATCAAGTCCATTGAATTTATGCAAAGAGACAGCCTGAAAACTAGAAGAAGAATCGTCCGCTATTAAACAAAGCTTCGAGTTCAAAATTTAAATTTTCAAACTTTGATTCAATTTTAATTGGGTGTTGCGACGAATAATTAAAAGAGCTTTAAGGAGATTATATCTGAATTTTCGGACGATCTGGTAAAGATTTTGAACAAATTTAATAGTATTTTCAATCCTAGATTAAAGGAAGAAGAATAATTTGTTGCAATTTAACTGAATTTATAAATTTTGTAAAAAAAGTATGTCAATTTTCTGAAAATATAAAAATTTAATTAATAACCTATATGGCCAAGCTTCTCCAATAATTATAAAATTACTTTTTCTTTCAAAAAGTTCATTTTTTTTCCAAAATTGATGTGTTTGACAAAGCTTTTGGAAGAAAAGAAAGTACTTTTGAGGAGAAGGAAAAACGGAAGAAGTAGCTTCTCCTTGACCAAATACTAATTGTTACTCAGTAATGCTTTTCAAATTAATTAGACAAGCAGAAACCGTTTCTCACCAAAAGTGTTTTTGAAAAAAAATACTTTTGAGAAAAAATACTTATCAAAATAAGCCGATTTTTGTAGCTTGGCCAAACATGCTATGAAATCGGATAAATGAGAAATCTTACGTAAATGTCTCAAATAAATCTCAATCACCTTTAGCCATTAATTATAGACTTATAAAAACTAGTCAAGCACGTATAAAAATTGAAAACTCAAATAAATAAAGTTCTTTCTCCCCAAAAAGCACACGCAAAGATCTCCTTCTATATTTTTAAGCGTAATCAACAATATTAGAGGAAGACGGAAAGAAAATTTCATGGATGAGATAGTAAATAAGGTGATGTAATACAATATATATATATACATACATACATATACAAAGATCTCCTTCTATATTTTTAAGTGTGATCAACAATATTAGAGGAAGACGGAAAGAAAATTTCATGGATGAGATAGCAAATAAGGTGATGTAATACAATATATATATATATATATATATATATATATATATATATATATATATATATATATATACATACATACAAGATTCCAAAAATCTAAACAAAAAAGGATATTTTTCTTGGGTGGTGTTGAAATTCATTGAAAACATATTTATATGACACAATATACAAAATTTGAGAAAGATTAGAGGTGATTTGGATTGATTTGGTATCAAAATTCATAGTTAAAATCTAGTACAAAAATTCTTATGTGACACATGTATATCATATAGTACATATCGATCCAAATATGATGCATATGTGATACAGAAATGATACAAAGTAGAATACACACATTTTTTTTTATGTTCATCTTCTACTACAAATTTTTCAATTTAAATCACCTCAAAACTCCACCATTCCAAAACCGAGATTCAAACTCCTTAGGATATACCTAGTATATTCTAATAACGCCCATTTAAAAGAAACAAAAAAATTGACCTTTTTTAGCTATAAATAACTAATTGACTAATATTGGTAATGGTGAGCATAACTGGTACTTTCCCTTTATAATTTTACTTATATACGAAATTCATCCGTACAGCTTTCATAAACCACTATGTTTTAGTGTTGATTAGCTAGTTGTAGCTACCATTTACTATATTACATCTTATAGATATGTTTTCAGATTTTTAGAGTGTATTCGATGTATTTAAGCTACTGTATTTATAAATACAGTAGCATTTCTATGCGTGAAAATGAGGAATTACAGCTAGACCTATTTTTGTATTCGAGTATATTCGACTGTATTCATGACGTGAAATATGGGATTACATCTAGACAGATTATCGTATTCGACTGTATTCATGGTGTGAAACATGGGATTATCCTGTTTTTAAAAAGAAAGTGAATCAATTAACATAATAGATTCCTAATATAACTCAACAAACTCAATTATAACACACAAACTTTACATTTTCAATTATAAAAAAGATACTCAATTGAAAATCACCCCAAAAATATAGCAATCTTCAGAGAAATTATATAATATATCTGAATACGTAAATTATATTCATTAAAAAAATATATGAATATATCCATAGAATATAGCGAGACAGTGAATACAATGGATTATATAGAATACAATGGGATATAATAGAACACAATGAAAAAAAAGACAATGAAACAAATTAAGGTACATTGAGATACATTAAAATATATTAACAGAAAATACAAGTTTCATTACAGCGAAAAAATATCTGTTAAAATCTTTCCTTCTTCCATTGTTTTTTCAAGAGCAATTGTGTGTAAATGACGACAATTCCATTGTCTTTTGTTTGGCTGCGTCGACTTTATGTACTATTTTAGCAAATAACAATATTAAACCTGAGAGAGAAATTTCACGACTTCTTCTCCTTCTCCAGCCTAATTGAAATTCGACTGTGAATGAGATTGGGAGGTTGAGGGCGGCGATATCAACGAATAACGGCCACAATCGTCCAGGTCCTCTTCCCGCTGATGAAAAAGATGCATCTGGGTCATATGGAAATAGCACCTGTGATTGTTGATCAGAACATTTCTATTAAGGTAATCCCGACACAGCAAGCAACGTTGAGCAAGCAGTAATTGCTGAAACAAATAGCGAGTGCCGTAAGCATGTGAAAGCATGTGCAATGAACAGTGGTTCAACCATCGAAGAGGTGATGGTGCCGAGGCAGTGGCTCTTGCAAGGAATCAGGAAATAATTATAGATACAATAGAATTGAAAAAGTTGGAAT
Source organism: Nicotiana benthamiana (assembly GCA_034376525.1). Taxonomy (NCBI): domain Eukaryota; kingdom Viridiplantae; phylum Streptophyta; class Magnoliopsida; order Solanales; family Solanaceae; genus Nicotiana; species Nicotiana benthamiana. The sequence goes on from CM067335.1 coordinate 78,950,279, forward strand.
AAGAAATATTTAAAGGATATAAGAGAGAAAAATAATACAAAATTTATTTTATTGCTCAAGGGTAGGATGTGATTATAAATGATATTTGTCTATAAAAAATTAAAAGGTAGCTATAAAATATAATTTTTTAAAGAATATTTATTTAAAATAAATAAGGTATCAACCTTGGCATACAGAGGTAACGGGGCATTTGCATCTACCCGTTTTTTAAGGCACATTTTAACTTGTGTCCGCTTTGTAAAAAAAAGTTACAAACGTACCCGTTTTTCACATAACTTCAGCCCACGGGGCTGAAGTTTTTCTTTTGTGTGTAACCGAAAAACTTAAGCAGTTTTCCAACTTAAGTTTTCCAGTTATAAAATAAAAACTTAAGCAGTTTCCAGCTTAAGTTTTTCAGTTATAAAATAAAAACTTAAGCTCTAGAGCTTATGTTTTTTAGTTATAGAATAAAAATTTAAGCAGCTTCTAACTTAAGTTTTTCAGTTATATAATAAAATAAAAACTTAAACAGTTTCCAGCTTAAATTTTTCAGTTATAAAATAAAAACTTCAACTGTAGATTTGTATTATAACTGGAAAACTTCTGCTCTAGAGCTGAAGTTTCTATATTATAAGGAAAGGAGAAAGAGAAGCTGAAATATTTTAAAACGTAAGTATGGATGTAAATAAAAAAATAAAGTGGCTAGGTTAGAAGGGGTGCACTCCCGTGCAATTAGAGAGGTAATTACTCCTACATTTAACAAGTCTCAAGCCCAATTACCTCCTTTCGGCTTCCGGTGGACACAAAGAGATCCGGTCCAACCCGATATACTTCAAAAGTAACAAGCCTATTTCTTCTTCAGCAAGTCGGAATCACTCCTCAGCTGCTTTTTATCTGCGATCTCTGTCTTCTCCGACAAACTCTTAGGCGATCTCTTTCTGCGGCTATATCGTGTTGTAAGTTTCCTTATTTTGTTTATATCCCTCTCTCCCTCTCTTTATCGATTGTCGACAACAAGAAAAACCCTAATCTCTTTCATCCGTGAGTTTTTAATGGTAAAATACCGTGTAAAGTGAAGTCACACTGCTTTATTTTCTGCATATCACTTCTTAATTGTAGCTTTCGCAATTTTGACAAGTTAATATTCATTTTTATTTGCTTCTGTGCCAATATGCTATTGTGAATTTGTGACCTAGTGGTTAATAAACTGAGACTGAACCTTGGAGACCAGGTTCAAATACCAGTAGAGTCAAAAAGAAATACTACTCTCCCCGCTCCAGTTAATGTGAACCTCTTCGAAGTACGAAGGTCAAACTGACTCATTTTAGATGTGTTATGACCCATTGCAAGGTATGGGCGTCCCACATCGGTATTGCAATGTGCTTATGTGGGGTTTATAGCCTTGGTCTCTCCCACCTTAATAGCTAGCTTTTGGGGTGTGGTTCTCCCGGGGCTAGAATCGTCTAGTGCACAGCCGCTGGGACGACGGATGCGGAGCGTGATGCTTTGTTATTTTCCATTGCAAGGTATGGGACCTGAGTCCCACATTGGTATTGCAATGTGCTAATGTGGGGCTTATATAACCTTGTGCTTTCCCACCTTAATAACTAGCTTTTGGGGCGTGGTTCTCTCTAGGTTGTATCGGGATGTGAATTTGAACATAGGATTTTCAATCTTTTTGAAATAAAATCTATAAATCTATATATTTAGAAACTACATAAAAAGTACTTCAAGCCACAATAGTTAACAATTCGAAATATTGAAAAAGTGTTCGACTCCCCAAATAGTACTAGGTTCACATAAAGTGGACAAATGGAGTAATAGGTGATTTATACAAGGGATTCAAAATAAATCTATAGAATGTCATATTTGCTATTCAAACCTATGTCTTAAAGCAAATTTTTAACATTTTTTTTATAACGAAGGTGTCATCTTGTGTGGATACCATGGTTATCATCATTTTTTTTTGGATAAGGTCAAGTGAAATTTTATCAAGGTCAAGTAAAATTTTGTCATTGTATTTAGAGTTTTTATTCCTTGGGTTGAAAGCTAATGTATTTAACCTTGTAATCATCTGATCCAACAGATTTTCATTCACTAATGTCTCAATTTTAACCATTTAATATTAGCTAAGTTAAGTCTATCCATGCAGATCCTCTTGTTTAAGGTAATATGCTTCGAGTACTTGAAATTTTTCTACCATGATGATATAATTATTAAACAGTAGATTGTTTGTCATTATTCTTTCTTTTTGTGTTATAGGTTGTAAAATGATGAAGATTGATTTTAGTGGACTTGAACCGACTGCCCCAATCAAGGGGGAGTCCTCTGAGCTGTGTGATGGCATCCTGAGTTCTCCATCATTCCAAATTCCTAATGCTACTAATGTGAGTTTGATTGTTTTCTCTTGGACATTTACATTCAGTTGATTATCAACTGTGCTCTGAGTTATTTGAACTTCATATTCATCCTGGTCTAATTTGCGTGTTTTTCTCAGTTTGATGGTTTTCAGAAAGAAGCAATCCAAATGGTGAAGCCTGCAAAGGGTACCACAACTCTTGCTTTCATTTTTAAGGGAGGTGTAATGGTGGCTGCTGATTCTAGGGCTAGCATGGGAGGATATATCTGTGAGTTTTTTCCTTCAATATAAAAAATGTTGACTTTTACAATATTATGTTGACCTTTTAACAATGTGAAGAAAATTGTTAATTGCTTATTAATCCACAAATTTTTTAAAGCATTTGTTCGCCTATTTCTTGTAAAATTGCTGGCAAGAAAAGTTATTAAGGTGCCATATCACTTATTATAATAATGGTAGGGAGTAGAATGGGCGTTATATGGAGCTTAGTGTTGGCCAGCAAGAATTCACATATCCAGAAGATGAAAATAGCAGAAATGAGGATGCTGAGATGGATGTGTGGCAACACTAGGCTGGATAAGATTAGGAATGTACATATTCGGGAGAGGGTGGGCGTGGCTCTCGTGGATGACAAGATGCGGGATGCGCGAGTTAGATGGTTCGGACACGTGCGGAGGAGAAGCCTAGAGGCACCGGTTAGGAGGTGTGAGCGGTTGACTTTGGCAGGTACGAGAAGAGCAGATGGCGACCTAAGAAGTGTTGGGGCGACGTGATTAGGCAGGACATGAAGCGACTTCAGATTTTTTAGGACATGGCTCTTGATAGGAACAAGTGGAGGTCGAGCATCAGGGTGGTAGGCTAGGGGGTAGTCGAGAGTTTTTTCCCTCTTTGTACCGGGTAGTCTGATGGTGTTTTGGTTAGGTTTGCCAGCGGTCTATGTTTGTGCTCACATTGTTGTTTTGCATAGTTTTGTGTTATTGTCCTTTTACTTATTCGCCGTTATTTCTTTCTGGCATCTTTTGTTGTTACGTGCCTTTTCTTCTGTTTCTTTTCTGATATTATTGTCTCTCCTGTTGAGCCGAGAGTCTGTCGGAAACAGCCTTCTTGCCCTTTTCGGGTAGGGGTAAGGTCTGCATACATTCTACTCTCCCCAGACCCCACTAGTGAGATTTTACTGGGTATGTTGTTGTAGTTCGAGTAGAATGGACGCTAGACCTAATTGTATTCACAATTGAGTTTCCCACAAGAAAGTGGAATAGCATTTAGCTGGTATTGGTTTCTAAAGTATCGACATAAGTTCTCCTAGGTTGCTGAAACTTTTCAAGTTTTTTCTTTTTCTCTGTGTTTTGGGGACACCCTCTGTACAGGACTCTATTGTCATTGTCACTAAACTAATTGGTCTTGTTCTATTTAAAACCAAAGCCTTGACATGGAATTTGGTTAAACAGATCGCTGATGGATACCTTGAATTAATTACCTATGACTTCAATATAGTTATGTGATGGACTATTCAGAAGTCATGCTAATGATTTAAGCTGTGATCATCAGGATATACAGGTTAATTCGTGATTAGAAGCTTTTGTTCTCTCTCTCTGGATATGTAATACATTCTTTTTCTGTATGTGTCATAACTCTATCTATCTAGTTCTTCACTAGATGGATGCCCCTTCCAATTTTCAGGTTATTAGATTTCTTTTTTTGTAGAGAAGAATAATCTTGGTAATCTTGATATTTAGGTGTCTTTTTTAATTCAGTAGTTATTTTGATTTGGTCATTATCAATTATCATAGTCTTTCTGTTCTTGCAGCATCTCAATCAGTGAAGAAAATCATTGAAATAAATCCTTATATGCTTGGAACAATGGCTGGGGGTGCTGCTGACTGCCAATTCTGGCATAGAAACCTAGGAATCAAGGTAGCTATGAAGTATTACGTTTTCTTTTCTGACTTTTCGCATTTTTCCATCTGGGGAAGATTGTGCTCTAGATATGCAACTAGAATAAATATAGAAACTACCAAGTACTCGGGGGTGTTGGGCTGGGATAGAAATGAGGAACAGTAAACTAAGTTCTAACACAGAGTATGTAACTAGAATAAACAAAAAATGAAAAGAGAAACTACCAAGTATTTGGGGGCGTTGGACTGGGGTTGATATCATAACTAGGAAAATGCAAATTTTGTTGCCGTAGTGATTCTTAAAAATCACCATGGATTTTACCAGAAGTGCTGGCCAATTTTGAAGGAAGATCTGATAGCTGTTCTTGAGCATTTGCACAAGGAAGGAAAACTGGAAAGAAGCCTGAACATATTTATAGCGCTGATCCCAAAATAGAATAGGAGCAACGGAGATAAAGAACTTTAGACCATTTAGTCGACTTTGCAGTGTATATAAGATGCTTGCGGAAGTTCTAAATGAGAGATTGTAGACAGTTATTGATAAATTAGTATCCAACACACAAAAGCTTCTGTGGATGGTAGGCATATTATGGGTGTTGTGTTGGTGGCTTCGAGTGTCTGGATTACAGGATGAGATCTGAATACCCTGAAGTAGTCCTTTCTATCAATCTTATTAGTAAACATGGGCTTTGGAGAAAAGTGAATGAAGTGGATAAGAATCATGATATGAGTAAATCTACTGTCAATATGTCAATACTCAATGGAAGTTCAGTAGGCTACTTCTCAATTCAAAAAGAATTAGGATAAGGGGACCCATTATCTTCCTTCTTATTTCTTTTAGTTATAAATAGGATTTTAGTTTAATTCTAAATGCTGTTGTCATGAGAGAATGGGTTTAGGGCCTTGGTAGAAAAGATCTTGTAATTTTATATTAGCAGTGTCAATGACAAAAAATGACATACTAGGAAGTGTCACATTTATTATTTGTCGGCGACTAAGTTGCTCGGACATGGCAATTTGGGGGCCATACCCGTGTCGACACTGACACGGGTAAGGGTATGGGGTCTGTGTCGTATTCGGTCAGATAAGATCGGGTGCGTTGACCAGGCAAAGAAGGAAAAGGTTTTATACCGGGAAAAAAATAGACATGGAAAAGGTTTTGTTGGAGAAGAAACTAAGGAAAGAAGAAGAGGCAAGTGCAGATAGACGAAGAAGAAAGAGACAAATTAGGATATGCTTTCTTCTTGAAAAGTGATACGCTTTCTTGAAGAGTGATATGCTTTCTAGTTGTCATGACCGTGTGCAATTTTTTTTATCTCGGGCCCACCACTATCTAACTTTTTATATTTGATTTACTTTTATTTATACATTTCAATTGACCATAAAAGGACAAGTTTTTCTTTATCCCGAAAAATTATATGTGGAGCTTGCTTTGAAATCTTTAAGCTTTTGATTCTTTTGACTATAAAATAAGAGAACAGTTGCAAAAACACGAATGAAGAAGAAATTCACATTTAACAAGTTATAGCTTATAGGTAAGTACTCCACATAATTTAGAGATATATATATTTTTATTTTTAAATTATTTTTACCCAAATCCCTGCACCTGTGTCGGTTTTAGGATCCTATTCCTGAATCTTAAAATTTTTATCTTAAAGGATCCGACCTCTAGATCCGCATCCGTGTCGGACACCGGTACCCGTGTCATAGCAACTTAGGTTGGCGGCACATTTAATTTTGTGTGATGCAGACACAACATAGTTAAAACATTTTAAGGCGGTGTTGCTTGCTTTTGACGCAGTCTTCAGGCTGCATATAAGCTTTTTAAAAGCAACATATCTCTCGTTAATAGTGGAAGTCTTCTGAAGATCTTACCAGAATATTGGGCTGCAAGGTGGAGCAGTTCCTTACTAGTCTTGGTTTGCCACTGGGGACAAAAGTTGAGACAATCTTCAAATTGTCAGGGAGTGGTTGTGAACCAGGTGAACTACAAAATCGTAAATTAATCTAACTAGAGTTCATTTTACAACCAAATGCGGTTCAATTACATTTATCAAGACCTTATCCATCAAGCTACTGGACCCTAATTTTGAAGATTAAGATTCTCCCAAAGTTAAAAGCCCACCTGGTTGTTGGCCTTAATAGCCTGAAGATTCTATCGCCTCATAAAATATTATATGGACAAAAGCTTGTCAGTAAAAAAAATATGTAGTGCATGTATTTCACACGTGTTGACATAGAAAAAATAAAGGCGAAATACATAAACGATCCCTTTAAGCTGTCCTCAACAACCAGCCAGGCCCCTTTATCATTTAGACGCTTCAAGTGGCTATGAAGTATATCGGGTCAACATCGGGATGCAAAAGAAACATCCAAGTGCAATAGGTCGTATGAGTGAGTAACTTTTGCCATTGATGTATCAAATGAACCAATTAAACAATGACACATGTAATTTGTAATAAAAAAATTCGATACATGTAATTAACAAAAGAAATACATTTAAAGAAAAAGCCTTTTTTTCTTTTTTATACTTTTAAGTAGACTAGCTCTACCACAAAAAAAAAACTATTCTTCTTCTTCATCTCTCTCAACCCTAATTCAATGAAAGCCATTGCCATTGTAGGACAAAAAACATTCCAATAATTAACAACTTATTATTAATGGTCAGTGGTGCTCATATGTGATTTTAGTGTTGGCAAATCCAAGTTGCTTTCTCGCTTTACTGAAAATGAATTAAGCCAGCAATATAAGTTCACTATTGATGTCGAGTTGCCACTTGGGCCATTCATTTCCATGAAAAGATTATCAAAGCCCAAATTTGGCGCACTGTAGGGCGAGAAAGGTTTTGGAAAGAAAGAATTCGTTATTCCATTCCGTTCTCCCTCTATTCCTTCCCTTTTCTCCTCTATTTGTAGGGAAATCAGGAACTCAAAAACCCAAAGGCAGGAGTGACACCAAAACCAGTGATCTTGAAGGTTATCCCTCGCTGAACCTTGATGGTCCATTGTGTAATAGTGGAAAGGTGGAATCGACGGCTGAACCTTTAAAGGTTATCCATGGCTGAACTCGATGCGTGCTTATGTTTGGTGTTTTTGCACTTTCTATGCGTCCAGTTTGAAAGAGAGGTGGTGGATTTTGGTGGAGCTACTTGTGTGTGGGTGATGTTGGGTCAAAATTCCCTCAGACTTCTGAGCGAGCAAAAAATGATAATGTAGTGTTAATTAGAGAAAAAATCCAATTGAAAGAAAGAGATCCCCTCCGCACCTCCTCTACGATTGCCGCCGGCTCCCTTCCCCGCCCTCGTATGGTAGCCACAAGCCTCCCTCCCCAACCCCTCTATGGTCGCAGCCAACCCCCGTTCCCCTCATCCCTTTCTTCACTCCCCCCCCCCCTTCCCCCCCCCCCCCCCCCCAAAAAAAACAAAAAAAAAAAGAAAGAAAAAAAATGGTGGTGGTGATTTAAGGAGATCCAGTGGTGTCTTCATGAGTTAGATGAGGTGTTTGAAAGAATGGAAAAGAGAAGAAAAATTGGATGATCGTTAGAGGTGTTTGTGTTGGCTGGATTTTGTTGGTGGTTGAATTTTGTGTGGTGGTAGGATTTTTGTGGTGCCGGCAGTGGCAGAGCAGTGGTGTGTATAGTTTCTGAAAAATCGGAATTTTAAAATTTTAAAAAGACAAAGAAGAAAAAAAGAAGAAATTTTTGAATTTTTCACACATGCCCAGGAGAAGTGAGAAATGGTTTTTGCCATGTCAATTTTGTGTGTTTAATAGGCACATATTGAATGAGGTTGGATAATCAAATAGGTGCAAGCATCAGTTGAGGTTGCTAAGTAAGATAGTGGCCAAATTTAGGGAGTTGTCTATGTATTTCGCTTTGGTAAAAACTACAACTAACATTGATCAGTTTATCTTAGTGGCCCCTTTGCATTAGTTATTTCTTACTATTTCTTATATCTTGTCAATATTGCAGTTTCTTCAGATTTGCAAATGGTTTGTTTCTTAGGTTTGTGGCTTTTGAATGGCGGGCTAGGATCTCTGGTCTTAGTTGATGAGATGCAGCAGTTGATTGCTTATTTATGTGCAACATTTTGAGTGTTGCATGTGTTATTTATGCATCTCTGGATGCTTAATTATACTCTTTGAATGATTGTTGGATTTCATTTCATTAATAAGTCTTCTTTTAGCAATGCCTTTTCCATTTCCCCCTTTCCCCTTTGGGCAGCATGCATGGGTTGCTATTAGCTATTTGAATTGTAGGCCCCCTATATAGATGACCAATTTAACTGCACATGAGAAGGCTCCTTCATTGTCGATCCTACTCAAATAATGTTCTAGGGATGTTTATTATGAACCATTGCAGTTTGTTTTTTGGATTATTTTCCTTGAGAAGTCTGTTGACCTATCCTCTTGTATTATTCAGTGTCGTCTACATGAACTGGCTAACAAAAGGAGAATTTCTGTTGCTGGAGCTTCAAAATTGCTGGCAAATATTTTATATTCTTACCGAGGAATGGGTTTGTCGGTCGGAACTATGATTGCTGGATGGGATGAGAAGGTAGTAGAAGATGATCCTGTATTCTTGATATGTGACCTTGCCCCGAGTTTCTTACTAACGTAAAATCTTGATGGTGTAGGGTCCAGGACTGTATTATGTGGACAGTGAGGGAGGACGACTTAAAGGAAACAGATTCTCTGTTGGATCTGGTTCGCCTTATGCTTATGGTGTTTTGGATAGTGGGTATGTGCTTCCACATTTCCCATCAGCATTTCCATGTTTTCCTAGTCTTTAATGATAACTATTAGTAAGCTTCATATCTGTTAGAATAAGGTAATGTTGAAAATTTGTAAATATTGTATAGGCTGTGGAGTCCTCAGTATTATTATTTTCGCTTTCTGCCATTGTCCTGTATGGCTTCGGCATCAAGTTGTTGACCTAAGCCATACAAAATCTGTCTTCTACGTGAAAAGAACGAAGCTTTCTCCTGAATATCTCCAAATTATACAGTGATGATGATATGATGAAAAGTGCTTCACTTCATGTACTAATGGCCAGTCTGAGCATACTTTATGTTTGCACTCTTTTCAAATTTGTAAATGGGATGTTGTTCAATGTCGTGCAACTGTGTTTCAATTGGTCGTTGACTCCTTTCTTTGTGCCCTTTTGCTTCTGTGGACTGATGAGTTGCGGAAACTGCTAAAATCTTGCATGCACTCTGAGTTTACAGCTTTTCTCCTCCTGTATTTGTCTATAGATACCGCTTTGATTTATCTGTGGAAGAAGCTGCCGAGCTGGCAAGACGAGCTATTTATCATGCAACATTCCGTGATGGAGCTAGTGGTGGTGTTGCTAGTGGTATGCTTCTCATTTCCTCACCCGTGAAAAACAACCTAAAATTCAAAATATGAGAGAATTTTCTCCCCTTTCTACACTCAAATATTTGTGCTGCATGTCTCTGTGCACTTGGTTATTGATTGTTATGGTTTGTTTCAGTTTATCATGTTGGACCAAACGGATGGAAGAAGCTATCTGGTGATGATGTTGGAGAACTTCACTACAATTACTATCCCGTTGAACTCGAATCAGTTGAACAGGAAATGGCTGAAGTGCCCGTGGCCTGAGGAGAAAAAACCCTTGGCAATTGTTGTTATTTTGTTTCATGATTGTGTAAACCAGATCAAATTTGTTTCAATCGTCCAGCATTATAGAATTTAAGTTTATTTTCTTGAAATTGAATTATACTCGCTCAATCTGGATATACTTCTCCTTGCATAGCTTGTAAGCTCCCATTCTCCTCCATTCAAGTTCTGTCCTAATTTGGAGAGTATTCTAGCCAATGGTTTTGTAACCTACTGTGCTACTACCCTTATATCAATGCAGTTTATCCAAAATTAGATCTTCTAAATTTCTCGTCTGAAGCATAAACGTGCACTGCCAAGTAATCCTTGTATATTTTAGTGTTTTAGAGCAAAATTTTGATTATTTGGTAAAATGCATGCTTTAAAATGCATTCCTACGGTCTAGGTTTGTTTCCTTGTATAGGCAACATTTCTTCCGTTCTCATTCTGGATTTGTTAGAGGCCTGAGGGTGTTACACTATCCTTGTGGACTAATGTCATAGTTGACGTTTATCCCACCAGCTTTTTAAAGATGTGAATATTTGTATAAACTCAGTTGAACGCTTCGTAACAATCCAATCCACTTGTGATATTGTTTTTTTTGGGCTTAGGCCTTTATAGCTTTAAAATGCATCACTACAGTCTTTAACCTGTTTCTCATCACTATAGTCTATAACCTGTTTCCTTATTTACACAACATTAACTTGTTTCCTTATTTGCGCGCATCACTATAGTCTATAACTTGTTTTTTTATTTACCCAATATTTCTTTCGTATTTTTTTATTGTGAGTTTGTTTAGGGTGTTACACACACTACCCTCATGGACTTCGCGTTATCATTTAGGATTGTCCCAACAATTTTTCCAAGATGTGAATTTGCATAAACTCACTTTCATTGAGGTTTGTCCAATCACCCAAGGTAGCAAATGAAGTGGCTTTGATACCATATTTGTCACAATCTCAAGCCCATGGCACGTATATTCGCTTTGGTTATACAGACTTTATAGATTTATCCTTTAGGCTACGCTGTCATTGAACGTGAAGTGTGTTCAACTAGTGCTCTGTTTTCTATAGTACCTTCTCTCTTTACTTTTGATGTGAGATTTGCCTATAGTATCGTGTACAATCCTTCTTTAGAACCTTGCCAACCTAGAAGACTACCAGTCCTCTGACCCACTCTCATCAATCCGTCCTTGATCATGGACGTCATAAGAAGCTGTAAAATGTGAGTATATGCACATGCATGCACACACATATAATTAATTACCTCTAAACATCTACTTTCTTTAATCAAATAAGGTTCAGTGATGCTCTTTTTTCTTTGAAGTTTTCCAATAGCGAGGAAATGCTTATTTTACGTAATTAAATCTCTATTATTGTACACTTTAAATCCAATAAAAGTCTCTTACAATAAACAATGTTATCTTTTGAGCAAACATTCTACTTATACATGAGGGAGAGTTTGAGGAACTTCAGGTAGCTAGCTGCTTGCCGCCGTAAGGATGTGCTAACGAGTGTTGAAAAGTAGCTGCTAAAAGATGTAGCATGATATTTTTGACTTCCCCATTTTGATAACTATGATTTTTTTGTAATAGCAACAGGTTAAAGTAAAAGATAATTAAGGATAATTCAAAACCAAAGCTGGCGAAATTAGTTTCCAAGAAAACATTTGTTGTTAATAAAGAATGATTTATTCCTCAAAGTAAAAAAATAATCAAAAACTTTTCAAAAGCATTTTGAAGATATAACAACAACAACAACCCAGTATAATTCCACTTAGTGAGGTTTGGGGAGGGTAGTGTGTACGCAGACCTTACCCCTACCCTTGGGTAGGAGGCTGTTTCCAAATAGACCCCCGGCATCCTTCCCTCCAAGAACTTCCCACCTTGCTCTTGGGGAGACTCGAACTCACAACCTCTCGGTTGGAAGTGAGGGTTACTTACTATTAGAGCAACCCCTCTTGTCTTGTCTGCATTTAGAAGATATAATTCAACATAAAGGGAAAGCGAACTTATACAAGTGCATAAGGTTTTAATTATTAAAAACTAAGCAATTGTTTTAGAACAAATCTATGTGTTCTTTGAATGGGAATAAGGTGCTTTTAAGAGAATCACTTCATTAAGTGAATATTAAATAAGAACAAAAAAGAATATTGTAATAATTTAATGATATTTTATCATAATATATATATCTACTTAAAATAATAAACGAGATATCCAAGAATGTCCATATATTATGATGCATTATTCGATGGCCACTTGACAAATTTAAATTCATTTATAGATAAAGTATGTATATACAAGTACATTCACATTCCTTATTTGTTCTACAAAATTAATGATTTCCTTAGCTGTAAATGTATTACCCCTTAAACAACTCAAGAACAATTGTTGATTCTTCATAGCCAATGTTTTGGCTGAAAATTGAAGATGTGCAACTCTTCCAAATGAATATTTATACAAAATGGTCATATCATAAATACCATAACATAAATAGAAATTTATGCAACAATAAACCAGGAAATCAAGAGGGAGGTTAATTTTGAGTTACACAACCAAAAAATGGAAAAGGAATAACGGAAAAGCGTTTAGTATTCCGTTGGATTTAATATTAATATTAATATTCTGCCATTAAAATGTATATTTAATAACATTTATGGTAATATTTACTATTAACAAATAAAGTTGGTCCAAAAAATCAATCGATCATTTGACCGAAGTCGAAGTCGAGCGACGTCGACGACGGCGCGAGGCTTGCCTTCTTCTTAACTCTTTAAGAGCTAGACGAAGAGCAATTGCTTATATATCCATCAAAAATCTCTTCCTCTTCCAATATGGGACAATGTCTTTTTGTCAATGAGAGAATCTCAAATGAAACTCAAATATTTCATTTTCTCTCTATTTTCCATTCACCCTCTTTTAAGTCACTTTTAATGTTTAAAAACCCAACAGTCCTAAGTAAACCTTCTCTGTTTTTTTCTTCTTTCAAAAGACGACATAGATTCTAAAAGCATTTTATTCAGAAGAAAAGCATGATTTTCTGTTATATTTAATAAAATATGCTAATTAATAACATATTTAATAGGCAGTTATAACAATTGAGCTCGATCCCGTGTGCATGAGACTATGACTATATAGAAGGCGGAACGAGAGGAGCTTCCAATTAATACGAATTAACAAAAAAATAAAGTCATTTCATTTTGTTCACTAATACTCTTCCTTTATTTGTGCTTCCATAAATAAAATGATGCCTTTTTTATCAACTCCCTTTCGTATCCCATATTAATAAGGGTTATATCTATTTGACTCAAAAGTTGTTAAATACTTTTTAAGCAATTCAATCAAAAGAGATGAATAAGTAAATCGTAATCAAGAATAATAAACCTTAGGACAATCTTGATATCCAGTAAGATAGTAACAGTAAGAGAGAGAAAGCAGTAGAGAGATGAGAGAGCAAGAGAGCCTGTGTATTAAAAAGTTCTCCCCCTATTACAAGGCTTGGATCCCCTTTATATAATAGAGGATCCTTACTTAAGCGACAGAATTAAAGTACGTCATATAATGGAATCGATGATGACGCGAGGTTGTGTCTCCTCGTCCCTGGATCGCCCCCCCATATCGGCTCGTAGATATTCTGTGGTTGGCCGTGTTGACTTAGGGATGTGGTCGGTCAAATTCGACCCATGCAGTTAGTCCCTCCACTCGTCGGGTTCGCAGCGAGATGCGTCCTCGATGGGTGGAATCGATGCCTCCGTTCAGGGAGAGTTTGACTTGTCGAAAAGTTATGACGTGACTGGTGGGAGACGGTAATCATATCTGTCAGAATGTCGAAATAAAACACTTTTCCCTGGATGACGTCAGCGTTCGCATGCGTCATTATTACGCGTATTATCGAGGTAGGAAAACTGATGCTTTGGCACTTGGTTTCCCGTACTGATTTGAAGTCTGCCGTCTCGATTTCGGTGCCACCCAACCTTATAATCAGGGGAAAAGTTCCATTCAGTTCGAACTTTGGTCATTTGTAAGAGTTCTCCAACCGTTCTGTTTTGATTTTCATATCCTTGTACTTTTGCTCTTGACCGAGGGCTTTCTTCTTCTTCATTCCGTTGTGTGCAACTTTCTCTTGAACAGAATCATGCCTAAACCTCGCCGTAACAACGAAAGGGTTCCGTCGGTTGTTCTATCGAACATACCACCCTCTTCCTATGGCAGAGAGGTGGAGGTGGAAGAGTAAGTCAGTCCTCTTACAGTGGAAACATTATTACCGAGGCATTCTTCGTCTCGATGTGATTCTAATAAGAATTCACCCACTCCGATTCCAGTGCTTTTCGAGTCGGAGTAGGATCACTTCATGACCTCCGTGCTAAATACGGTATCCCTTCCCACGTGGAGATGATCCCAGCGGGGAGACCACATTGATGTTCATAGGACAGGGTACTGTGCCTTATATGAATACCCCTTTTTGATAGGCTACTGTCTTCCCCTTTTTCCCTTGGCGAAAGAGTTCTGCCAATTATATAATATCTATCCGGCTCAGCTCACGCCATATACACTTAAATTGCTTCTACTGCTGACCAAATATGCGGAGTTGGCCGAATGTGACGTCTCGGTTCATCATCTCTTACACTTGTTTACAGCCGATTTCCTTAGAGGGACCATGGTGCACTTGAGAGTCCATGGTACAAAGGGATTGGTGGTCAGAACTTACGACCGAGCAAGCCATGGATTCTGGCAAAATATTTCTTTTTTAGGACCAAGCACGTGGTCTCTAACCCCACCGAATTCCCAGAGCGGTGGAACCCGACACGCAAGCGTTGCAATTTATTAAGTTCCTCGTTGCCTGTTATTGTCGCAACTCTAATTCTTGTATTGAAGCCATGGCTCGTCCGCCCCAGCCCACCGTCGGTCTCAGGAACTGGGTCGTCGGCCTGCTTCCTAATGCGAAAGAGACTCGTACTTGGCCTGCCTTTATGAAACGTTACAACCTCTTCAGGTAGACTTCTAATTTCTGTCTCTTCGGTTATACGACCTTGCTTACTTGTAATTTTATGGCGACAAGTCAAGGTGCTTCTAGGAGGAAGGTGCCAGTCCCTGCTTTCATGCGACCCGATGCCATCTTGGATGCTCATGATATACTGTGTGAGTCTGTCCGAGAGGTTCATCATCTAGCTTCCAATAGGGGCCATATACGCAACTGCAGCTATGAGGTACTCGACATTGCTGGCGCCGGCCCCGCAGCCTTTCAACGAATCTTCCAATGGAGAAGAACCGTTGGAGAGGAAAAGGAGAAGGCTGGATATGGGAAAGGGAGTGGCCACTGAAGCTTATGGAAGTGGGGCACCCCGAATGACGCCAAGGCCTATGTTCATGGCTGATGCCATTTTATTGGGGAGGTTAGCCTAGGAGAGGAGTGCCGCCTGATAATAGGTGAATTACACTATAATTAGGCTCGAAAGAACCACCTTCTTTTATAGTTTCTATGGTAAAAAGTGATAACAAAATGCTCTAATTAGTGCTTTTCATGCTTTGCATGCTATGTCCAGTAAAAGAAGTCTATGGAGTACTTTTGGGATCAATTACCGAGAAAAAGAGTCCAATCTTACAATATCCACAATGTTCACCAAACGAAGAAAGAAAAAACCAGAACTGAGGATGGCCTGCCACGGTCCCGGCATAACCGCGGTAGGACCGCGACAGACTGCTGTTGCGGGTGTCTGAGAAGCACTTTGGCCATGGGCCTGGCTTAGCCGTGGTAGGACCGCTATGGGATGCGGAAACTTTAGGGACTTAAATTCTTAAGTGCAAAACACGGGATTTTAGCCCAAAACCTTATATTAAACAAGAAAACTTGCCCAAGGGAGGCATGCAATATTTTAGAGAGTACTTTGGCAAGAGAAACAAGTGTGAGAGATTACCCGAAACATCACTATTCTTATTTTCTTTTATTTTTCATGCAATTTGCGATTATGAATCTTTTCGTAGTTTATTTCCCCATTGTTATGAGTAGCTAAAAACCTTAATCTAAGATTTTGGTGGAACCCGTTGGGAAGGACTTGGTTGTTTTATTAATATAGTTGGATTTGGTTGTTAATCTCTATTTGTTCATCCATGTTTTGATTGTGGTTAATTGAAAGTGCACTCAATTATCCATTCCTATTTATTATGTATCTAATTGAGAGAGAGTGTATATTTAGGTGATTGTATGAACAACATCACTCCCGGAGTATAGACGAGAGTCATAACCAAGGGTTTAGAGGTTGGATTAGAGATAACGATATCTCGGGTGCAATCTAAGTGAACTGTGTTGTGAATATAGCTAGCGTAGCTTGAGAGAGTGTGTCTAGTAAATTTTCATAATTACTTGAGAAAGATTTATGATAACTGGAGCGTTCATGATTGATAGAGACAATTAAATCTTAGTTATAAGACATAAACAACCAAGGAAAATTACCAACGGGGGAAACCATAACTTTAGACCTTATTCTAATTGTTTATACATCCAGTTTAGTTAATTTTTTGCTGTTAATTACTTTCAGTCTTTAGTTGTTAGAAAAATCATTACGTGTGAATCAAAAAGTTTGGGAAAAAATATTGTGTGGATTTAGTAAATATGATAATAGTAATTGATAGGTTAATTACCTGTGGTTCGATTCTGGGCAATAATACTCAGATTATATTTGCAATGCCTCCGTACTCTTTTGTGAAACTCAGTTGAGCATAATTAAATTTTGGCACTGTTGCCGGGGAATTAATGGTGTTACCAATCACAATTGAAAGAAGTACAAAAATTCTAAGTATAGTCAGTTTTCTCTATACCCAATATTTTCATTGAAATTCTAACGTTTGAAATCTTCTGGAAAGCAGGTGTATTCCTAGAAATTCTTCGAGGACTGGAAAACTACTAGAAGGACTCTCAGACCCCGAGAAAACATTCAAGGCATTGAACTGTGCCCAACAAAAGACTTCAACAACCTCAACAAACAAGATAACAACATGGTGGTGTGCAGAAAAAAATGGCTGTGCATGATTCAACCATAAAGAATATTAAAACGCAGCTGGGTCAGCTGTCTATGGCTTTGAACAACTGTCCTCTGGGAACTTTACCTGCTGACACAAACATAAACCCCAAGGAGCAAAAATCGAATCAGCTGATGACAATCAGTCTCAGGAATGGTAAAGATTTAGATAGAGAGCAGGAAACTGCACAAGCCAGCAAGAATACTACACCAGCCACTCTAGTTCAATTAGAGGGAGAAGAACCAACAGAGCTTACTGAAGTGGTGGTTGAGCAGAGTCAGGATGAAAAAGGCATATCAAAAGAGAATGAGCAAGGTTCAGAACAGGTGGCACCTCTTGTGCCAGAAAATACTAGATGGATGCCTTGAGGGAATGCCCGGTTATTCCAAGATGATGAAAGATCTAATATCACAGAAGTTTGATTTTCAGGATCTATTTACCGTAACTCTGACATAGACCAGCAATGCAGTGATGGCAAAACCGATGGCTCAAAAGATGTCCGTTCCAGGTAGCTTCACTATTCCATGTACAATTGGAAGTTATGCCTTTGCAAAGGCGTTGTGTGATTTGGGAGCCAACATAAATCTAATGCCACTGGCGGTGTACACTAAATTGGGCATCGGCAGAGCTAAACCGACTTCTATGCTGCTACAGCTGGCTGATCGCACTGTGAAAAGACTAACTAATATTCTTGATGATGTGCTGGTGCAAGTGGGGAAGTTCGTGTTCCTTGCAGACTTTGTGATTCTGGATTGTCGATGAGGAGATACCCCTTATTTTAGGGAGACCATGTTTAGCCACTGGGAGAGCACTAATAGACTGTGATACTGGGGAACTTAAAATGAGAATGAACGATGAAGAAGCCATATTCAATGTTCAGTAATCAATGAGGAAACCAAGCGAATATGCTAATTTCTCTCTAGTGGAGGCAGTGAATGTAATCCTACAAGAAGATGATAGGAACCTAACTGTGAAAGATCCATTAGAGGCATGTCTGACGAATTTAGAAGAAATGGACGGTGAAGGGTTAGCTGAATGGATCATGGCACTGAAAGGCCCAGGGTTTTGGTTGAGGGAACCTCAGTTTGAGTCCCTTGAGCTGGAAAAAAAGGGCCACTCCTCCAGCAAAGCCATCAATAGAGGAACCACCCAAGCTGGAGCTGAAGCCACCCCCAGATCACCTCAGGTATGTATTCTTAGGCCCTAATTCAACCTTACCTATTATTATAACATCCTGTTTGCTAGATGTGCTGGTAGAACGACTCTTACAGGTATTTCAGGATAACAAGACTACCACTGGTTGGACCATGGCAGACATAAATGGTATCACCCCAGCCTTTTGTATGCATAAGATTCTCCTGGAAGAGGGGCACAGACCTTCCAAGTAACATCAGTGAAGGCTGAACCCTAATATGAAATAGGTTGTAAAGAAAGAGGTAATCAAATAGTTATATGCGGGAATTATCTTCCCCATCTCTGATAGTAATTGGGTAAACCCTGTCCAATGTGTTCCGAAAAATGGGGGATGACTGTTTTGAAAAATGACAACAATGAGTTGATCTCAACTCATATAGTCACAGGGTGGCAAATCTGCATGGATTACCAGAAATTGAACACCGCCACCCGAAAGGACCACTTTCCTGTTGGACAATACGCTTTACGCTAGAGGGGGGGTGAATAGCGTTTTAAAACTATTAAGCGTTTTAGTGCGGAATTTAAAAACTTTGCAGAAATTAAAACAAGTGCAGTAGAATAAACTTACACAATGATGTATCCTGGTTGGCCACAAAAGTGGTTAGTCCAGTCCCCGAGAGACTCTCTCGAGATTTCCACTAAACTTGTCAAGCTTACGGGTGCTTAACAAACCGTTACAGCTGAGGACACAAGCCTCACCTAGTTGCTCGGGGATCACAATCCCAAAGACTTCAATTGCTCGGGGATACCAATCCCAAAGACTTCAATTGCTCGGGGATAACAATCCCAAAGACTTCAACTGCTCGGGGATAACAATCCCAAAGACTTCAACTGCTCGGGGATAACAATCCCAAAGACTTCAATTGCTCGGGGATAACAATCCCAAAGACTTCAACTGCTCGGGGATAACAATCCCAAAGACTTCAACCGAGGAATCACAAGTTCCTCAACAAACGAGAATCGCAATTCTCTTACAAACACAAAACACACTCACTTTACAAAGCACTCCTTAATGAGTAGATATGAGTAGAAATAGTACGCTCAAGATCACAACAACTTAGCTCAATAGAATGGCTCTTCAAAAAGCTTTATGGATGAATGGAAAATGATGATCAATGTAAGAAAGCTTTTAGCAATGAAAATACTCAAAGTGTATATGTTGTTGTTGTGAAAACACTGAGTTGAAGCTGTATTTATAGGTGAAAAACTCAGTCTTACCGTTGTCTAATTGCCAATTAAGGATTGCTGAAATTACTCAGTGACAATCGATTATCAAGACTAAACAATCGATTGTTTGCCTATCAGATCAAAAATTCAATCCCAGATTTTACGTCAACAATCGATTACTTCAAATCAATAATCGATTATTTATAACGTTAAGAAATCCTTTCCAATTTTTGGCATAAAACATCGATTGTCCGGAAATCAACAATCGATTATTTTAACAACGTTCAGAAAATCTTTTCCAGATTTTACGCAAAACATCGATTGTTAAATATCAACAATCGATTACCTGACGGTAATTGAAAATATATGACAACGGTCAGCTTCAACAATCGATTATCAAATGGAATAATCGATTATTAATTAATTTCAAAACTCTCTGTCTCATATATAATCGATTATCAAAAGCCACAATCGATTATCATTTTATTTAAAATCACTGGGAGACATTTTTCTCATTCTAATCGATTACCATTAGTTCATAATCGATTTTTATGAGTTTTGAAAACTTTGCCTCAGTTAACAATCGATTAGCATAAGTACACAATCGATTGTTATGCAGTTTGCAAAAACCTGATGTTAACTGACTTACTCACAATCGATTATCATTAATTCACAATCGATTGTCATGCAGTCTTGGCTTAGAGATACTCGATTATCGTAAGTACATAATCGATAATCTTAGCCCAGATTTTTGAGGCATGCTTGGAAAACATTTTAACAAATGTAAATATGCATAGTTTAAAATCATTTGACACTTAATTTAAATATGCATGATTTTGGAAAAATAATTTTAGTAGAGAAGCCATGTTATGAGCCAAGTTGAGGAATCAAGATCACAATTAATATTGACTCAATTATAACATTTCTAAACTTTGTCTTGAGCTTCTTGTAATGCATCCATTTTGTGCTTGTCCTTGAGCATTGCTATATATCGCTTTTTGCTTTGTTTGACATTCATCAAAACCTACAAAAGAACACACGTTTAGTATATTGCATTTGAAACGTGTTTCCAACAATTTCCCCCTTTTTGATAATGGCAAACATAAGCGGGATATATGCAATAATTATTTTGATGATCCAAGACAAGTGTAAAGTATGCAATTTGATGTTCCCCCTCAATTCATGTTCCCCCTCACTTTAAGCATGAATGAAGTTGAGAGTGATATAGCATACTTCTTGATATCCCGTTTCTTCCCCCTTTTGCCATTAGCAAAAATATATACAAGGGAAGAATATGCAAAAAAACATATGAAATAAACAAAAGTTTATTTATTGGAAAATAACGATAACAAAAGTAATCGATTATTGATACAGTAATCGATTGTTTGACGGCGATTTTCCTGTAGAATACTTGAGTATTATGCGTCATGCTTTTATGATCCCCTTTTCTTTAGGGTGATACCTGCAAAAAAGTGTTAGACGCCTCCGACGCTCAAGTTAGAAATTATGTAAGAAATAAAATGCAATGCATGACTTAGATCAACGTGGAGTCAAGGATCCCGAGTTCACTACGAATTCGGAAGAAGGACTCTTTATCTGAGGGCTTTGTAAAGATGTCTGCCAATTGGCTTTTTGTTTCAACAAATTCAATTTCGACATCGCCTTTTAGAATGTGATCTCTAATAAAATGATGTCTAATTTCAATGTGTTTTGTTCGCGAGTGAAGAATGGGGTTCTTCGTCAAGCATATGGCACTAGTGTTGTCACATCTAAGAGGAATGTGGTCAAGACGTAGGCCATAGTCCAAGAGTTGTTGTTTCATCCATAGGATTTGAGCGCAACAACTCCCCGCGGCTACATATTCAGCCTCGGTTGTGGACAACGCAACACTAACTTGCTTCTTACTAAACCAAGAAACTAAAGCGCTACCGAGCAAGTGGCAAGTGCCGCTAGTGCTCTTGCGGTCCAATTTGCATCCAGCAAAATCGGAGTTGGAATAGCCAATAAGTTGGCATGAAGAACCTTTGGGGTACCATAGACCCATATTGGTAGTACTGACAAGATATCTTAGAATCCGCTTTACCGCAGTAAGGTGAGACTCTTTCGGACATGATTGATAACGGGCACAGACGCACACGCTAAACATGATGTCCGGACGACTAGCAGTAAGATAAAGAAGAGAGCCAATCATACCTCGGTACTTTTTGATGTCGACTTCCTTAACTTTTTCATCTTTGTCGAGATGATCGGATGTGCTCATGGGAGTTGCCATTTCCTTTGCATTGTTCATATCAAAACGTTTAAGCAGTTCTTTGCAATACTTGCTTTGACAAATGAATGTACCTTCCTTCATTTGTTTTACTTGTAATCCCAAAAAGAATTGTAACTCACCCATCATGGACATCTCAAATTCGCTAGTCATTAAGTTTGAAAATTCCTTGCATAGAGCATTGTTAGTAGCACCAAAAATGATATCATCTACATATATTTGAACTAGCAAGATATCATTATTTTCATGCTTGACAAATAAAGTTGTGTCAACTTTTCCGCGAATAAAATTATTTTCTAAAAGAAATTTACTCAACCTTTCATACCAAGCTCGAGGAGCTTGTTTTAAACCATAAAGGGCCTTTTTGAGTTTGAAAACATGATTAGGAAAATTAAAGTCTTCAAAACCGGGGGGTTGCTTTACATAAACTTCTTCTTGGATAAAACCATTTAAAAAGGCACTTTTCACATCCATTTGATATAAAATGAAATTCATAGAAGATGCAAAAGCAAGCAACAAACGGATGGCCTCTAATCTAGCTACCGGAGCATATGTCTCATCAAAATCAATCCCTTCTTCTTGATTATAGCCTTGAGCCACAAGCCTAGCTTTGTTTCTAGTGATTATGCCATTTTCATCTAATTTATTTCGAAAAACCCATTTCGTACCAATTATGGTATGACCTTCGGGTCTTGGCACCAAATCCCAAACGTTGTTACGTTTGAATTGGTTAAGCTCCTCTTGCATTGCCAAGGTCCAAAATTCATCCCCAATTGCTTCAGAGATGGTTTTGGGTTCAATTTGAGAAACAAAAGCAGTAAGATCTAAGGTATTTCTAAGGGAGCTCCGGGTACTTACCTTCCCTCCAACGTCGCCTATTACCTGATCGAGAGGATGGTCTTTGACTGTCCTCCATTCTATTTGCTCTTTTGGTTCATTTTCCGGTTGAGGAGCTTCTTCAATTGGTTGTTCCACCGTTTTGTCAATTTCTTTCCTTGGTGGTTCTTCTTGAATTTTGTCCTTTAGACTTTCCAGAATGCCTGAAAGATCAAGACCACAATCCTTTCTCGCCAAGCGAGTATTATCTTCGGAAAATACAATATGAGGAGATTCCTCTACAACTAGGGTTCTTTTATTAAAAACCCTATAAGCTTTACTACGAGAAGAATAGCCAATGAAGATACCTTCATCCGACTTTGCATCAAATTTTCCTAGTTGGTCCTTTCCATTGTTATGCACAAAACATTTACAACCAAAAACACGTAAATGTGAAATGTTAGGTTTTCTACCTTTGTAGAGTTCATATGGGGTTTTTAAGAGTATCGGCCGAATTGCTACTCTATTCAAAACATAGCGTGCGGTACTCACGGCGTCTGCCCAAAAGTGTTTGGGAATCTTAGCTTCGTCGAGCATGGTTCTAGCCATCTCTTCGAGACTCCTATTTTTCCTTTCCACCACCCCGTTTTGTTGTGGTGTACGTGGAGCGGAAAAGGTATGCTCGATTCTGAGTTCATCACAAAAATCCGCAAAGAGATTGTGATCAAACTCTCCCCCATGATCACTTCTAATGGAAGTGACAGTTGATTCCTTTTCATTTTGAACTCTTTTAAGAAAAAGCTTGAAGCTAAGAAATGCATCACTTTTATGTGCAAGAAATAATGTCCATGTAAATCTAGAGAAATCATCAACAATTACAAAAGCATATCTATTTCTTCCTAGACTTTCGATACGGGATGGTCCGAATAAATCCATATGCAATAGTTGTAAAGGTCTAGAGGTTGAAACAACATTTTTGGATTTAAAAGATGCTCTTGTTTGCTTCCCCTTTTGACATGAATCACAAATAGTATCACTTTCAAATTTTAAGTTGGGAAGACCAATCACTAGATTTTGAGAAATCAATTTATTTAAAAGATGCATGTTCATATGAGCTACTCTACGATGCCACAACCACACATTATCATCTTTGCTCAACAAACAATCAACATACTCGGATGAGGAGTTTTCAAGATCAACCATGTAAATATTTTCAACTCTAAAACCACGTAGAATAATCTTGAAGTCATTACGTCTAAACACTAAACACTCATCCGAATCAAACAACGCAAGATTTCCCTTGTCACATAATTGACTTATGCTCAAGAGATTATGCTTTAAACCTTTGACAAGTAATATATGCTTTATAGAGGATTTTTCATTCTTACCAACCGATCCGATGCCAATAATTTGTCCTTTATTGTTGTCACCGAATACAACGCTTCCTCCTTCTTTGTGCTCTAGTTGAAGGAATTTGGATTTGTCTCCTGTCATGTGTCTGGAGCATCCACTGTCAAGGTACCATAGTACACTTGATCCCTTCAAGCACACCTACAAAGTAAATTAATATTCTTTAGGTACCCATACCATTTTGGGTCCTTGGGGGTTAGGCAAATAACGACCATAATAATATGAAGAATCTCTATGCTTTGTAAAACACATAGGTGCAATATGACCTATACGATTGCAGTAATGACATACTACGTTCGGGTTGTGTTGATGCCTAGGTTGAGCCAACAAAGTTCTAGGCGAATGAAAAAGATTAACACTAGACATATTGTTCCCATTTCTAGTATAATATCTAGATGGTCTAAAGTCATTAGTGCTAGACTTGTTGAAGGACCTAGTGTCATGTCTAGGTGGTCTAAGCTCGTTCCTAGAGTTATTTCTTGGTTGCCGAAAATTACTATTTGTAGGCTTGTTTGCAAGAATCCTAGATTCGGATCTAGGTTGTCTAAAGATATTAGTTCTACCCTTATTTTCATACATTCTAGCATAATGTCTAGGTGGTCTAAAAGAATTTGTTCTAGGCTTGTTTAATACCTTAGAGTTATTTCTAGGTGGAGTAGTGAAGTTTTTGTTTTTATGCCGTTGATAATTCTTAGGCGTTTCTTTTTCACCAACTTTAGGAACTTCTTTACTACGTGTTTCTAATGTTTTCCTAAGTTCTGTGTTTTCTAGTTTTAAGGACTCACAAGCAGTACAAGTAGAGCATTTATCAACATAAGAGGCTTCATGCATAGTCTTGATGACTTGTCTAAGTTCTATACTATCATTTAACAAAAATTGATTTTCATTTGCAAGATTCTCGTTATCACGAGACAGATTTTCAACACCTTTTTGAGCTAAAGAAAGACGTTCTTCAAAGTCCTTGTCTTTTAAAAAGAGTTGTTTTTGAAAATCCTCTTCTTGTAAAGAAAGAGTTCTTTGTAAATCTTTAATAGTCTTAGAAGCATTTACCAACTCATCATGCAGTTTGTTATAAGCAATTTGCATATCGTTAGATGTACTTACCTCGTCTTTTTCGTCTGCCATGAGGCACTGACCAGTTGATTCATCGTTTGTGCTGACCGCTTTTTGAGGCGTGTTTTCGTGCAATTCCTCAAGTTTGTCCCACATTTCCTTAGCAGTTTTATAGTGGGAGATTTTTCGCCAAAGTTCCTGGTTCAAGGCGTTATGTAATATATTCATAGCTTTAGTGTTGTATTCACTTACCTTATCTTTCCCGACTTTTGTCGTCAGTTGATCACTGTGTTTAATAGCTTGCCATAGATACAAATCGTTTGCCATTGTAAAAACTTGCATTCGATATTTCCAGACTGAGTAGTCGTTTTCGTCTAATATTGGAGGCGACATGCTGCATTCTCCTTCACCTATTCCTGCAAAGAAATTTAGAGTAGAAGCCATGGATGGTTCTCTCAAACGGTTAAGTTTTTCAGAGAGTATGGCTCTGATACCAATTGTTGGACAATACGCTTTACGCTAGAGGGGGGGTGAATAGCGTTTTAAAACTATTAAGCGTTTTAGTGCGGAATTTAAAAACTTTGCAGAAATTAAAACAAGTGCAGTAGAATAAACTTACACAATGATGTATCCTGGTTGGCCACAAAAGTGGTTAGTCCAGTCCCCGAGAGACTCTCTCGAGATTTCCACTAAACTTGTCAAGCTTACGGGTGCTTAACAAACCGTTACAGCTGAGGACACAAGCCTCACCTAGTTGCTCGGGGATCACAATCCCAAAGACTTCAATTGCTCGGGGATACCAATCCCAAAGACTTCAATTGCTCGGGGATAACAATCCCAAAGACTTCAACTGCTCGGGGATAACAATCCCAAAGACTTCAACTGCTCGGGGATAACAATCCCAAAGACTTCAATTGCTCGGGGATAACAATCCCAAAGACTTCAACTGCTCGGGGATAACAATCCCAAAGACTTCAACCGAGGAATCACAAGTTCCTCAACAAACGAGAATCGCAATTCTCTTACAAACACAAAACACACTCACTTTACAAAGCACTCCTTAATGAGTAGATATGAGTAGAAATAGTACGCTCAAGATCACAACAACTTAGCTCAATAGAATGGCTCTTCAAAAAGCTTTATGGATGAATGGAAAATGATGATCAATGTAAGAAAGCTTTTAGCAATGAAAATACTCAAAGTGTATATGTTGTTGTTGTGAAAACACTGAGTTGAAGCTGTATTTATAGGTGAAAAACTCAGTCTTACCGTTGTCTAATTGCCAATTAAGGATTGCTGAAATTACTCAGTGACAATCGATTATCAAGACTAAACAATCGATTGTTTGCCTATCAGATCAAAAATTCAATCCCAGATTTTACGTCAACAATCGATTACTTCAAATCAATAATCGATTATTTATAACGTTAAGAAATCCTTTCCAATTTTTGGCATAAAACATCGATTGTCCGGAAATCAACAATCGATTATTTTAACAACGTTCAGAAAATCTTTTCCAGATTTTACGCAAAACATCGATTGTTAAATATCAACAATCGATTACCTGACGGTAATTGAAAATATATGACAACGGTCAGCTTCAACAATCGATTATCAAATGGAATAATCGATTATTAATTAATTTCAAAACTCTCTGTCTCATATATAATCGATTATCAAAAGCCACAATCGATTATCATTTTATTTAAAATCACTGGGAGACATTTTTCTCATTCTAATCGATTACCATTAGTTCATAATCGATTTTTATGAGTTTTGAAAACTTTGCCTCAGTTAACAATCGATTAGCATAAGTACACAATCGATTGTTATGCAGTTTGCAAAAACCTGATGTTAACTGACTTACTCACAATCGATTATCATTAATTCACAATCGATTGTCATGCAGTCTTGGCTTAGAGATACTCGATTATCGTAAGTACATAATCGATAATCTTAGCCCAGATTTTTGAGGCATGCTTGGAAAACATTTTAACAAATGTAATATGCATAGTTTAAAATCATTTGACACTTAATTTAAATATGCATGATTTTGGAAAAATAATTTTAGTAGAGAAGCCATGTTATGAGCCAAGTTGAGGAATCAAGATCACAATTAATATTGACTCAATTATAACATTTCTAAACTTTGTCTTGAGCTTCTTGTAATGCATCCATTTTGTGCTTGTCCTTGAGCATTGCTATATATCGCTTTTTGCTTTGTTTGACATTCATCAAAACCTACAAAAGAACACACGTTTAGTATATTGCATTTGAAACGTGTTTCCAACAATTTCCCCCTTTTTGATAATGGCAAACATAAGCGGGATATATGCAATAATTATTTTGATGATCCAAGACAAGTGTAAAGTATGCAATTTGATGTTCCCCCTCAATTCATGTTCCCCCTCACTTTAAGCATGAATGAAGTTGAGAGTGATATAGCATACTTCTTGATATCCCGTTTCTTCCCCCTTTTGCCATTAGCAAAAATATATACAAGGGAAGAATATGCAAAAAAACATATGAAATAAACAAAAGTTTATTTATTGGAAAATAACGATAACAAAAGTAATCGATTATTGATACAGTAATCGATTGTTTGACGGCGATTTTCCTGTAGAATACTTGAGTATTATGCGTCATGCTTTTATGATCCCCTTTTCTTTAGGGTGATACCTGCAAAAAAGTGTTAGACGCCTCCGACGCTCAAGTTAGAAATTATGTAAGAAATAAAATGCAATGCATGACTTAGATCAACGTGGAGTCAAGGATCCCAAGTTCACTACGAATTCGGAAGAAGGACTCTTTATCTAAGGGCTTTGTAAAGATGTCTGCCAATTGGCTTTTTGTTTCAACAAATTCAATTTCGACATCGCCTTTTAGAATGTGATCTCTAATAAAATGATGTCTAATTTCAATGTGTTTTGTTCGCGAGTGAAGAATGGGGTTCTTCGTCAAGCATATGGCACTAGTGTTGTCACATCTAAGAGGAATGTGGTCAAGACGTAGGCCATAGTCCAAGAGTTGTTGTTTCATCCATAGGATTTGAGCGCAACAACTCCCCGCGGCTACATATTCAGCCTCGGTTGTGGACAACGCAACACTAACTTGCTTCTTACTAAACCAAGAAACTAAAGCGCTACCGAGCAAGTGGCAAGTGCCGCTAGTGCTCTTGCGGTCCAATTTGCATCCAGCAAAATCGGAGTTGGAATAGCCAATAAGTTGGCATGAAGAACCTTTGGGGTACCATAGACCCATATTGGTAGTACTGACAAGATATCTTAGAATCCGCTTTACCGCAGTAAGGTGAGACTCTTTCGGACATGATTGATAACGGGCACAGACGCACACGCTAAACATGATGTCCGGACGACTAGCAGTAAGATAAAGAAGAGAGCCAATCATACCTCGGTACTTTTTGATGTCGACTTCCTTAACTTTTTCATCTTTGTCGAGATGATCGGATGTGCTCATGGGAGTTGCCATTTCCTTTGCATTGTTCATATCAAAACGTTTAAGCAGTTCTTTGCAATACTTGCTTTGACAAATGAATGTACCTTCCTTCATTTGTTTTACTTGTAATCCCAAAAAGAATTGTAACTCACCCATCATGGACATCTCAAATTCGCTAGTCATTAAGTTTGAAAATTCCTTGCATAGAGCATTGTTAGTAGCACCAAAAATGATATCATCTACATATATTTGAACTAGCAAGATATCATTATTTTCATGCTTGACAAATAAAGTTGTGTCAACTTTTCCGCGAATAAAATTATTTTCTAAAAGAAATTTACTCAACCTTTCATACCAAGCTCGAGGAGCTTGTTTTAAACCATAAAGGGCCTTTTTGAGTTTGAAAACATGATTAGGAAAATTAAAGTCTTCAAAACCGGGGGGTTGCTTTACATAAACTTCTTCTTGGATAAAACCATTTAAAAAGGCACTTTTCACATCCATTTGATATAAAATGAAATTCATAGAAGATGCAAAAGCAAGCAACAAACGGATGGCCTCTAATCTAGCTACCGGAGCATATGTCTCATCAAAATCAATCCCTTCTTCTTGATTATAGCCTTGAGCCACAAGCCTAGCTTTGTTTCTAGTGATTATGCCATTTTCATCTAATTTATTTCGAAAAACCCATTTCGTACCAATTATGGTATGACCTTCGGGTCTTGGCACCAAATCCCAAACGTTGTTACGTTTGAATTGGTTAAGCTCCTCTTGCATTGCCAAGGTCCAAAATTCATCCCCAATTGCTTCAGAGATGGTTTTGGGTTCAATTTGAGAAACAAAAGCAGTAAGATCTAAGGTATTTCTAAGGGAGCTCCGGGTACTTACCTTCCCTCCAACGTCGCCTATTACCTGATCGAGAGGATGGTCTTTGACTGTCCTCTATTCTATTTGCTCTTTTGGTTCATTTTCCGGTTGAGGAGCTTCTTCAATTGGTTGTTCCACCGTTTTGTCAATTTCTTTCCTTGGTGGTTCTTCTTGAATTTTGTCCTTTAGACTTTCCAGAATGCCTGAAAGATCAAGACCACAATCCTTTCTCGCCAAGCGAGTATTATCTTCGGAAAATACAATATGAGGAGATTCCTCTACAACTAGGGTTCTTTTATTAAAAACCCTATAAGCTTTACTACGAGAAGAATAGCCAATGAAGATACCTTCATCCGACTTTGCATCAAATTTTCCTAGTTGGTCCTTTCCATTGTTATGCACAAAACATTTACAACCAAAAACACGTAAATGTGAAATGTTAGGTTTTCTACCTTTGTAGAGTTCATATGGGGTTTTTAAGAGTATCGGCCGAATTGCTACTCTATTCAAAACATAGCGTGCGGTACTCACGGCGTCTGCCCAAAAGTGTTTGGGAATCTTAGCTTCGTCGAGCATGGTTCTAGCCATCTCTTCGAGACTCCTATTTTTCCTTTCCACCACCCCGTTTTGTTGTGGTGTACGTGGAGCGGAAAAGGTATGCTCGATTCCGAGTTCATCACAAAAATCCGCAAAGAGATTGTGATCAAACTCTCCCCCATGATCACTTCTAATGGAAGTGACAGTTGATTCCTTTTCATTTTGAACTCTTTTAAGAAAAAGCTTGAAGCTAAGAAATGCATCACTTTTATGTGCAAGAAATAATGTCCATGTAAATCTAGAGAAATCATCAACAATTACAAAAGCATATCTATTTCTTCCTAGACTTTCGATACGGGATGGTCCGAATAAATCCATATGCAATAGTTGTAAAGGTCTAGAGGTTGAAACAACATTTTTGGATTTAAAAGATGCTCTTGTTTGCTTCCCCTTTTGACATGAATCACAAATAGTATCACTTTCAAATTTTAAGTTGGGAAGACCAATCACTAGATTTTGAGAAATCAATTTATTTAAAAGATGCATGTTCATATGAGCTACTCTACGATGCCACAACCACACATTATCATCTTTGCTCAACAAACAATCAACATACTCGGATGAGGAGTTTTCAAGATCAACCATGTAAATATTTTCAACTCTAAAACCACGTAGAATAATCTTGAAGTCATTACGTCTAAACACTAAACACTCATCCGAATCAAACAACGCAAGATTTCCCTTGTCACATAATTGACTTATGCTCAAGAGATTATGCTTTAAACCTTTGACAAGTAATATATGCTTTATAGAGGATTTTTCATTCTTACCAACCGATCCGATGCCAATAATTTGTCCTTTATTGTTGTCACCGAATACAACGCTTCCTCCTTCTTTGTGCTCTAGTTGAAGGAATTTGGATTTGTCTCCTGTCATGTGTCTGGAGCATCCACTGTCAAGGTACCATAGTACACTTGATCCCTTCAAGCACACCTACAAAGTAAATTAATATTCTTTAGGTACCCATACCATTTTGGGTCCTTGGGGGTTAGGCAAATAACGACCATAATAATATGAAGAATCTCTATGCTTTGTAAAACACATAGGTGCAATATGACCTATACGATTGCAGTAATGACATACTACGTTCGGGTTGTGTTGATGCCTAGGTTGAGCCAACAAAGTTCTAGGCGAATGAAAAAGATTAACACTAGACATATTGTTCCCATTTCTAGTATAATATCTAGATGGTCTAAAGTCATTAGTGCTAGACTTGTTGAAGGACCTAGTGTCATGTCTAGGTGGTCTAAGCTCGTTCCTAGAGTTATTTCTTGGTTGCCGAAAATTACTATTTGTAGGCTTGTTTGCAAGAATCCTAGATTCGGATCTAGGTTGTCTAAAGATATTAGTTCTACCCTTATTTTCATACATTCTAGCATAATGTCTAGGTGGTCTAAAAGAATTTGTTCTAGGCTTGTTTAATACCTTAGAGTTATTTCTAGGTGGAGTAGTGAAGTTTTTGTTTTTATGCCGTTGATAATTCTTAGGCGTTTCTTTTTCACCAACTTTAGGAACTTCTTTACTACGTGTTTCTAATGTTTTCCTAAGTTCTGTGTTTTCTAGTTTTAAGGACTCACAAGCAGTACAAGTAGAGCATTTATCAACATAAGAGGCTTCATGCATAGTCTTGATGACTTGTCTAAGTTCTATACTATCATTTAACAAAAATTGATTTTCATTTGCAAGATTCTCGTTATCACGAGACAGATTTTCAACACCTTTTTGAGCTAAAGAAAGACGTTCTTCAAAGTCCTTGTCTTTTAAAAAGAGTTGTTTTTGAAAATCCTCTTCTTGTAAAGAAAGAGTTCTTTGTAAATCTTTAATAGTCTTAGAAGCATTTACCAACTCATCATGCAGTTTGTTATAAGCAATTTGCATATCGTTAGATGTACTTACCTCGTCTTTTTCGTCTGCCATGAGGCACTGACCAGTTGATTCATCGTTTGTGCTGACCGCTTTTTGAGGCGTGTTTTCGTGCAATTCCTCAAGTTTGTCCCACATTTCCTTAGCAGTTTTATAGTGGGAGATTTTTCGCCAAAGTTCCTGGTTCAAGGCGTTATGTAATATATTCATAGCTTTAGTGTTGTATTCACTTACCTTATCTTTCCCGACTTTTGTCGTCAGTTGATCACTGTGTTTAATAGCTTGCCATAGATACAAATCGTTTGCCATTGTAAAAACTTGCATTCGATATTTCCAGACTGAGTAGTCGTTTTCGTCTAATATTGGAGGCGACATGCTGCATTCTCCTTCACCTATTCCTGCAAAGAAATTTAGAGTAGAAGCCATGGATGGTTCTCTCAAACGGTTAAGTTTTTCAGAGAGTATGGCTCTGATACCAATTGTTGGACAATACGCTTTACGCTAGAGGGGGGGTGAATAGCGTTTTAAAACTATTAAGCGTTTTAGTGCGGAATTTAAAAACTTTGCAGAAATTAAAACAAGTGCAGTAGAATAAACTTACACAATGATGTATCCTGGTTGGCCACAAAAGTGGTTAGTCCAGTCCCCGAGAGACTCTCTCGAGATTTCCACTAAACTTGTCAAGCTTACGGGTGCTTAACAAACCGTTACAGCTGAGGACACAAGCCTCACCTAGTTGCTCGGGGATCACAATCCCAAAGACTTCAATTGCTCGGGGATACCAATCCCAAAGACTTCAATTGCTCGGGGATAACAATCCCAAAGACTTCAACTGCTCGGGGATAACAATCCCAAAGACTTCAACTGCTCGGGGATAACAATCCCAAAGACTTCAATTGCTCGGGGATAACAATCCCAAAGACTTCAACTGCTCGGGGATAACAATCCCAAAGACTTCAACCGAGGAATCACAAGTTCCTCAACAAACGAGAATCGCAATTCTCTTACAAACACAAAACACACTCACTTTACAAAGCACTCCTTAATGAGTAGATATGAGTAGAAATAGTACGCTCAAGATCACAACAACTTAGCTCAATAGAATGGCTCTTCAAAAAGCTTTATGGATGAATGGAAAATGATGATCAATGTAAGAAAGCTTTTAGCAATGAAAATACTCAAAGTGTATATGTTGTTGTTGTGAAAACACTGAGTTGAAGCTGTATTTATAGGTGAAAAACTCAGTCTTACCGTTGTCTAATTGCCAATTAAGGATTGCTGAAATTACTCAGTGACAATCGATTATCAAGACTAAACAATCGATTGTTTGCCTATCAGATCAAAAATTCAATCCCAGATTTTACGTCAACAATCGATTACTTCAAATCAATAATCGATTATTTATAACGTTAAGAAATCCTTTCCAATTTTTGGCATAAAACATCGATTGTCCGGAAATCAACAATCGATTATTTTAACAACGTTCAGAAAATCTTTTCCAGATTTTACGCAAAACATCGATTGTTAAATATCAACAATCGATTACCTGACGGTAATTGAAAATATATGACAACGGTCAGCTTCAACAATCGATTATCAAATGGAATAATCGATTATTAATTAATTTCAAAACTCTCTGTCTCATATATAATCGATTATCAAAAGCCACAATCGATTATCATTTTATTTAAAATCACTGGGAGACATTTTTCTCATTCTAATCGATTACCATTAGTTCATAATCGATTTTTATGAGTTTTGAAAACTTTGCCTCAGTTAACAATCGATTAGCATAAGTACACAATCGATTGTTATGCAGTTTGCAAAAACCTGATGTTAACTGACTTACTCACAATCGATTATCATTAATTCACAATCGATTGTCATGCAGTCTTGGCTTAGAGATACTCGATTATCGTAAGTACATAATCGATAATCTTAGCCCAGATTTTTGAGGCATGCTTGGAAAACATTTTAACAAATGTAAATATGCATAGTTTAAAATCATTTGACACTTAATTTAAATATGCATGATTTTGGAAAAATAATTTTAGTAGAGAAGCCATGTTATGAGCCAAGTTGAGGAATCAAGATCACAATTAATATTGACTCAATTATAACATTTCTAAACTTTGTCTTGAGCTTCTTGTAATGCATCCATTTTGTGCTTGTCCTTGAGCATTGCTATATATCGCTTTTTGCTTTGTTTGACATTCATCAAAACCTACAAAAGAACACACGTTTAGTATATTGCATTTGAAACGTGTTTCCAACATTTCCCTTGCCTTTCATTGACCAAATGTTGGACATGTTAACTGGAAGATCGCACTTTTGTTTCTTAGATGGATATTCGGGGTACAATCAGATATCAATAGCCCCCGAAGATAGAGAGAAGAATCCTTCACCTGTCCGTATGGAATCTTTGCCTTTCAAGGAATGCCTTTCCAACGCACCAGCCACTTTTCAAAGGTGCATGCTAGCCATTTTCATAGATATGGTGAAGGATATTATGGAAATATTTATGTATGATTTCTCCGTGGTGGGAGATTGATTTGAAGACTATCTTTACAACTTAAAGCAGAGTGCTCAAAAGATGTGTGGAGACAAACTTAGTGCTAAACTAGGAGAAGTGCCATTTTATGGTACAAGAAGGGATAGTCCTAGGACATCGAGTGTCCAGAAAAGGAATTGAGGTCAACCATGCTAAGGTTGACGTGATTGAGAAGTTACCACCGCCCACTTTAGTCATGGTGGTGAGAAGTTTTCTTGGACACGCCGGATTCTACCTGCGTTTCATAAAATACTTTTCCAAAATTGCTAACCTATTATGCAAACTCCTTGAAAAGGATCAGCGCTTTGCGTTTTATAATGACTGCAGGTTGGAATTTGAGGATTTGAAGAACAAGTTGATAATTGCACCCAACTGGGAGCAACCATTTGAGCTCATGCGTGATGCCAACGACTATGCTATAGGAGCAGTTTTGGGGCAGTGAAAAGATAAGCCGATGCACCCAATTTACTATGCAAGCAAAACACTAAGAGGTGCACATCTCAACTACACAGTGACAGAGAAGGAGATGTTGACAGCTGTGTTTGCTTTTGACAAGTTTCGATCATATCTTATTGGTTCCATGGTAATTGTGTATACTGACCATACAGCTCTCAGGTACCTAATTGAGAAAAAGGATTCTAAGCCGCGCCTAATTTGTTGGGTGCTGCTGTTGCAAGAATTCGACCTCGAAATTCATGACCGTAAGGGCACAAAAAATCAAGTCGCTGATCATCTATCACAACTTGAAGGAGCTGAAAAATCAGTCGAGGTCAAAGAGATTCTGGAAACATTTCCAGACGAGCAGCTGCTTGCAGCCATTCTTGAGGATGCGCCATGGTATGCAGACTTTGCAAACTACCTGGCATGCGGTATTGTTCCCTATGACCTTTTATCTGTTCAAAAGAAAAAGTTCTTTCGTGATTGCCGCATGTATTATTGGTAAGAACCTTATTTTTTCGAATATGTGTTGATAACATTATCCGAAGGCGTGTCCCCGAGATAGACCAATCTTTTGCAGGCTTGTCATGCATCAACATAAGGAGGACATTTTGGAGGGGTCAGAATAGCTGCCAAAGTGCTAGAGGCTAGATTCTTTTGGCCAACTGTGTTTAGAGATGCACACCTCTGGGTAAAGGGTTGCAATGAATGCCAGAGGACGAGAAACATTTCCCGTCGCCATGAGATGCCAATGAAACCAATGAAACCAATTCAAGAAGTAGAGGTGTTTAATGTGTGGGGGATTGACTTCGTGGGCACCTTCGTCGGCTCATTTAGCAATAAGTACATCCTTGTTGCTGTGGACTACGTGTCCAAATGGGTGTAAGCTACAGCCTTGCCCACTAATGATGCAAGAGTGGTGGTCGGATTTCTGAAAAAGAATATATTCACCGATTTGGGACACCAATAACAATAATTAGTGACAGAGGCACTCACTTATGCAATAGAGACTTCGAGAAATTACTTGCTAAATATGATGTACGCCACAAGGTGGCTACCCCGTACCATCCGCAGACCAGTGGACAGGTTGAAGTGTCCAACAGTGAGATAAAGAGTGTACTAACGAAGACTATGAATGCCACACGAACTGATTGGGAAAAGAATCTTGATGACTCACTCTGCGCCTATAGAACTGCATTCAAAACACCAATAGGTATGTCACCATACAAGTTGGTATTTGGGAAGGCCTATCACCTGCCTGTGGGGCTAGAACATCGAGCTTGGTGGGCACTGAAGAAATTGAAGATGGATCCCAAAGTAGCTGGGAAAAATTGACAGACAGAGTTGCATGAGCTGGAAGAATTTAGATATCAAGCCTTTGAAAGCATGAGGCCCTACAAGGAAAGAATTAAGAAGATGCATGACAAACACATTATGGACAGAAACTTCAAACCCGGTGACCAGGTATTATTGTATAATTCACGGTTGAGATTGTTTCTGGGTAAGTTAAAGTCCCGATGCTCAGGGCCATTAAGAGTGGTGAAAATGTTTTCAAGTGGAGATTGAGTCAGAAGATGGGACAAACAAGTTCTCAGTAAATGGGAAAAGGTTGAAACATTACCTTGGAATAGCTGACGAAAAAGGGGGTACAATAGTGACCAATTTAAAAGAACCCCAGTACGAGAGTGAGGAGTAAGAGCTCAACTACTTGCGTCGTGCTGCGACATTAAATCAGACACTATGTGGGAGGTAACCCACGAATGTGTTGTAAGTGTAATGTATAACTTCATAAAAAAAAGAAGCGAAGAAAAGCAGGAACAGGCCAAGACCGCGGTCTCGGCGTAACCGCGCTCGGACCGCGATCAATGACCCTCTTTGATAGAGCTCTACTGTGGTCCCGAAGTAATCGCGGTAGGACCGCGGTCGAGGACCTTCTCTAATTGAGGTTTACCGCAGTCCCAGCGTAACCGCGGTAGGACCGCGGCATAGGACCTTCTCTGATAGAGGTCTATTGTGGTCCCAACACAACCGCGGTAGGACCATGACAGACCAGATCGGGCCCAGGTAAGTTACGTAGAAGTTTTTATTTTTTTTATTTCCCCTTTTCTTTAATTAACCTAACCCCCTTTTCTTTTCTTTTCCATATTAGACGCAACCCCCCAACCCCAATCCCTTTTCTTTCTACTCTCTCTCTAATGCACCCCCTCCCCAAATTCTCCCATTCTCTTCTCTTCTCCAAATTACTTCCCACACACGCCCCATCCGCTCCATTCATCTTCAAGGTAAGTTATCCACTATCTTCTCTCTTATTCAAGTAACTTAGTGTAATGAGTAGTCTAATTTAGTTTCAATTAAACCCTAGGTAGTGTTCTAGTGCTAATTTTTTCCTATTTTTTCTTTCTTTTCTTGATTTTTCTCCATTATTTGCTTATTTTGGCCATGATTGATGCTTAAATTGTTGGGTTTTAATTATGATTATATGGTGGGAGGTGTTTAGCTTGTCTTGATGGCTACACAAATTGCTTAGGGTGAAGTTTGGTGGTGGGGCCCTAAATAGCCGAAATTGGGGGTGTGATTATGAAAATTTGAAGCACTTTCTGCCCTTCTTATATTGTGGTGGTGGTAGCATTAGACATGATTCACTTGTGGAAGTAAGTGTGGGGTCTTGAATGGTGAAAGTGTAGAATTGATAACGGTATGAGGAAATTAATAGGGGTTGTTAACTTTGGGCACCTTACTAGTTGTGAATTATGGCCTTGATTGACAAAAGTGAATTGTTTGGTGCCATGGGTGGCGAAGTGTAAGTACCCATCCGACTAGCACATGTTAGGATGCACCTGATTGTTATCCTAAATTGCTTGCAGGCGCTATGGCCCCAAGGAAGCATAGGAATACGGCAAGCACTTCCCAAGTGCCGACGTATAATGCCACCTGATTCCAATCACAGGAGGCAGAGGACGGGTTTCATGCCAAAGCCACCAAAAGATTTGTCCCTGATATTCATATTGACAGGGCTTCCCTCCATATAGAAAAACCAGACATGTACGAGGAAATAAGACGGAGAGAGATGGAGTACTTGTTCGAAGAACCTGAAATGGCCAACCCAATGATGGTCCGGGAATTCTATGCAATATGCCTCAAACATATGTGTTGTTCTGTGATTATATGGGGCAAGGTGGTAGATGCCTCATTAGAGAAGATTCGCCAGGTCTTGGGCTGCCTCAGTTCACTAGTGACACTGATCGTTACAACAACTCCCAAGGGGTTGATTGGGATACTATGATTCAGACATTATGCTTAGGGGGACGACCAGTCTGGATCCAGAATTACATGACACTGCATTCTTAGTCATTTACACACGAGGCCAAGTGATGGTCACCATCATTTGCAGTAGGTTATTGCCCATGGGCAACACAATAGATGTGAACAGCTTACGGGCTTTACTGACTTGGTGCTTTGTAAACAAGTAGGACTTTGATGTAGCGCAGATCATTGGCGATGACATGTTTCTCCGGTTGCCTCTGATGTCTAAGGGGTTGTACTACCCCTCACTTGTGACGAGGTTATGTCTGCTGGCTGATGTCCCATCCGATTGTACGGATGGAACTTTAGCCCCAAAAGCACCATGCAGAGCTGCGACGATTCGTGTGGGCAGAGATGAACCCACACCCATTGAGATGGACAATGAAAAATGACGACCCAACAATCATGGAACCACCTAGGAGATCTTATGATGGAGCCGGATCCTTTTGGAGACCCCAGACTGGGGCAGGGTTCTCTAGATCACAATCCAGCTGACCCTTGTTTCCTTTCTTGGAGGAGGAGGTAGCAGATATTTGCACCTCGGTGGATGGCCTGCATGTACGTTTGGATGCCATGTCTAGAAGGCAGGCGAGGTTTGAGAGCCGGATGATGGCTTGGATCCGAGCTATAGGGAGGGCGTGTCATGTTGACCCCAACATTGTCTCCGATTCATAGTGATGATCAGGGAAGTCTTTTTACACTTTTGCACTTTATTTGTGTTATGACATGGGGGTGTGCCATATTTTTGTTGTGTGGGGTGGGAGACTTGATCTAGTGGTGTATTTTGAGTGTACATATACATTGAGTATGTTGTAGTTCTGTATGTCTATGTTGTGTAGAATTTCTTATATTTACCTTAGAAATCACCGACTTTGCCCAAGGACGGACACTTGTCGACGGGTCTCTTGAGGTATTAAGTCGGGTAAATACAAAAAAAATAGAAAAAAATGTAGGAGACTCTTCCTGAGGATGGATGGCTTGGACAATATTCTTGAGGGAAATAGTCCACTTAGATTTTTTTTATTTTTCTTTTTAGGTAGTTTAGTAATTCCCCTTGGTTTTTCTTTTGACCATGGTTCTTTTCCAAGGGCTTTTCTTGAAGTGGGTTAGGTAGATTTTTATTTGATATTTTTAGGAGCCTTAAGACTCTCTTGTACTAAGATGGGGAAGGGCAGGAATGTACCCGTAATGTACACACCTGCAAATAACTAAAACGAACTTGAGGGTGCAACGTCTAGGCTCGGTTGTAGACTCGTAATTTTATGCCTTAATTTTGCACACCTTGTCTTGCTTGAACGCTCATGTGAGTGTGTTGACAAGCTAATTTGGAATGGGTTACATGCCAAGTGTGTGTGAGGTAATACATGTATTCTGTGCTTGCATGCAATACCTAGAACTTTCTTGGTGTGTTTGCAAAGTGAAATAGAAGTTGTTTGGTCTTAGAGATGATTTAGGCATTTCTTTGTGTAGCCTGTCTAATTACGAATCCACCTATACATATTACCATAGTTAACCCCTTCGATCCTGAAGCCTGTTTCTTTGATAACCTTACAATAACCTATATCCATGTTTTGAATAGCTTGACTGTTTGAACTTTTACCTCCTAGAAGCACTTGAATTGTTAAAGATTATATAAAAGTCAAAGTGTGGGTTTGTAATTGAGTGGGAAAAAGAAAATCAGGAAAATTGTTGAATGGTGCAACGGTTGTTAAATTCTTTTTTGAATAATAGAAGAAGTACCTTGTATATAGGTGGTCCTAAAATATTGAATGGCAAGAACAAAGCCAGTTGCACCTAGGAAAGTGGGGGTAGCTTATGAAACAAGTGTGGAAGAATGACCGGGTTGAACATGGAAATTGGAATAAAGGGAACAAATGTATTAAAATTACTTAGGGAGGTTAGTCACTATATCTAAATATATCCTACCCGTCCCTTAGCCTACATTACAACCAAATAAAGACCTCTTGATCTTGGACGGAACAACTCGATTAGTGGAGTATTACACTAAGGGAAAACTTATGGTGTATCTGTGTGCCATGTGAATGTTCTTTGCTGAGAGTGAGTTAATTCCTTCTATATATAGTTCCTTGTTGTTTAATTTTATGTGTGTGTAACTTTTCTCAAAAATGTGATGTGAGGTCATGTGACTCAGGAAGGAAAAACAAGTTTTCACCTCTGTTTAGAGTATATAGAGTAAGCATGAGTGTGGCATGACATTACAGTCTTCATCTCAGGTGTGGCTATTGCACTGCTTAAGTTGTTCTTTCATAATGGTGGGTGTGACATAAACAGGGTAATGCATAAAATGATTAGGCCTAGACTTTCAACTTGCCCGAGGAGGAGCAAAGATTTAAGTGTAGGGTGTTGATAATAGGTGAATAGACTATAATTAGGCCCTAAAGAACCAGCTTCTTTTATAGTTTATATGGTAAAAAGTGATAACAAAATGCTCGGATTAGTGCTTTTCATGCTTTGTAGGCTATATCCAGTAAAAGAAGTCTATGGAGTACTTTTGGGATCAATTACGGAGAAAAAGAGGCCAATATTACAATATACACAAAGTGCACCAAGCGAAGGCAGGAAAAACCAGAATTGAAGATGGCCTACCGCGGTCCCGGCATAACCGCGGTAGGACCGCGGCAGACTGCTGTTGCGGGTGTTTGAGAAGCACTTTGGCTGCGGTCCTGGCGTAACCGTGGAAGGACCGCGGCGGGACACGGAAACTTCAGGGACTTAAGTGCAAAACACAGTATTTTTAGCCCAAAACCCTATATTAAATAAAAAAACTCACCAAGAGAGGCATTTAATGTTTTAGAGAGTACTTTGGCAAGAGAAACAAGTGTTAGAGATCACCCAAAACATCATTTTTCTTATTCTCTTTTATTTTTCATGCAATTTACAGTTATGAATATTTTTGTAGTTTATTTCCCAATTGTTATGAGTAGCTAAAAACCTTAATCTAAGGTTTTGGTGGAACCCGTTGGGAATGATTTGGTTATTTTTATTAATATAGTTGGATTTGGTTGTTAATCTCTATTTGTTCATCCATGTTTTGATTGTGGTTTAGTTGAAAGTGCCCTTAATTATCCGTTCCTATTTATTATGTGTCTACTTGAGAGAGAGTGCATATTTAGGTGATTGTATGATCAACATCACTCGCGGAGTATAGACGAGAGTCATAGCCGATGGTCTAGAGGGTTAGATTAGAGATAACGATAGAGTGCGTCTAGTAATTTATCATCATTACTTGAGAAAGATTTATGATAGCTGGAACGTTCATGATTGATAGAGACAATTAAATCTTATTTATAAGACATATACAACCAAGGAAAATTACCAATGGGGGAAACCATAACCTTAGACCTTATTCCAATTGTTTACACATCTAGTGTAGTTAATTTTCTGCTGTTAATTACTTTCAGTCTTTAGTTGTTAGAAAAATCATTACTTATGAATCAAAAAGTTTGGGAAAACAGATTGTGTGGATTTAGTAAATCTGATAATAGTAATTGATAGGTTAATTCCATATGGTTCGACTCTAGGCAATAATACTCAGATTATATTTGCAACACCCGCGTAGTCTTTTGTGAGACTCACTTGAGCATGATCACCGCCCCTGGAACTAGTTTGGTGCATTCCACTGAGGGAGGTTCGTCGACTAACGTCATAGTACCTAACAAGGAAACTGATGATTCGAGCTCCGACATTGCCCAGGAGGACATAAACGAATTTGTGGGTTGTCACACCCACGTCGAGATGACGACGGATCGGTCTAACCATTGCATTGTGATCCCAGGTGATTACAATGTGTTGCTAAATAGTAAGAAGGTTGCATCGAACCTTACCCTGTTATGTGCCGCTCGTGCGAGTGAGACGCTCAGAACCATGGATGATATGAAGCTATCTCGGAGAGTTGCTGGTATGGCCTTACAGGTAGGCCTTTTTATCTCCCTCTCCTTTTTGGGTATCGTATGATCAACATGGGGATGTGCTTACTTCTGTTTTTTTCTCAAACCCTAGTCTTGGAGGTAGAGAGAGGCCGTCATGAGTGGAAGAGGACGGACCCCTATAAGAAGATGTCAATGAAATATAAAAAATACCACGCTAAGCATTGAGTGAAGGTCGACCTTTACCAGTAAGACCCTAAGTTTCAAGTGTTCCGCGAGGGACTTAAACAGAGGGAGGACCAGTTGGAATGCAGGGGGGCGGAGATGGAAGAGACGGATGGGGAGCTAGTGAGGGCCGTTGCCGCTAATAGCGAATTGGAGGCCCTCCTTAGGGCGAAAGATGATGAACTCAAATTGAGTCGGGGGGTGAAAACGGAGAATGCCGACTTGCAAGGGAAGGTGGCTGATTTGACTATCGAGCTTGGTTCTAGGATGGCGAAAATTGATGGACCCAAGGGCGAGCTAAGTGCTAACGTTGATAGGTTGTCTGAGCTGCAAATGCAGGTCGCTCTACTGAGGTTAGAGGAAGCGGATCACCTTTCTCGGCCCTCCTCGTCTCATCCCCTATCTGATCGTGTCCTGCCTCGTAGTGCGTATGAGATGTGGGTCCTTTTAGAGGCTCAACTTGATGTGTATAGAGCTCTTCATTCCGAGGGCTGGGCGACACAAAAGGAGGTTAAGGAGAGGCGAAATGAGGCACGTACAACTCGGGAATCATGTGGGTACTACCCTGATTCTCCTGATGGGAAGGGTGTTGTTTCTGAGGATCTCAATCTCCTTGACTCAGATTCATAGTATGAAGACGTTTATCCCCAGGAGGTGATGAGTAAATCCTTATTTGTATATATTTTTTGGCGGTGGGTTGTACTAGAGCCCGTCTGT
The DNA here is from genome assembly GCA_034376525.1 of Nicotiana benthamiana. NCBI lineage: Eukaryota > Viridiplantae > Streptophyta > Magnoliopsida > Solanales > Solanaceae > Nicotiana > Nicotiana benthamiana. The sequence goes on from CM067335.1 coordinate 78,992,955, forward strand.
GGGGATGAATGTAAATGATTTTTGTTGTAATGTAAACTTTGTTCTTGTCGCTTCATCTATTTGTTTCCTTTCCGTTTTTGGGTTTCTTCATGACACTCAGTCTCTGCAGAGGTTGCTTTTATTACTAGTTAAAAAGGTCCTATTGTGGTTCGAGCAAGGTCAAACTGGTGTTTGACGGCCTTAGCCATTAGGATGTTGCTTCGATAGTCGTCGAAGTAGTATCCGTTGTAGTTCGAACGAGGTCGAAATGATGTTGATGGCCTTGGGCATTAGGATGTTGCTTTGACTATCATCGAACAAGTATCTGCCATAGTTCGAACGAGGTCGAATTAGTGTTGATGGCCTTGGCCATTAGAATATTGCTTCGACTGTCGTCGAAGTAGTATCTGTCGTAGTTTGAACGAGGTCGAACTGTTGTCGAGGGCCTTGGCCATTACGATGTTGCTTCAGCTGTCGTCAAAGTAGTTTCCGTCATGGTTCGAACGAGGTCGAACTAATGTCAATGGCTTTGGCCATTAGGATGTTGCTTCGACTATCATCGAAGTAGTATCCGTTGTGGTTAGAACAAGGTCGAATTGATGTCGATATCCTTGGACATTATGATATTGCTTTGACTATCGTCGAATTAGTATCCGTCGTGGTTCGAACGAGGTTGAACTGATGTCGATGGCCTTGTCCATTAGGATGTCTCTTTGACTGTCGTCGAGGTAGTATCCGTCGTGGTTTGAACGAGGTCAAACTAATGTCGATGGCCATGGACATTACGGTATTTCTTTGATTGTCGTCGATGTAGTATCCGTCGTAATTCAAACAAAGTTGAAGTGATGTTAATGACCTTGGCCATTAGGATATTGCTTTGACTCTCATCAAAGTAGTATCCATCGTGGTTCAAACAAGGTCGAACTGATGTCTATGGACTTGGCCATTAAGATGTTGCTTCAACTATCATCGAAGTAGTATCTGTCGTGGTTTGAACGAGGTCGAACTGATATCTATGGACTTGGCCATTTGGATGTTGCTTTGACTGTCGTTGAAGTAGTATCCGTCGTGGTTTGAACGAGGTCGAACTGATGTCGATGGCCTTGGCTATTAGGATATTGATTTGATTATCGTCGAAGTAGTATCCATCGTGGTTCAAGCGAGGTCGAACTGATGTCAATGGCTTTGGCCATTAGGATGTTGCTTTGACTATCGTCGAAGTAGTATCCGTATTAGTTCTAATGGGGTCAAACTGATGTCGATGGAATTTGTTATTAGGATGTTTCTTTGACTGTTGTCGAAGTAGTATCCATCATGGTTGGAACGAGGTCGAACTGTTGTCGATGGTCTTGTCCATTAGGATTTTCATTTAGTGGATATTTGACTTTCGTTCATATAATGGAGATTTCTGTTCATTCAGTGGAGATTTCTATTCACACAATGGAGATCAACTAGTGTAGTCCCTTCATTATATTGGCTTGGAGATCATGTCGACTGGGTGATGTGATGAACTGCGCTATGATCCGCAGGGTATCCCCTTCGGTGCTTCGTTTAAAATATCCCCAAGAAAACCTAATTAGGACAAAACTCGATTGAGGGAAAAAGAGTAACACTTAGGAGTTGCCTTTCAGATGTGGAAGTGCTTGAGGTGGGCGACATTCCAATTATTTTGGAGCGGTTCTCCCTTCATTGTTTCTAGTTGGAACGCTTCTTTGTTTGGGGTTGCTGTGATTTTATATGGTCCGTCCCAGTTGGTTCCCAACTTTCCCTCATTCAGGTCTTGATGCCGGTGTTTTGGCTTTAAGGATGTAGTTGCCGAATTTGAGTGACCTTACTTTGGCTTTTTTGTTGTAGTATCTTTTTTCCTGCTGTTTTTGGGATATCATTCTCATATGGGCCATGTCTCTCCGTTCTTCAACTTCATCTAGGTCTTGCAACCTACTTTCGTCGTTATTTGCCCCGCTGGTATAGGAATATCTCAGGCTTGGCTCCCCAACCTCGATGGGTATGACTTCATCGGTCCCGTATACCAATGAGTATGGTGTTTCTCTCGTGCTGGACTTGGGCGTAGTCTGGTATGCCCATAGTACTTCAAGTAGTAATTCGGGCCATAACCTTTTAGCTTTTAATATGTTCAATATTGTTTTGTTGGAGGACTCGGATTGGCCATTGGCGGCGGGATGATACGGAGTGGAGAGTATTCGCTTGATGTGCCATTTTTCGAAGAACTAAGTTGTTTTTCCTGCCGATGAATTGAGGCCTATTATCGTAGCTGATTTCTTTGGGTATGCCGAAACGACATATAATATTTTTCCATATAAAAGTGATGACCTCTTGTTCGCGTATTTGGGCGTATGTACCTGCTTCCACCCATTTAGAGAAATAGTTAGTTAAAACTAAAAGAAAGCTTACCTTTCCTCGTCTGGTTGGTAGGGTTCGATTATGTCTATTCCCCACTTTATGAAGGGACATGGCGAGGTGAATAAATTGAGGAGTTCCCCTGCTTGGTGTATAATGGGGGCATACTTTTGACAGTGCTCACATCTCCAGACATTGTCTGTTGCTTTTTTTCCATGGTTTGCCAGTAATAAGCGGTGCGGATGAGGCATCAAACGAGAGCACGATTCTGATATCGGCGCTGCAATGGCCCTCGTATACCTCTTCTAATACATGTCTTGTTTGGTGCGGTCCAAGGCATTTAGCGAGGGGACCGCCAAACATTCTCTTGTAGAGGTCATGATACCAGGCTGTATCGGGCAGCCTGCACTCGGAGTTTCTTGGCTTCTTTTTTGTCGTGTGGGAGTGTTCCATCCTGCAGATAGGATACAAAAGGGTTGCGCCAGTCCCAATTTAAGTTCAAGGAGAATATCTCTACGTGGTCATTGCCTAATGGAGGAGGGTAACCACATTTTCTTTGTTAATATTTTTGGTGGCCGCGGCTAGCTTGGCTAGGCCATCCGTCTCGATATTTTGTCCCCTGGGGATCTACTCGAAACGGAATTTGTCGAACTCTAGCATTAGCTTGTGGATTTTTTATTGATACTCCTATAGTCTCTGTTCTTTGATTTGGAAAGTCCCGATGACTTGATTTACGACGAGTTGAGAGTCGCAGTCGTATTTGAGTGCTAGCTTCATACCTGCAATCATTGCCTCATACTCGATCTCATTGTTAGTCATCTCGGGGCATCGTATGGACTGGAAAATTACTTCTCCCGTAGGGTCTTCGAGGACGAGTCCTAGACTGATCCCGAGGCATTTAAGGCACCGTCAACATGAAGGGTCCATAGGTCGGTATGGGTGGAGGCACAAAGTGCCTCTTGTTTTGCCTCTAGCAATATCTCTGCACTGAAGTAGGCGATAAAGTCAGCAAGCACCTGCGACTTAATGGCGGTTCTTGGGTGATAAGTTATGTCATGCTCGCTGAGCTCAATGGCCCATTTGGCGAGTCTACCCGAGAGTTCGGGCTTGTGCAGGATGCCCCTTAAGGGAAAGGTTATTACTTTTATGGGGTGACATTGAAAATAGGGTTTAAGCTTTCAAAAAGCTATGACCAGTGTCAGAGACTGTTTTCAAGGTGTGGCTACCTTGTCTCAGCATCTATTAAAGTTTAGCTCATATAATAAATAGGGGATTGAGTACCTTTGCTTTCGTGGACCAAGATTGCGCTGACAGCGACTTTGGATACTGCTACGTATACGAGTAGACATTATCCTGGGTCTGCCTTGACGAGTAGTGGTGGTGAGGATAGATATGCCTTTAGTTTCCTTAGGGAATCAATGCATTCCTCAATCCATTGTACCCATGATCTTTTCTTAGTACAGTGAAGAACTTGTGGCATATGTCCGAGGATCGTGAGATGAACCTTGATAGGGCGGATATTCGCCCCGTCAGTTTTTGTACATGTTTCTTGTTGTTCAGTACCTTAGGTATTGACCTATGGCCTTGATCTGATTCGGATTGACTGTGATGACTCGTTGCAACACGAGGAAGCCTAGAAATTTTCCCGAGGCCAAGCCAAAGGAGCATTTTTCTGGATTCAATTTCATCATGTACCGCCTCAGTATCTTGAAGGCTTCTTTCAAATGATCGTTGTGGTCCTCCTCTTTTGCTAATCTTACCAACATGTCATCGATATAGACTTCCATTATCTTGCCGAGCTGTTCCTTGAACATCTTGGTAACTTACCGCTGGTATGTAGCTCCCACGTTCTTGAGTCATATTTCCCGAGGCCAAGCCGAAGGCGCATTTTCTCGGATTCAATTTCATCATATACCGCCTTAGTATCTTGAAGGCTTCTTTCAAATGATCGATGCGGTCCTCCTTTTTTGCTGATTTTACCAACATGTCATCGATATAGACTTCCATTGTCTTTTTGAGCTATTCCTTGAACATCTTCATAACCAACCTCTGGTATGTGGCTCTCACGTTCTTGAGTCCAAAGGGCATCATTTTATAGCAGTAAGTACCTTGATGGGTGACGAAAATTTTCTTCTTGATCCTCTTCGGCCGTTAGGATTTGGTGTTAGCTGGAATAGGAGTCTAAGAAAATCAGCAGTTCGTGCCTCGCTGTTGCGTCGATCAGCTGGTCGATATAGGGCAATGGGAAGGAATATTTTGGACATGCCTTGTTCAGATCGATGAAGTCCACACATATCCTCCATTTCCCGTTTTTATTTTTAACCGTGACTACATTAGATACCCATTGGGGATATTTTGATTCTCTAATGGAACCTTGGCCAGTAGGTTTTCCACTTGTTTACTGACTGCCTCGTTGATCGCAACATTGAATTTCCTTCTCATCTGCCCTACGGGCGGATAGAGTGATCGACATTCAACTTATGAGTGGCGATGTCTTTTGGGATCCCCGGCATATCAGAGTGGGAAAAGGCAAATAGATCCTATTGTTAGTTAGGAATTCATGATACTTACTTGGCTCGAAGAGGTTGTGTCCGATATAGGCCTTATTTGTATTATTGAAATCGTCCAGCTGGATCTGGTCGAGATTTTCGATAGTTGTTTCACAAGCTTCTACAACATGTGGGTCTCTAGTGACCTCTGCTGGCGAATTGGTTTTAGTTCCCGACATGGATGATTTCTATACCTACGCGCTTGCTCCTTTTAATTGCTTGGTCTGTGTGCAATCTTGGGTGATCTGGTAGTATTCCTGGGTGGTGCGCGACTCGCCTTGAATGCTGAATATTCCCCATGGGGTGGGAAACTTGATTACTTGATAGAATCTTAAGGAAAGGGCTCGCATGGAATGTATCCATGGACGTCCTATGATGGTGTTATAAGCTGTTTTCTAGTTCATAATGTAGAATGTGGTTTATAGCGTGACTCCCCCTACCAAGACTGGTAGTGATATTTCCCTAGATTTCTGCTATGTTGCATTGTTAAAACCTGTTACGGAGCCATGCGATATGGTGGAATGGAAATGGGCTGCGTGCCCCGAGCCAGATCAATAAAGAAATCAATATCCCTGTCGTGCAGTATATCCGGCAGGTCTAAAGGGAAAACCTTGGGGAGCCCCCGAACAATGGGAGCAAAATCAATAGAAGGGACCTCCACGCTGGAGTCGCGAACATACGCCAAACAGGCTAAACACCCCTTCTCGACCATGTGTCGAGCCTTCACATATAATATAACACTAGCAGCGGCATGACCTGGGGTCCCTCTCCACACCAAACAGGACAAGTCTGGCAAAGCCGGGGTCACGGTCTTGGCGTGACAATCCAAGATAGCATGATACGGGGACAACCAATCCGTCCCCATTATAACGTCTATATACACCGTATCTACGAGCAATAAAATCAACACGGGTCTCAAGACCCATAAGCACTACCACACAGGAACGACGCACTCGATCGGCCACTATAGAATGACCCACCGGTGTAGATACATAAACAGGAATACCCAAAGAATCACTAGGCATGACCAAGTAGGGTGTAAAATAGGATGACACATACGAATACTTAGACCCAGGGTTAAAAAGAACTGAGGCATCTCTATCACAGACCAGAAAAGTACCTGCAATAACTGCATCTAAAGAAAGCCTTTGGCCTGGCTGGAAGAGCATGACACCGGGGTTGGGCCTCACCTCCCTGAACCATGTCTCTGGGACGATTGGCTACTGGCTGACCTCTACCTCTGGTGGTCTGAGCTCTGCCTCTATGACCTCTACCTCCACATTTATGACCTCTTCCCCTACCTTTAGCTGGCTGGGTGGCCTGTAGAACCTCTGAGGATTGAATCACAGCATGAGAACTCTGATGCTGAGAGCTTCCAGGAGCCTGAGGGAAATACCTAGAAATGTGCCTTATATCTCCACACGTGAAACAAGCCCTCGGCTGCTGGGAGTAATGGAGTGGTGGTGCACTGATAGGCGCTAATGGTGAACCACAAGGTTGCTGGTCAGATGATGCGGCTGAGGGCTCCTCAACCTTGGGCAAACCCTCCTGATATTACCAAACTCACCACACTCATAACAACCACGTGAATGTTGTAGCTGAGGAAACTGAGACTGGCCTTGTTGACTTGAATGACCACCCAAAGTACCGTGAGCGACCTAGAGAGCTAACTAAAAGGGCCCGGGAGGATGGCCTCTTCCACAATAACCTCTACCTCCTGACGAGGTACCATTGAATGTCCGTCTGTATGTCCCCCATTACATAATATCTCGTGATCGGCGTGCCACACGATCCCATTCATAATACCTCATGGTCAACATGCCATACGATCCCATTCATAATATGTCAGGGTCAGCGTGCCACACGACCCCATTCATAATATCTCGTGGTCGGCGTTCCACACGATCCATTCATAATATCTCGTGGTCAGCATGCCACAGGATCCCATTCATAATATCTTATGGTCGGCGTGCCACACAATCCCATACATTATATTTCATTGTCGGCATGCAACACGATCCCATTTCATCGTATCTCATGGTCGGAGTGCCACACGATTCCATTTATAATATCTCATGGTCGGCGTGCCACACAATCCCATTCATAATATCTCGTGGTCACCGTGCCAGACGATCCCATTCATAATATCTCGTGGTCGGCGTGCCACACGATCCCATTCATAATATTTCATGGTCGGCGTGCCACACAATCCCTTTTCATAATATCTCGTGGTCGGCGTAGCAGACGATCCCTTTTCTTTCAACATAAAACACAAAGTAATCCCGGCAAGGGAGAAAAATGCTATACTAAACTATCCCGTAAAGGGAGAAAAATGTTATAATAAACTATCTTTGGACAGGAGATCCAACTATAACCAAAGTCATTCAATATCTACCTAACATAATTAAATCCATACTTAGTCCCAACAATTACTGGTTCTGTATTAAGGATTTTCAAACAATTCCTTATAAACATCAATTACGAATTCTATAATTTAACAATTTAGGACTCACGTTCATAATCGATACCAGTGTATAGATACTCATCACCATGCCTATACACCATACTCGACAATTAGCAATTAACAAATAAGACTCTACTCCTATTCCCTCAAGCCAATGTTAGATCAAACACTTACCTTGAATGCTCCAAACTCAACTCATGCCTATAGTATATCTTACCCCTCGAATTCACCACAAAATTGCTTGAATCTTGTCACAAATTACTTGAATGTGTCACCAAATGTTAATTGAATCACTTTGGATGCATAAAAATGAATTTCCCAAAGTTTTGCTCAAAAATTCCCAAAACTCCTGCAGGCCCACATGGTCAAAACCTGAGGTTCGAACGAAAACCTAATTTCCCATTCTCTCACGAATCCAAATGTCTAATTAGTTTCGAAATCGGACCTCAAGTTGAGGTCCAACTCCCCAATTTGAAGAAAAAACTAGGTTCTACCCAAAATTCCTAATTTTACCATGAATATCTTTGATTTGAAGTTGAAATCATGTTAAAATATGTTATGGAGTGAAGAAAATAGTTTAGAAATAACTTACCAATCGTTTCGGAGAAGAAGAGTTATTTGAAAAATCGCCTCTTTATTTTGGGGGTTTGAGTGTAAAATAACTGAAATTTGTGAGTATTTATACCTATCTGAAGTACCCAGCATGGACCGCATAAGAAGGACCGCGACGCACATGCTTTTTGAAGCTTGCGGATCACTACCCAGTGCGGACCGCACCAGGACAACCGCGGCCACACAACATCCACTACGGATCGCGCAAAGGCTACCGCGGCCACTCACATTTTCATGCGGGCAGCGCCAAAGGGTTTAGAGACTACTCATTTTTCCTGAACCTCCAGCATCTGGTATTTTTAAATCTAAGGCATCCTGGAACGTACTTGAAACTCACCCGAGCCCTTGAGTCTCCAAACGAAACACCCACAGTACCTCAAAATATCTTGCGGACTTACTCGTGCGATCAAATCACCAAAAATAACATCATATACATAAAATCAAGACTCACATCACATGTTTTCTTCCAAATTTTTCATAAAACATAAATTTTCTATTATAAGTCCGAAACACGTCAAATGACATCCGTTTACAATCAAACTTTGCAGAAAGCACATAAATCACACGTATGACTTGTATCGGGCATCAGAACCAAAATACGAGCCCGATACATTAGTATTATTACCAAATTCCTTTTCCGATTTCCTTAATTAATATCAGAAAACAATTTCACATAAAAATTTATTTCTCGGGCTTGGGACCTTGGAATTTGATTCCGTGCATACGCCTAAGTCCCCTATTTTCCTACGGACCCCCTCCAGGACCATCAAATTATGGGTCCGGGTACGTTTACCCAAAATTTTGGCCAAAGTCAACTTCATTCATATTAATATTAAAATTTATTATTTTTTGCACAATATTTATATTTAATCTTTCTGTCCATGCGCTCAGACTGTGAATGCAAAATGAGGTGTCTAAAAGCAAGGTTTTCAAGACCTCGAAAGTGCGGAAAAAGAGAGAAAACAGGTGATGACCCCTTTAGGTCGTCACATTAGATTTTATGAGTTTCGTAAAATTTTGAGGTGCAAGCCCGGGTAAGACTTTTTAGTTAACTTTGAGCTTTTGATTAAAGATTCCACCTTTATCAATTGGATTTATTTTGTTTCCCATTATTTGATGTTCTTGAGCTACTTTTTTCTAGTTTCGAGCCATTAGAAGGTCGGTGCGCATGGGGTGTCATTTATGGAGAATTCATTGGCTTGCTCTATATTATTCTCTTTGTTAGAGGTAAGTGACACTACTAAACTTGGTGCTGAGGGTATGAACCATTAAGCATACTTGTTATGTGTTTTGGTGTTGAGGAGATGCATATGCTAGGTGACGGACGTGTCGGCGTGCACCGTATGAATTATTATTCAATGGATTCTGTGGTACTATATAGCTACTAAATCTTATTTTTGTGGGTAAACTTTCTACGTGCTAAAGTAATTGACACGTGATCCATGTCAGAAATTATTTTTAGGCTATATGGTTATTCTGTTGGGACCTACTGAGGTCATTTCCATTGTTGAGTATTTGCTTAAATTGCAATTACATACTCAGTCATATTCATTCATTTTCATATCATATCCCAGTCTCTGTTATCATTTATTGTTATATCATGTATCATTGTTTGGGTTGATTGGCATGATATTTGTGATCCCGAGAGACTGGAGAGATTGATGACTGAGTTGAGACCGAGGGACTGATTGTGAGTGATATTTATGGGATCAGGATACACGCTGCAAAAGGTTTTATTGATTCATCTCGGGGTACATGTTGTAGTAGGCCATGCTGGCTTATATTAGCACTTGGGCAGGATCTTCCCTTCCAGAGTCTGACATACAAGCAGTGGGTGCAAGTACCAAGTGATAGAGTGTGAGAAAGTCAGATTGAGTACTGTGAGAGTATGAGTGTTGATACCTAATTTTTTTCTTATATTTTTCAATTAGAATATATACTTTAAAAATATCATTTTGAATCATTACTTAACTTACAAGAGTTATACAAGTATTTTCTACAAAATTTCTTCATTTATAGAGCTTAAAATTGATTTCTTGTATTTAAATTACTTAAATATATATTAATTACCCCTTTATATAATAATTTGAGTTTAGGGACTCTGTCGCTTGTTCTGATTGTTGTATCCTCATCCCCTTATTTACTGCTCATTATATACCTATTAGTTTCTATGTGACTTGCCGGGATAACTGGTTTGGTTCTGGGGATATTTCGAAATAAGTTGTGACACTTAGTCTCAAGGTTGAAAGCTTAAGTTGAAAAGGTTGACCAGATATTAATTTATATGTAAACGACGTTGGAATAGAGCTTTGATGGTTCTGTTAGCTCTGTTTTATAACTTCGGACTCTGGAGTGTGTCCGGATAGTGATTTGGAGGTCTATAGTTGATTTAGGCTTGAAATGACGAAAGTTTAAAAATTAAAAGTTTTGAAATATTGAGAAGTTTGACCGAGAGCTGAATTTATGATTAATGAGCTTGGATTTTAGTTTCGGGTGTTGAAGCAGGACCTTTATTCCATTTATGACTTGTGTGCAAAATTTGAGGTCAATCAGACTAGATTTGATACGTTTCGGCATCGATTGTAGTAAGTTTGGAATTCCTTAGTTTCATTAGGCTTGAATTATGATGCGATCCGTATTTTTTATGCTGATTAATGTGATTTGAGGGATTGATGAAGTTTGTATCATGTTTTAGGACTTTGTGGTGTGTTTGGCTGAGGTCCGGGGGAGGAGAGGGGCTCGGATTGAGTTCGAACAGTTAGCAAATCAAATTTGGAATTTAAGGACTGCTGAAGTGCACCAGGTCTGGTGCCATCTCACCGACAGAGTTTTGATCATAGGTGAGAGCTCGCAGAAGTAAGCAGGGGATCGTAGAAGCGGCCTGGAAGGAAGTGGGCAGTGGTCCCAGGTGCGAGATTATTTTTCCACACTTGCGATGTCGCAGATGCAACACATTGGGCGCAGAAGCAAAGACTGACCAGCTGGGGGAGTTGCGCAGGTGCGAAGAGAATTCTTGCATGCGAGTTTGCATAAGCAGAGGAAGCATTGCAAAAATGAAAGGGGTCTACCGAGGCAGGACTGCAGAAGCGGAGGAATTACCGCAAAAACGAAACCACGGGTGCTGTTAAATTTTCCGTAGAAGTGAAAGCCATGGACAAAATATTAATTTGAGGGTTCGTGATTTTTATCATATTTGGACACTTCAAGATTGGGCTAAGGCGATTTTTGAGAGGGATTTCGAATGTTTTCTTGAGGTAAGTCTCCTGTGATCATTTTTATTTATTAATCTTGTTTCCTTAGAGAATTTTCCACCTAGTTTGTGTATTTTTTTGGTGGAATATAAAGGCTAGGCATTTGGAGAGTTTAATTTGGCGATTTGGGCAGTGATTTGGTATCACAACTTGGTAAATTTAGTATGGTTGGACTCGTCGTTGAATGATATTGTGGATTTTGTGACTTTTATTGGACTCTGAAACACGGGCCCAAGGGTCGAATTTTGAGTTGACTTTTTAATTTTAAAACTTAGTATTTTATGGAATTGATTCCTTGAGCTCTTGCTAATTCTATTAAATTATCTATGGCAATATTCGAGGCATTTTCGCGAGGCAAGGACTTGTTAGAGCAGAGTTTTGCACGACTTGAGGTAAGTAACAGTTCTAAACTTGGTTCTCATGGTATGAAAACTTGAACTATGTGTTATGTAATTGGTGTTGAGGTTACACATATTCTACGTGATGGGCGTGTGGGCGTGTGGGCATGCATCATAGGAATTGTAACTTGGTCAATTCCATGGAACTGTATAGTTGAATAATCTTGGTGTTATCCGTATATTCTTCATGTGTTAGAGAAATTAAGTTGCAAGTCATATTAGAAATCATTCTAAGGCTATATGTTGGTACTGTTGGGACCCATAAAGGTCACATTTCATGTTGAATTATTTGCTTAATTTGAAATCACGTACTCGGTCACAAATATTATTTGCATATCATATCTCAGTCTCTGTTGCCATTTATTTATGCATTATATCATTAATATTTGGACTAATTATCATGATTCTTGTGTGCCTGAGAGACTAGAGAGATTGATGATGAGTGACGTCGAGGGCCTGATTGTGATGATATTACTGGATCGGACGGTATGCTGCAATATGTTTATTTGATTCATGCCATGATTGGCTTATTATAGCGCTTGGGCGGGATTTTCCCCGTTAGAGTTTGCACACCCACAATGAGCGCAAGTACCTACGTGATAGGTTACAAGTACTTTGGTCATAAGTATTATGTTTTATGTTTTGATGACCTAACAAACTAACTATCCAAGAACCAGATTAGAAACCTGTTACACTTTTACAAGACTTAAGCCCACAAGGTTCCTGTTTAGGATCCAGCTTGCATTATTATTCAACTCTTCAGAGTGGAACGAATAACTGATAGAACAGGTCCCTACCAGTTCCCGAGGAGACTATACGAAGTCAACTCTTTAGCTAGAAAGTTGCTGCCTGCACATGCTACAGTGCCGGAATAGTGCTGCAGTCAACTTTCTTAGAAAGACTTTTTACCTACCTTGCTTACATCATTGTAAGTGATGTCACTCATGAATATATACAATTAGGGAGGTAAAATACATTCACTCGAACACTTAGAGATTTCACAAAAGCTTACTGATGTGAACGTCCAGCAAGCAAGTTTGAAGTGCTTCAAGAACAAATAACAAAGCAACTACGGATCAATTCCCACATTGAGTTATTGTATGCCCTTAGTTGAGTTGTAATTTTGTAATAGTTCTTCAATTATCATTCCCATATAGCTTGTTTAGAAGCATTCGATAGGAACCCCTTTGTAAACCTTAAACATGTGTGTTTAAGTCTTGTCTAGAGTTAGTCATGTTGTCAAGTGATTGTAATAGAGTTATTACGAAGTGGCTTGGAATAGAGTATTACAAGTTAGTAAGAGATTAAGAGGTTAATTACTAGGTCTTATAGGTTGTAATCTAAAAGTTGCTTAGTAGTGAAGTTGAAATCCTATAAGGGTAGGTCGTAGTTTTTAATCCTGTTGAGATGGGAATTTTACAAGTAAAATTTCTCTTGCCATTATATTTACCGCAGTGTGCATGCGTACTGTTGAATCTAATACATAACCTGGTTTTCTATAGAGTTTGGTAGACAGTTACATTCTATCAAATGGTATTAGAGCAAGTTCTTTCTATCAAGTTAACACATAGAAAGGATCCTCATGACCGCTCCTCCAAACTTAGAAGAAGGCCAGTCTACTTCCAGACTTCCAAGTTTGGTCAATACTATGGATGGTAGAAAACTAGGATGCACGACTTAATCATGGCTGAAGACTTTGGGTTATGAGATGTCATATGTGATGGACCCTTTGCCTCTACAAAGAACTTTGGTAACCCAACTGTAACAATTCTTAAGACCATGAAAGAATTCAATGGTGCTGATAGAAAGGCCTTAGAAAAGAACTTTTGTGACAAGAAAATTCTTGTTTGTGGCATTGGTCCTGATGGATATAACAGGATATCAGCATGTCAATAAGCAAAAGAGATTTGGGAGGCTCTTCAGATATCTCACGAGGGATCAACTCAGGTGAAACAATCCAAGATTGATATTCTCACAACTGAATATAGGCTCTTCAGAATGAAAGATGATGAATCCATCCAAGATATGCACACTCGATTCACCTCCATAATCAATGAGCTTCACTCTATTGGTGAAACTATTTCGAGAAACAAGCTTGTCCGAAAAATACTTAGTATACTTTCCAGTTCTTGGCAAAGCAAAGTTAACACCATTACAGAGGCTAAGGACTTGTAGACACTGACCATGGATGAATTTGTTGGAAACTTGAAAAATTATGAAATGTAGAAAAATCAGAAGGACAATGAAAGAAGAGACCCCAAGAGAGAAAAGAACCTGGTCCTTATGATGGACAACAATGACTCAAGTGGTGAAGACAGGGACATGGCTTACCTGAAAAAAATGTTCCAGAAGATGGTTTGCGGGAATGAAGGCATTCCAAAAAGGGCTATCTCTAGCAAGACTATATATTATGACCTCTGTCATAAATGTGAAAATCTAGAACAATTCATCAAGGATTTCCCCCCTCCTAAAGCAAGATCACTATAATAACAACTCTGACAAAGCAGCAAATAGGAACTTGGTTCCTGAAAAACACTTTAAGAGAAAGAATGATGTTGACAATATTTTAAAGCAAGCTCTAATTGCATGTGGACACTCCTCCAGCGAATATGAAGAAGAAAACGACCATGGTGTTAGCTCAATCATGGCAGTGGAAAATGAAAAAACTGAGTAGGATTCAATATTTGCTCTAATGGCTTGATCTGATGACGATAAAGATGACGGCGACGATGAAGTAAACTTTCTAGATGTTTAGAGAACTCTGAAATCTTACTATCCTAAAAAGCTCATGTCATTAGCAAATGTGCTAATTGATTCATACCATAGTCTCATCAATTATAAGGATGCATTAGATAGGGAACTAAGGGAAGCCAAACAAACCAGAGATGACTTAGTAGTCATTGTCGTCGATTTGAAAGAAATAATAGAGAACCTGAAAAAGGAAAAGAATGCCTTAGAAGAGAAAATTCCTGGTATAGAACATGAAAGATATGATCTAGTATTTGTTGCGGTGGACTTAAAAGAAACCACTGAGTGTGCAAGTAAAGAAAAAGAAATCTTGACTGAGAGAGTTGTATCATTGAGCAGGAAAGAGATGACTTAGTTGTTGTGGTAGTAGGCTTGAAAGAAACAATTGAGGATTTTAAAACCAAATAGGACTAGAAACTCTGAAAAGGTGAAAGAAGTTGCAAGTGAAGCACACATTAAGATTGAAAATGAGTTAAACTTGGTAAAGACTAGTCTGTGTGCTGAACTTGAGAAAAATAAACATTTTCAGGAAAAATTAGGGAAAGTAAAGAGTGATTTTTGAGATATCACTTAAAAGGACCTAGTCCTCGGATGTTCTCACTGCCATGCACACCAACTCTGGGGAAAAAGACAGGGGATTTGGTTTCAAAGGGAAAAGATTCCCTACAACCCTCATAGCAAGTATGTTCTTGTTCCTTAAAATTGGTTATGTACCCACTATGGCAACAATGCGCACCTCAAGGAAAATAGCATGGCCATAGTTGAGTCTCATTATGAAATAAAGTCTTTATAGAGAAAGCAACTACTACAAGAGGACCTGGTCCGTGAAGCAGGAAACTATCAAATAGGAAACGCATTTTGCCTGCTTGGACTAAGAGAGCAATGAACCAGGTCCCGCATCTACAACAACATACACAAAAAAATAAGTTGTTTGAAAGAGGGTTTTGCATAGAGACATCACTGAATCACCCATGTATCTCACTACAAGTAGACTAGACATTGTGGCCATAGTTGATGATGGGTTTTCACTTAACCTTATGTTTCTTATGTTTTGATGATTTAACAGACTTGTCATGAAGAACCAAAAAGAGAACCTGTTCCTTCGAATACACATCTCATATGAGCTTGTCGAAGCCTGAACAATGGAAAATGGATGAACAACCACATAGAGGAGCATGCACATCTCATATGAATTGGTCGAAGCCTAACCATCAGCAAATGGATGAACAACCACATGAAGGAACACAAGAGGGACCTGATGACCTGGTCCCTTAGGGTTCTCTAACAAAAGCTCAAGACAGTGACGATGCGTAATCGATATAAAAAGGAACACAACAGGGACCTGCTTCCTTAGGGTTCTCTGACCAAAGTACAAGTAAAGTGCACACACAGAATGCAGACCATCTCGTAACTATTACAGAAAGAGGAACATAACTAGGACCTTGTCCGTTTGTATGTCTTGGCAGAAGATTAGGACATGGTCCGTTGGTATATCTTGACAGAAGCACAAAGTCCAACTGGAATGCAATTATCAAGAAGTGGTTATGCAGACAGTGCATCAGTCACTTCTCATTGAGAAGAAGTACACCAAGAGTTGACACCATTATCTATTGTGATATTGTTTGTGATAAAACAACCTGGTGCAAAACACACCATTACTTGTGCATTCAGTGATATTCTCTCAACACGAAG
Organism: Nicotiana benthamiana; assembly: GCA_034376525.1. Taxonomy (NCBI): domain Eukaryota; kingdom Viridiplantae; phylum Streptophyta; class Magnoliopsida; order Solanales; family Solanaceae; genus Nicotiana; species Nicotiana benthamiana. The sequence continues at coordinate 79,009,006 of CM067335.1, forward strand.
AAGCATTCATCCGTCATTGAAGTCACTGGTGTGTCAAGAACAATAAGATAACTCCACCAAGGCTCAGTTACTAAACGAGTCTTATTTACATCCGTAGTTGAGTTGTCATCTTGTTAATTGCTTTACATTGTAAGTCCTAGTTTGCTTTCTTAGAAGCACTGCTTTAGGAACAAACTAAATTCGTAAACTTTAGAGTTTATGTTGTGACTAGGAATAGTCATAAGTCAAATCCTCTGTAGCTAGGAGAGTTAGAGAGTAGCTTGTGGTGGTTGCATTACAAGTTAGTTTGAAGCCTTTGCAATCAGAAGTATTGCAAAGTGTCTTGTAATAGGTAGATTATAAGTTAGTTAAGTTAAAATCCTACAAGAGTAGGTCATGGTTTTTTTATCCACTTGTGTGAGATTTTTCCATGTAGAAAAATCTCAGGCCTTCTTTATATTCAATCTTTATTGCATTCTACGTATTAGTCTCATACGGGACCAGTTATCTATATAGTTTGGTGGACTCATATAAGTTATCAATTGGTATCAAAGTGGGTTCCTCCTATCAGACTAACACCTAGGAAAGATCATAAATGGCTGCTCCACCAAGCGTTGAAGAAGGACAATCAACCTATAGACCTCCCAGATTCAATGATCAATACTATGGATGGTGGAAGACTCGGATGCATGACTTCATAATGACTGAAGATTCAGAACTGTGGGACATCATTTGTGATGGTACACATGTTCCTATGAGGAAACTTGAAGAAAGATGGCCATTGGTGCCTAAAGGGAGAAGAGAGTACAACGACATTGACATGAAAGCTGTAGAAAGAACTATCGTGCTAAGAAATCTTGATGTGTGGCATAAGACTTGATGAGTACAAAAGGGTATCAACTTTTGATACTGCCAAACAATCCAAGATCGACATGCTCACCACTGAATACGAGCTCTTCAGGATGAAGGATGATGAGTCCATACAAGATATGCACACCAGGCTTACCTCCATCATAAATGAGCTTCACTCACTTGGAGATGTCATTTCTAGAAACAAGCTTGTAAGGAAAATTCTCAGTGCTCTACTTGGGTCTTGGGAAGCTAAAGATCTACAGACTCTTACCATGGATGAGTTTATTGGTAATCTGAAAACTTACGAGATCAAAAGAAAGAAAGACAATGAATGAAAAGAGCTTAAGAAGGAAAAGAACTTGGTGCTTATGGCTAAAATGACTGACTCAAGTGATGAAAATAGTGACATTGCCTATCTTACTAAGAGATTTCAAAAAATGGTTAGAAGAAATGGTGGCATACCAAAGTGGGACAGTTCAAGTAAAACAAGGAACATCGACCTCTGTCACGGATGTGGAAAGCCATGGAATTTTATCAAAGACTGCCCCCTCGCGAAATAGGAGCACTACAAGAAAAATCCTAACAAAGCAGGAAAAAGGAACCCGGTTCCAAAGAAAAGATTCAATCAAAAACGTGCTATAGACAATATCGTTAAGCATGCTCTTGATTCTTGGAGAGACTCCTCAAGTGAATCTGAAAGGAATCAGATGTAGAAAATAGTTACATGATGGCAGTGGAAACTGAAGCAATGAAGTACAATTAACTGTTTGCACCGATGGCTTAGTCAGATGATGATGATGATGATGAAGATGAAGACGATGAGGTAAACTTCAGGGATGTTCAGAAAAATCTTAAATCCTATTCCTCTAAGAAACTATGGTCTTCATCAAATGTCCTAGTTACGCTTATAATAGTCTTGTTAATGATAAGGAGATCTTGACTGTAGAACTAGGGGAGGACGAACAATCTAGAGATGATCTAGTGGTCTGTGTAGTGGACATAAATGAAACCATAGCTAATATTGAACTAGAGAACGAGGCCCTAAATGAGAAAATAACCAGTGTGGAGAATGATAAAGATAATTTGATGGTACTAGCTGTTGATCTAAAAGAAATAATAGATGGTATTAGTAATAAGAAACACTCTTTAGAAGAAAATATTGCCTCCACTGAGGAGGAAAGAGATGACTTTCTAGTGATATGCACTGATCTAGACGAAACCATTGAGGGAATCAATAGAGAACATAGAAATGTAATTCTTGGTAAAGGGAAGCAAGTATCCAGTAAGTCACACATCCTTCTCGAATAGAAGTTAACTGCTGTAAAAACCAGTCTTTGCAATGAACTCGAGAAAAATCAGCAACTCCAAGCTGAGTTGGAGAAAGTAAGAATTGATCTTGAAAAATCCTTGAAATGGACCTAGTCCTCAGATGCGGTCACTGCCATGTATCTTAACAATAGTGGGAACAAGCAGGGCATCAAGTTCCAAAGGGAGAAAACTCCCTACAACCCACACAGCAAGTATGTCACTGTACCTAATAACTTGTTATGTACCAACTGGAGAAACAATAGCCATTTTAAAGAAACTTTCCAGGCCAGGGTTCAGTCTGCTCAGAAGAACAAAGCATTTACTGATAGAGTGACTCCTAGCAAAGGACCTGGTACCACTCGCAAAAAGTGGATGCTGCTTGTGTGGACCAAGAAGTCCCTCATTACCCTCTCTTGATGTGTCATCTCTATAGTCTCACAATTCATCGATCATTTTGTTGTCACCAAGTCCTTCATGAACTTTTCATAACCTGGCATTTACTCCAAGGACTCAACCAATGGCACATTAATATACAGACACTTTATCATATCAATAAAATTTTTGAATTGGTTCTTATCATTTTGCTTGGAATATCTTTGAGGATATGGAGGAGAAGCCCTAGGCATTGGTGCCTTAGCATTTGGAACTACCGGTTCCGGTATGTCAATAATGTGCTCCCTAGACGGGTTCACTTCTTCTTGAGTCTCCTCCATATTGTATTCAGATCAATTATCCCCTCATCATTTGCTTGAAATTCATTGCCGAGTCTCCTCCATATTGTATTCAGTATCAATTATCTCCTCATCATTTGCTTGAACTGCATTGCTTGGCATCTCATATTCTTGCACCAACTATTCATCATCAACAATCTTTTTTTGGCTTAAGGTAGTTGCATCCCCATATTTTCCTCTCCTTGTAGTAACGGCCATGGCATGTCACATGTTTTCCCACTCTTTGGGTTTACCACCGTATCACTTCGTAGTGCCCCCTTAGGATGAGTATTCAACTCTTGCAAGATTTGGCCCAATTGAACTTCCAAATCGGAATTGAAGTGTTGTGAGAGGCTAGATTGAGCACCATAGTCGGTATTCTTCTCCGTCATTTGCTTAAAAATCTTTTCAATTCATCCCATCTCATTGTTGGAAGAAGCATAAGGAAGCATGTCGCTCGGTTGTTGAAACATTGGGGGCCTTTGAAAACCCGACCTCTGGTTGCTATTATTCCACCCTCCTTGGTTGTTACCTCTCCAATAGCCTTGATTATTGCCACTCCAATTTCCTTGGTTACCTTGACAATTCCAATTTCCTTGATTGTTATGATTGTTCCAATTCCCTTGGTTGTTTTGATTGTTCCAACCACCTTGATTGCTTGAATTCCAATTTCCTTGATTTCTTTGTGGTCTCCATTGTTGTTGATTTGGGCCTTGATTGTTGTTTCTTTGCCCTTGGAAGTTGTTCAAATATTGTACTTCCTCATCTTTCTCATTATATTGTCTATCTTGGTCAAACCCACTATCATTTTTCGCATAATTTTCAACTCGGTTTTGCACTTAAAGTCCCTTTTGCCTTCTCTATTTACCATCATTCTAACTCCCTCTATAGCATCTACTTTCTTGGGACATTGCGCTTATTGAAGTTGAGCTTTGGCTAGTTGATTCATTGTGGTGGTCAACTCAGCAATTACTTGCCCATGATTATGTAATTCTTTATGCAAGTGAATCACACTTAGATCGCATTGAGGAACGTTTGCTCTAATTTTCCATGTCGATGAAGTACCCGCCACCGCATATAGCATTGTTATGAAATTTCTACCAGCAAGTTGGTTGACCACACATTGATTGGTAGTATTGATCCCCAATAGAGAGTTTGTTGAATCATAGCCTCCGTCATGTCATTGTTCGGTCACTCTTTCACCATAGTGCGGTAGATTGACCATATCTCATGCAAAGGATCATTCGGTTATTATTTGAAAGAAAAATTCTCATCCCTAAGACTTTCCATATGCCTGGAGAAAAGAACTTGGAAATGAATTTTCGGCCAATTCATCATATGTATGGATAGAATGATTCGAAAACCTCTCTACCCAATCCAAAGGCTTCCCTCGTAGAGAGAAAAGGAATAGCTTCAATCATAAAATATCCTCGAAAATGTTTGTCTGTTTACTCTTCCAGCAAGTGTCAAGAAACCCTTTCATGTGCTTATAAGCATTTTGATTCGGAGCCCCGACGAAGGATCCCCGTTGTTCCAACAACGTAAGCATAACATTTGTAGTTTGAAAATTTTCTACCCTAATGCAGAGCGGGACTAGGGCACTTGCGTATATGATAAGTAGGGATTTTAACCTATGGTTTGCTCTCTTTTACTTGCATTTTAGGCCAAAATGCATAATGGTATTCCCGGAAACTAATGTAATATACTTGCTTACAGGAACTTATCAAATGAACCAAAGAAGGCATTATCAACTCATTAAAGAGTTAAAACTGGAACAAAAACCAAGATTGGGCAAACAGACCTGACACGTGGACCGTACAAATATTGTGCAGCCGCAGAAGCCACAACGCGGTCGCAACCACAGATACGCGGTCCGTGAATGGGAGATTCAGAGAGTGCATTTTCAGGCCAAATGTTAAGCGAGGTCCTTTCCAGGAATGTGCGTTCGCAAAAGTCTCACTGAGGCCGCGATTGGAATTATGCAAACCATGGTTGCTGAGGTTTAGAGAGTCCACATTTCAAGAAAAAGCAAAAAGTGCGGTGCGAGGTATAATTACGAGGCCACAAAAGTCTGCTACGCAGTCGTGATGGAAATTATATGGACCTTGAAATAAACCTCAACCTAGATCAAGAAGTTAAAAACACCGACCGTGGTTAGTATTACACGGCTCCGAAAGTAAGAGTGCGACCGCGGTAAGAATTACGCGACTGCGAAACCTCCACAGGGGTATTTTGTTTGAAAATTTTAGGTTAGTATAAAATAGATCTTTTTGACATTTTTAGGTTAAGTTATATTTTAGCTGAGCACGGAGGCGGTTGGAAATTCTGTTTATGGCAATTTTTTACTATAATTATCTCTCAACATTAGATTTTTATCTCTTAATCTAGTATTATGACTTTTATCTTTATTTCATTTTTTATTTCTGTAATTTCCATGAGTAGCTAAACCCATAGTTAGAGTTGTGACCCAAGCCTAGTGTGAATATTTGATGGAACTTGAATTTTAGCGCTTGAATATGTATGGTTTAGTATTATTTAGCGTAGTTCTTACTAGAACTATGGAATTAGTGATTGCAAACACTAATTAATGCTTTTATGACTTAGTCTCTACTTGAGAAAGAGGGACTAAGTCTAGGAAAACTAGGCTAACAAATAATTAGGGTGAACTCAAGAAATTGATAGTCCCAATTAACGGGTTAAAATTGAAGATAGTAATACCTGACTTGAGCTATTATCATTTGTATTGCATAAATACCCATTTGGACTTGAGAAAGCCAAATTGGGAAAAATCACTCAAACTGCCGAGAGGTATAGAGTGAGGACCCAAGTGTGATAGCTAAATTACGACCCCAATTAAGCTCATGACTGACCTAGATTCTTGCTACCAGTTGGATATCCACCTAGGTAGAAGTCACTACCCTAGTCCCTTTAAACCCTTGAAAATAAACGACAAAAATATTGTACTTAGTTTCAAATATCGCATGCAATAGAATAGATGAAGAAGTAGAAATCAAACCAAACATTTGTGGAAGTGTAATTAGATTCAAAGCCCACATTTGACTTAGATATAAACCTAGTTCCAATTATTAACTCCCTGTAGATTTGATTCCGACATGGTTGGGTTATAACTGCATCGGCCATCCTTTATACTCAATCCTAGTGTAGGCTTGGACTCGATAAATATCCTTCATTTAGCAACACTCGGTGTGCTGCTGCTCTAGGAGTAGGTGGGGGTGGAACTGAAACTATTACATTGTCTTGAGGCGGCCGTCCTCATCTACTTACTTGAGTTTCAAGAGGAACCCCATAGACTTGGTCACCATCCCCGTCATCCCCCAATGGCACATTTCCAAGAGGATCATTGTTGTTGAGAGCCATTGTATCACCTACAATTGTTTCACAAAAAGATTAGTAACTCGGAAGGAAATGAAGGCAAATCTCATACAATTATGACCATTAGTTCTTAAATTCAAGCACGAACTAGGCTATATATCACTCATACAATCGCAAAAAAGCCATAAATTAAATACCCATTAGGTATCCACACTAGGGTTAGGTCACAAACCTAGCTAACAAATTACCTACTCATAGAGAAATTGAAGAAACTAAAGAAGAAAATAAGATTAAACTCATAATAGATCATAAAGGGAAGAAAATCCAATGATAAACTATTACAAAGTTACCTAAAGTAGTAAAGAAAAAACGGCTACCTATTTTCTAGGGTTCAAAACTTAACCTTATTTTCACAAAAAACTACTTATACACAACTAAAATTATCGGACAAAATTGTCCCTGTGGAGGTTCCGTAGCCACACAATTATGTGTGCGGTCTGCACTTTGAAGCTATCTTCACAGGATGGACTTCAGTGACTGCACAATTCTAAGTTTCGGCCACACTTCTTCAAATTCTTCAAATAGCACATTTTTAGTGAGGCCGCACTCTTGAACTTGAGCTTGACCTGAGAGACTTCTACGGACCACACATTTCTGAGTGCGGCTTCTGATTCTGGGGATGCACAATAATGGTGCGGCCCGTACTTATTCATGGTCCCAGAATCCTATCTCACTGAATCTCATCTTCTACGACTGCATGATAATTGTGTGGTCCGCACTTTGCAAAGGTTATTATCAAAGGCTTCTTCTTGGTCTGCAGTCACACTCAATATTGTGCGGTCCGCACTTTGCTCTTTTTTGCTTTGTTTTAGTTTTTGTCCAAAATTACTCCTTGGTGACATGATTTTCATCTCTTTGACTTATATTCTAACACTACTGCAACTAAGCACATTTCATCAGTTTTCAGGAATACCTTTAAGCAATTTGAGATAAAACAGAAGTAAAAGAGTGCAAATAAGTAGTCAAAATCGCTACTTATCAATGCTCACAATATCTATTTCTCACTTGATGAACGACCATAGAGAGGTGACTGAGTTGAGATGTTCACCTTCTTGTAAATTATTGGGGAATATTTACGACATTTTTCGTATTTCTTCAAAAATTCATAGGCATCTTTTTTCATGGTGTGCCAATAGTATCTTGCCCGTAGACACTTAGAGAGTGCTCGGTTACTAGAGTTAGCTCTTTAATGTCCTTCATAGACTTCTTTGAGGACGAACTGGGTTGGGCCCAACCATTGCATTAGGGGGCCACCGTATTTCCTCTTGTATAGGACAATATGGAGGAGATTGTATTTGGCTACTTGCATTCATAGTTTTTTGGCTTCCTTTTTGTCATCTGGGAGTGTGTTGTCCTGTAAGTAGGTGATAATATGATTGTGCCAATCCCAAGTAAGCTTACATATCTTACCTCGAATTAGTCTAGCGATGAGTTGAGGAGCTGGACTATACATTTATCCCCGGTCGTGAAAGTTTTGGTAGTTGAGGCCAATTTAGCCAGGCCGTCTGCTTCAATATTCTCTGCAAACATGATCTGGTCAAGCTGACATTCGCCAAATTTGGGCAGCAACTTAGAGCAACAACTTACAGATCTTGGTCTGATATTTTTTCGACCTTTGTTCTTTGATTTGGAAAGTCTCTATGACTTGGTTGATTACGAGACGAGAATCATAATGGATTTTTAACTATTTTGCTTCATATTTGAGTGCTAGCTTCAATCCTGCAATTATAGCCTCATACTCGGCCTCGTTGTTCGTCATATCTGAGCATCTTATGGACTAGCAAATTACTTTACCAATAGGAACCTTGAATATGAGTCCCAGTCCGAATCCAGAAGCATTGGATACACCGGTGGTGTATAGGACCCAGAGGTCTTGTGTTTGGGGAGAAGCTTAGACACCTTCCTTCTCGACCTCGTGAATTATCTTTGCGTTGAATTCTATGGTATGATTTTATCGCCGTTCATGGTTGCTATGCGATATCATGCTCGTTTAGCTCAATGGCCCACATGGCCAGCCTCCCCGATAATTCGGGTCTACAAAAGTGCCTCTAGAGGGAAGTGGTAACGACCTAGATAAGGTAGCACTAGAAATAAGGTCTGCGTTTTTGTAAAGCTATAACACGTGCTAGGGCCAGTTTCTCGAGGTGTAGATACCTCGTCTCAGCATCGACGAGTTTATTGCCAATGAAATAAATGGGAAATTATGTACCTTTAATTTCTCGAATCAGGAAATGCTCCCCGGGTGTGGGCTTTAAGAGCAGAGGTCATGATGACATATACGCCTTCAAATCTCGCAGATTTTGTATGCACTCGGGCTTCCACTCGAAGACATAGTCCTTTCTTAGTACGCTAGAAAATTTGTGGCATCTGTCAGATAACCGCGAGATGAATCACAATACGGTGGAAATTCGACCAGTCAACATTTGGACATGTTTATTGGTAATTAGGAGCTCCAGTATCCTTTTGATAGATTTGATTTGGTTTGGATTGACTCGATCCCTCATTGTGACTAAGAATCCCAAGAAGTTTCCCAAGGCTACGCTAAATATGCATTTCTCAGGGTTTAGTTTCATTCAGCAACATCTTAGTATGTTGAAAACTTCATTCAAATAGTAGATACGGTCATCTGTCTTTACGGATTTGACCACCATATCGTCAATATATACTTCCATGTTCTTTCCAAGCTGATCTTGAATATTTTCGTGACCAAACTTTGACAAGTATCCCCTACGTTCTTCAGCCCAAATGGAATGACCCTAAAACAATATGTTCCTAGTGGGTGTTGAACCTGGTTTGTTTATCCCACATTTTTATATGGTACAGTTTCATTGTAAGTTTATAGACGTAAGTTCGGGAATGTGATTTATTTTTAGATTATAAGTGTCATGCTATTTAAAACAAGTAATGAATAAATTCGTGAAGGTGAGAGGGGAAGCAAGTCAAAGAAAATAAATTTTTGCTCAAATTTGACATATTGGAATAAAATTCGGACCGAGCGATAATACATGATATTTATAGATTATTACCATACGAGATACCATATGAACATGATAGTAGGATGTATAAATATATTAAAAATAAGTATAATTTTAAGTAATGTAAGACAATTCTTAATTATGTGGGTCATTGATTAATTACTGAATAACGAGATATTACCTAATTAGTTAATTGATTATTGGATAAAGATAAAATTCCTTTTCCACTCTATGTGGAAGCAAGCCACCACCCAAACCAAATGACTCATGAGTCATGTTGGGTTTGGTGGCAACTAGCTAAAATAAAACCTTGAAATTCAATAAAAAGCTACATAATGTTTTAGCTAATTAAAAGGCTTCATATATCCAACATTTTGAGGGATTAGGAAAGATCTCTCCAGGTGACACTTTGAATCCAACAAAAATACTACATGAGGCCAAGGTGGAGGCAAATTGAAGCTAACATAGAAGTGTATGGGTCTTTAATAGATCGGACAGAGATTTTACAATTTTAAGGGAGTACGGTATAAACTTTCTAAAAAATCCAATGTATGTTAAGGCTATCACTCTGTTCATTTTGGTACGATCTATACAACACGAGCTAAATGAGAAAATGCATAACTTCCATAAATGACTCCATTCAAAGAAAAACTAGAGATGCTTATGTTCTTGATTACCTGTATGCCAAATTATTCTATCATCTGTTCATTGGTCTGAAAAATACGTAAGTTGGTGAAATTTATTTCATAATATTAATTAGATGCATAATGGTCTTATGACATACCGAGAGATTTTATTAACTTATTTCATATGCATATCATGCACTTATACATGCACATTGACCCATGACTAGATGGCTTTATATACGTGTGTGTGTGTGTGTGTGTGTATATATGGGATATGAAAAGGCTATGGTGTTATATATGTACCATCACCTGATCAGCTCGTATACATGGATGATTTTTCCCTCAAAGGCTTGATGATGTTATGGAATATGTACCTATGCATGACATGACATTCATACGCATATACATGACACTATAATTATTACATGAATTAAAGAGTTATCTAGACTTACAGGTTGAGTCATTTACTCTATTTTCTTCTATGTCTGTTATGTACTTATTTATGTGTCTTACATACTCAGTACATTATTTGTAGCGACGTCCCTTTTTCCTAGGGACACTCCGTTTCATGCCTGCAGGTCCGGATTGACAGGTCGACAGCCCTCCAAGTAGGCTATCAGCTCAGTGAAAGATGTTGGTGCACTCTATTTGCTCCGGAGTTGCTTATTTGGTCACTATGATTAGTACATGTATTGATTGGTATGATGGAGCCCTATCCCAAACTTTATGATATTACATATTCTTAAAGACTTGTAGACACATATCATGTATACATATACTTGTATGGCCTTGTCGGCCTATGTTTTGAGTATATAAAGGATCATACCGACCTTATGGCCCGGACGTCATATGTATATGTTTGGATTATATGTTGGATCATCCAATGATGAGTATTTCTCCATATTTTATTGTACTTATCTCATGACAACCTCTCTGGCTCATTTACCTATGATACTATGTTACGAACGACAAATTACATAAGTAATCGATTGAGTAAGGTATCGGGTGCCCATTACGGCCCATCAATTTGGGTCATGACAAAAGTGGTATCAGAGCAATTCTGTCCTGGGGAGTCTACAAGCTATGTATGGTAGAGTCTTGGTTATGGGTGTGTAGTGCACCACACTTATAAGCAGGAGGCTACATGACATTTAGGACTGTCACTCTTTTTTCTAACTCTAGATCGTGCGGTAGAACTCTCTTATAGGAATTCAAATTCCGAAATTCAATTTTATTTGTAATAAGACGATACCTACATGCGGAAAGACATTTGGAAAGAGAGATAGTTGTGGAAGAGTTGAGTTAGAGGAATTTGATTTTTTTATAATGCCTAGGATAAGTAAATGAGATGTCTTTAGCAAAACATGGGTGTACTAAAAGGTGTAAGCTTCTTGATAAGGAGTCTTAAAGCAAGAATATCTATCCACCCCTATGGTGAAAAGTAATGAGAAATTTAGAAGCTAGATGCAAGTTTCAATTAGTAGAAAAAGCAAGGTGAAGAAGGGTCTGAGGCACCCAGTTAATGAAGATTATTAGTATTTTCAAATCAGGCAGTGGAATATAAGCATTTTTAGTTATCTTCAACAGTAACAGAGGTATGTACAGTTGGTCACACCCATTTGAGTTATTCCTTATGTCGGCTAACAGGTATAGTTAAGAGAAGGACGGGATATCAAGATCTGGTTGGGGTTAGGGTAACCCAAATTAGTGAATGTATTGCTTGTGTTAGTTGACATTTCCGAAGGATATTATAAAAGTGCTAATAGATCTTCTTGTGAGATACCCAGATGGTGAACTCCAAAATATTACAATTAGAAGTGAATACTAGTATGATCAAACAAAATGGAAGATAGGCACCAAAAGCTTGGAAGGAATAAATATTACCTTAGTGTGACTCTCGTCCCTACTAGAGCGAGGACATTGAGAAACTTGAAGAGCCGATGAATGAAGAAAGGGGAGCTAAAAGCAATATAATGTCTTGTTGAAGTTTTCACAACAAACGAATAGGCAAAAATATTAGCAGAGTAATGAGAAGAAAGATAAGGAAGAATTATGAGTAAGATGTATTACATGGGTGACATCGGTAGAGTGTTATAGAATCTATAGTCAAACAGAGTAAGAGACGAGAGGTAATGGGCCTTAAGACAAGAAAAGAGTATAGACCATACAGTCACATCCTCATTTCAAGAAATAAGTTCACAACTCTAACGTGATTAATAGAAGGAAAAGTTAGACCCTAGAGTAGTAGAAATCAGTATGGACTGGTGAACGAGATAAACTAAAAATGAATTACGGACGGAGTGATTTGATAATAGTCAGCATCATGAGAATTTAATATTGTATAACACTGATAATAGAATGGACAACAGAAGAAGATCCATGATAAAATCAGAGAATGGTCTCTCAGGAAGACGCTTCCCTAAAACAAGCAATGTAAGCAAAGTAAAGCTTAAGGGACTCTATGTGCCAGTTACACTAAGTGCTACCACTGCGAGTAAGGAATTTTTTTATCCTTGGTACAAAAGGATTACCGCAAGGCAAGTAAGGATCATTGATGATGTGAAAGGACGCCAAAGATGAAGAGGAAAGACATCTATAGGCAGGTCGTCGTAGCTCCAATCTTAATACTCCCCCAACAGGGGGAATACAGAATGGAGTGGCATTAAGTAAGAATAATGAAGATCTATTAATTATGAAATGATAAAGGAAGAATGCAATAAAAATGAGAAAGGGATGAGATTGTACTTATTAAATGTTACAGATATGCAATGATTCCAGAAAATTATGTAAGCACGACATCAAAAAAAAGAAAATAGGGGTTCCTGCTCGGGATGTTATTGATAGATAAGGATCCAGTACGTGACGTGAGTTAAGAAAAATGAAATAACCTAAGAAAGAGTTATGCAGAATATGGATATGAGAATGGGCCAACGAGTAATTAGTAGTGAATTCAAGAAGAGTCTAGTCATGACTAGACAAGAGGTTACAGACAAATCAGCATATCATGGAAGATAAATATAGTGAACCCCAACATGGATAATTCAGCCATGCAGTAACGTCATTATAATACTTGAGATGTTCAAATAGAAGTTGGGGTAGTTAAAGGTACGGGAATAAAAGAGAGTGCCACTGGGAAGACAATCAAAATACCAGTCCAGAAGCAACCCTACAAGCACAAAGGCGTGGAGGTAAGTAACTACGAATGATTATAGGCGATGAAGGACATAAAAAATTCCATCATGTATAAGATATAACAAGTTCACAACTTTAAGAGAGTCAAAAGGTCTCCTTAAGTACATTAATAAAAGACAAGCTGCGAATGAGGAAGAAAGCTTTAACCTCTAAGCTCAGTGACCTAAGGAGGAAATGGTCTTATAACAATAGTCTCACAACAACATCGTATGCATTCAGTATGAAAATGTCACCTACCGTGGCTAAAGAATGAATATTAAAATCACAAGTGATGCGAGATCAAATGAGTTTCATGGAAGTCCAAATATGTGTAGGCACTAAGGTACGCTAAGTATGCACGCAATAAGGGGGTAGAAAGACCAGAAAAAGTAAAAGCTATTAAAAAAGCTAAGATAGAATGAAAGGAATTATTCGATCAATGATCCATAGGTAGTTACATTATGAACCCACTTAAGAGTTTGGAATGTTATCCATGCAGCATATATATATCGACAATCATACCACCGTAGAAGGTTGCAGAATAAGTTAACAGGAAGAATTGATATTGGGTCATAAACAAAGGATTGAATTGTTAAAAGAATTGTACCATGGATATTCCATAGCACCCATGAAAGGCAAAAGTAATAACTAACACCCTGAGCCACATATCAGAATATAGCTTAAGACTACATAAAGGTTGATCAGAGGGAAGAGGAAGCTACAGAATTACGTCGACCAACTAAATCAGGAGTCTGATTATTGGACCTAAAAAAATATAGTCATCATTATAATGGCTCTATGATAAAGCCAGTTAAGAGTACCGGCCTCATAAGAAGTCAGCATGAAGCTCCCATCGAATTTTGCATGCACCAGAGGTGCAAGTATTATAATCGAGCTTCAAGTTATGGACGTGAATTACACCTAGGTGGAAGGGATTTCATGAAAGAGATAGAAGATATGATGCGAGATTTTAAGGTAAGCAAGGTAAAGTTGAACAACGTACGAGATACTCAGGTAGATGATTGTGAATAGTCCATACTTTGTATAAATGGCTACAAGTGTGAGGATTGAGTATACAAGAATGATAGCAGCATCGTTAGTAGCATATCTTCCAGCCTATGATCTAGGTATCGAAAATCCTAACTAAAAATGTAAAGAAGATCTAGAGAAGATGTGATGTCTCGCTTGATGTCCCAAAATGACATAAGGAAATCTACTATGCAAGGAAGTTAGAAGGTTGCAAGTAATATAAATTGATATGTGTAGGTCACAAGCTATTATATGGTAAAGCAAAAATATTCTAGAAGACAGGAGTAAGGACAAGAAAGAGCGAATGAGAAGTGACAAGAAAAGGATAAGTTCTCCGGATTAAGCCCGTGAAAACAAGAGAGCTAATGATTTCTCAAAGTTATAGAAATCTCAATATATGCTGAATGAACTCAAAGGAGTTATTCATCATAAGTAGCATTTAAAAGAGATGGAATGTTGCCCTAATAGTAGCATAAGGGTGTAATTGTGACAGATAAAGGATGACGTTTGGGCCTTCGATTAAATAATAATTTGAAGAAAAAAAGGGGGAAGGAGAAAATATTTTGCGGATGCCACGAGATTAGAATATCCCCATAAGGTGGATCACATTGGAATGCTATGAAATACGGTTATGGAAGTATAGTGTCGTATCGTTCCTATGTGGATCAAGAAATCACTTCTATGTTACACTATAAGACGTGAGCCATAGCGGAAGGGATACATAAGAGATCAAGTTATCAGTGATAGATGATATATCAATACTAAGCGAATCGACAATGGTTGGACAAAAGTCACAAAGTATGAGGTGAGATTAGGCCTGCATTCTTATGATAAATAGTAATAAAGAAGCATTGAAGGACTTAGATTTATACATATAGAATAAGCAATGAGAGTAACATGTAGTTGGTTGCAGACCTCAATAACGTAAATTGAAGTAGGAGTTATGGTATAGTATGACCTATGTAGATGCAAAAAATTCATATAAATGGATAACAGGGTCTATAAAATAAATTATAACAATATTCACAAGTTCTACATAGTACCGAGCGCAGAATTTTAGAATACCTATAGATGCCAAGAGAGACACCTTGTCCAGCTATGTATATGTTTACAAAATGAGTCCTAGAGATTGGCCAAAAGCTTGAAGGAAAAGGGGAGCAGAGTTGCATAAGCGAACTTACAAGGTTAAAGTCGTACATGCTACATGATATAAGGTAACAATAGTTACGAGATTGAAAGGGTTCTGACTATAAGTCATGGTATGAGAAAAAGGCCTAAAGATGAGAATGCCTGGATTTTGGACTTATTCATAGAACAATTTCCTAGATGGCAAGAGGATCACTAAAATATCCTAAGAGCTATGGGTTATGAGAATGATAAGTGCATCAGTCATCATTCGAGGACGAATGTTCCAAGGGAGAATGATGTTACATCCCGTATTTTTGTATGTTAAAGTTTCGCTGTAAGATTATATATGTAAGTTCGGAAAAGTGATTATTTTAAGATTATAAGCGTTATGCTATTTCAAATAAGTGATAAGTAAATCCATGAAGGTCATAGGGGAAGCAAGTCAAAGAAAATGAATTTTCACCCAAGTTTGACATATTAGGATAAAATGCGGGCCGAGCGATAATTCCTGATATTTATAGATTAGTACAATATAAGGTACCATATGATCATGATAGTAGGACGTATAAATATATTAAAAATAAGTAGAATTTTAAGTAATGTGAGACAATTCTTAATTATATGGGTCATTGATTAATTACTGGATAGCGAGATATTACCTAATTAGTTAACTGATTATTGGATAAGGAGAAAATACTCCCTCACCCCATGTGGCAGCAAGCCACCACCCAAACCAAATGACTCATGAGTCATGTTGGGTTAGGTGGCAACTAGCTAAAATAAAACCTTGAAATTCAATAAAAAGCTACATAACCTTTTAGCTAATTAAAAGACTTCATATATCTAAAATTTTGAAGGATTAGGAAAGAGCTCTCCAAGAAACTCTCTGAAGCCAACAAAAATGCTACTTGAGGCCAACATGAAGGCAAATTGAAGCTAAGATATAAGTGTACGGATCTTCAATGGATCAGTGAGAGATTTTGCAGTTTTGAGGGAGTACGATATAAGCCTTCTCAAAAGTATAGCACGGATTTATTCATACTCCATGTATATTAAGGCTATCTCTCCTTTCTTTTGGGCATTATATATACAACATGAACTAAACGAGCAAATGCACAACTTCCATAAATGACTTTATTCATAGAAAAACTAGAGATGCTTATGTTATTGATTCCCTATGTGTCATATTATTCTAACATCTATTCATGGGTCTAAAAATATGTAAGTTGGTAAAGTTTATTTCATAATATTAATCAGATGTATAATGGTCTATGACATACCGAGATATTTTATTAACATATTTTAAAAGCATGTCATGCATTTATACATGCACATTGACCCACGACCAGATGACATTATATATATATATATATGATAAAGGTTATGGCATTATATATGCACCACCACCTAATAAGCCGGTATACGTTGATGATTTTGCCCACAATGACCGAGATGATATGATGGGATGCCTTCAGTGGCTTGATAATGTTATGAAACATGTACCTATGCATGATATGACATTCATACGCATATGTATGACACTACATTTATTTTATGAATTATAGAGTTATCCAGACCTACAGGTTGAGTCATTTACTCTATATTTCTTCCATTTCTGTTATGTACTTATTTATGTGCCTTACATACTCGGTACATTATTCATACTGATATTCTTTTTTCCCGGGGAGGCTGTGTTTCATGCTCGCATGTCTCGATAGACAGGTCAAGAGCCCTCCAAGTAGGCTATCAGCTTAGTGGAAGATGTTGGTGCGCTTCATTTGCTCCGGAGTTTCCTATTTGGTCAGTATGATTAGTACATGTATTGATTGGTATAGTGTGACTCTATCCCAACCTTATGATATTACATATTTTTAGAGGCTTGTGGAAAGATATCATGTATACGGATACTTGTATGGCCTTGTCGGCCTATGTTTGAGTATATAAAGGATCATGGCGGCCTTATAGGCCTATATGTCATATCTATAAGTTTGGATTACATGTTGGATCGTCCAATGATAAGTATTTCTCCATATCTTATTATAATTATCTCACATAACATCTCTGGCTCATTTACCTATGATACTACGGTATGAAAGATACATTATATAGGTACTCGGTTGAGTAAGTTACTGGGTACCCACTACGGCCCATTGATTTGGGTCGTGACATTTTTGTTCTGGTCCCCTTCTTTCAAAAGTATCTGGTTATAGCCCGAGTTTGAGTCTTTAACCATTTCGGGATCCATGACGTCCTTGGTCTTTTCTTGTGTCGACCTCGGTCCTATTAATTGTTATGCCTCTTTTTCCTTATCCTTTTTTATTGGGTTGTCGTGTTGTATAAGGAGATGCGGCAACATTTTTGAGGCATGCTTTGTTCCCCCCGTATGTTGAATATCCCCTAAGGTGTTGGAAATTTGATTACCTAGTATAAGATGGAGGGGACGGATCTCTTGGGATATATCCATGGTCGTCCTACTATGGCATTGTATATGGTGTCTTGGTCCATGATATCAAATGTCGTCTCCAGTATTATTTTGCCGGCCAAGACCAGGAGTGTAATATATCCCGATGTTCGTGCAACATCACTATAAAATTTGGTTAGTGTGATGCAGCGTGGCACTATATTGTCCTTGAGTCTCATCTGTGTGGGACTCGAGGATGGATAATGAATGATCCACTCCCATCGTCCACCATGATATGTTTGACATCAGTATCTAAAATGCACAAATTAATGTCGAGAGAATCATTGTGGGGGAAAGTCAAATCTTCAGCATCTGACTCATTGAAGATTATACTTTCTTCGAGTTCGCCATACCGTTTGTGGGTGATAGATCTTTTGAGCTTCTCTGTGGCAGTGAATTTCAAGTCGTTGATGGAGGCATCGTTGCTTCCATCAATAATCATGTTTATAGTGTGAGTTGGTGATAGTGGCTTCAGTGAGCCTTGGCATTCACGTCTTCTAGTGAAGTTGTTTCTCCCCTTGTCACTCAGCAGCTCATTGAGGTATCCTTGCTGCAACGTGTTCACAACCTCTTGAGTGAGGGAGATGCAGTCTTTTATCTTGTTTCCGTGCTCCTGGTGGAATTCGCAGAGGGTGTAAAATTTTTTGGTGCTTGCATTTAACCTCATCCTTGGCGGCCACTTCATCTTCTGTGTTTCTCTAGGGCATAAACTATTTTTGTAGATGACAGACAAAACCTTTTAAAGATAATAAGGGGTCAATACCTCTTTTGCTCCGGTGAATCCCTATTCTTGGCTTGGATGGGCCATCATCAAAGTGGAAGAGGATCGGGACCCCTGACGTATGGCTTATTTTGTTTATTGTGAGTCGTGAGGCCAGGTGATCCCTCCTTATGTTATATCGTCTTTCTTTGAAGGACCCGACTTGTGCTGAGATGAGCCGTCGAGTTGGTCCGTTTAGTTCCTCATCATCTAATCGAACATCAGCATAATAAGAATTGTGGATTTCATCCCAAGTGGTTGGGAGATATTTCGTCAACCCGCTCAACAGTATTCTAGCCGCTCTTGAACCATCTATACTCAACCCATTCTAAAACTCCGCAATTGCCGTCATCTCGAACACATTTGGTAGGGTCATCCTTTCACGGTTTAATCGGGGCGGAGAAGTCCCTCAGTACTTGTTCCAAGGACTTCTTGATGGAAGATATTCCACTTACTCTTGTGTTGGATTTTTTGGCTCTAGCATGCACCATTACAAACTTATCGTCCATTTCCTCGAAGGTTTATATGAAACAGGGTGATGGCTGTGAGTACCATGTTTATGCCCTCTCCCGTAAGTGTTTCACCAAATTTCTTCATTAAAATATAGGATAATTGTTCCTTGGTGAGGTCATTTCCTTTCAAGGCAGTGACATAATGAGTCATATAATCTTCGGGGTCAGTTATTCCGTAGTATATTCTGAGATACAATGGCAGTTTAAAGGTCTTTGGTATGGTATGCGGGGCTGATCCATTGTTGTACGACTACTCTACGAACCTACCGGCGTCCCTCTTTGGTAGTAGCTTAGGGGCGTCAGGTATCTTATCGACTCGTTTTTATGTTATTTCATTTGATCTCTAAGCACTTTATTTTTATTCTCTATTTCTTACTACTCTATAGAGTAGGAGCGAGGATGTTGTCACCCGCATCTTCAGTAACATTATGAGTTATATCTGGTGTTGGAGGGTCTAGTTGGTCGCCTTGTTCGTCTGCTTGTTGCAAATATCTGGCCTCCTCCGGTCTTTGTAGACGTGCATGGAGTGGGTTTGTTGAGGATGCTTACAAGCGTATGGGTTAACCATGCTTCGAGGAGTTTTTTTCATGGCTGGTGGCGTCCATTCTCCTGCAGATGTGAAGGTCCCTTTTTCATTTGGTTTTGTTATGATATAATAGGGGGGATGTGATCTCTCTCTCCTGGGGAGGCAGTGGGTGTCACATCGTCGCCTAATATTTCACAGCTTTTGTTGATAGCATTCATGAGGTTTTTAGGGAAATCACTTGTCACTTTAGTCCTCTCTCATTAGTTACCTGCCATGTAGGTTTCCGTATGTACAAAGAAAAATAAAGATCTTGGGGTTTGTTAGGTTAGTTACTCATGTTAGTTGAAGATCTAAATGAAACTAAAAAATTAGCTAAGAATTTCCCACAGACGACGCCAAACTTTTTGACCCAAAATACAGATCTCGGTTCAACTAGTTAGATTTAAATAATTAAGAGTCAATATTAGCTAATAATATCTAAAAGATAAGGTCATTGATTTTATGATAGATAATATGTATATTGGCCGAATGGTAACGAATGTGAGTACTAATAACATTATTCAATGATCCAAAAAGAAGGAAGATAGCATTAAATAATGATAAATAGGAATAAATGACATTTAAGTAAAGAAAAATGTGAGGGTGAGATTTTTGAATATTCTTTTTAACAAGGAAGAGTGATTGATGAGCCTTAGAACACTCGGGTTGTTCTTCGATCGAGTAGAAAGGCTAGACAAGAATCTTAGTAAAAAGGTTATTTTTGTATTCTTGTAGTATGATCGGATTCTCTCTATAAACTCAATGTGTTTTATTACGAGTGAATATCTCATGTTCTCTACCATTGTGTCCTTTCTATTTATAAGAAACATATTCCTAGGAATCCTACTAGTACATGTGCATAGAATATCCATTAGAATATTCTCTTTAGTGTCCTATCTTGAAATTAGCCGTTATAACTCTGTTTAGGATGCTTGACCTCGGCCTTGATCTATGACGACTTCTCAACCTTGATCCTTGACGACTCTTCGACCACAATCTTCATCATTTCTGGAACCACTTCGACCTCGGGCGGGTCTTCATTGAAGTCATATGGTGACATATGGCAGTCTGTGAATGCCTCCTTAGTGTTAACATGGTTTAATAATATTAGAGATAATTTTGACCACGATTACTTCCCGAAGGGAGGATGAAATTATGATACAGAATAAGCTACTCTTCTTTCATTAGCAAATATACTTCGTGCTTTCATATGTTGAGAATGATTTAGCTCTTTTCACAATTTTGCTCCTATCTCGTCTGTTTTCTAGTTAATTATTCACCCTTTTCAGGTGTGACTGTTAAGTATGTTATGTATGACCATGTCTAAGGGAAAATCAATTGAAGAATCTAGTTTCTTGGGTGTGAGTCAATATGAATGGTCTACTTCAAGAGAAAAGAGAATGATCAAGAAACATGACAAATAAAATAATTAGAAAGATGTGGAGAACATAACTATACCACAAAAAGGTAGCTGAGCTAATCATATGCAAATTCATGTCAAGCTCAAACATCCAAGAAATCTTTGTGCTCCTTGTGTTTGTTTTCTCTCCTCTCCATAATATATTTCCTCTTTAAGCCCTGAAGGTCCAGCTCACCTAGAATTGGCTACTGTGAGGATTTCGAGGGCTACAATAGCTGAGGAACCCACAAAAAGAAATTGGCGAAGCGCACAAGTAAGCACTTTTAAGTATGCTATTTAAAATATATTCAGAATTTATAATGTATAGGAATTAGCCAATTCATTAAAACTTCGAGATTAAGTATCTTGAATTTTTGAGCTACTAATTTCAATTCAGGATTTAGTATCTATATATGGTCGAAATCGGAGAGCTCGATACAAGGTCTGAATGGAACCCCGGGCTCAAGTTCGAGATAACACGAAGTAAAGACCATATCTGACTGGAAAATACATACCTCGGGGGAGAAAATCGAAGATCCGCCATGATCTGCCTCGAGGATAATACATTATCGATGACACTCAAGAAAGAGAGGGAATTTCTCAAGGACACATGGGTCAGTGTATAAATTAAGGGAAAAGATTTGTACGAAATAGTAAAAGTCCGTATTGGGTTGTTATACAGTTGTGCCAATACAACTCTTTGTTATAATTGAAAATGTACTATATTAGAGTTTTTCCCTTCTATATCAAAGTGGACCCCAATCTTTGTAAAGAATTGTCTGATTCCCTGTAATAGAATATTCTACTTTGTCTTTCTTTTTTGCTGTGCTCCATAATTGTTCTTCAGGTTTACTCTTTTTTAATTTATTGTTCATACTTTGCATATTCTTAGGTCACCTCTAGGCCACCGAGATAACCGAGCTCGAGGTCTCCATTTCTCTAGCAACACTGGTTTGATTCATCAATTCTTCTTACATAGACCTAATATTACTAGTATATTCATTATTATTGGAATAAATTACATATCTTTAAGACAAAAAATCATTTTTAATTGTTACTAATATTTTTTGAGGTAAACAGTTTAGCGCTCATTGTGGGTCTAAAGATAATAGCGATTATTTTAGTGATAGTTTTCTTATTACGCACGGTATTCTTTACACTTTTTCTTGTCAAAGATTCTTTTATTTCAGGCTAATATATGTCCATCTCATCAAAATGCACCTGCCCATGATAGTGAGGGACTCAGAGAAAACATTGGTATAGGGGTCGGTGTACCACCCATAAACCCTGAGGGAGTGCCAAATATGAAGCCCGTTAATATCAGTTCGCATAACACTCCAAACACAGCTGCGGGCACAGACCCCTTAAGGAATGTACGTAGGGAAGCACAGCTAGGGGATCAAGGAACGCCAGAAATGGAAGGGGGAGTCAACCTCTAAGTAATATTCGAGATGTTACAAACTCGGACAAGTCACCATCGCTCAACTTTAGAGTCAGAATAAGACTCCAAACACAGCCGAACCAGTGAACACTCGGCGTGTTGAACCGACGCCAGAGAGGCCCGATAAAAGTGGCTCGGGGACTGATCCCGCGATTATGAAAATGATCGAAGAACTAGCCAAGAGGATCGAATCTGGAGAAAACAAACTCGTTGAAAATGACAAAAAGGTGGAGACATACAACTCAAGGGTCGACCAGATACTAGGAGCACCTCTGATTTTGAAAAGGCTGGACTCAAAGAAGTTCGTGCAAAAACCATTCCCAGAGAGTGCGGCTCTGAAGCCCATGTCGAAGAAGTTTCGGGTTCCAGATATACCAAACTACAAGGGGACCACTGATCCCAACGAGCACATCACCATATATGCTAGTGGTATAAAGGAAATGAGTTGAAAGACGATGAGATTGAGTCTGTTTTTCTAAAAAGTTTTGGACAAATTGTCTAAGGATACAATTATTTGGTACCATAACTTATCCCCGAAGCTTTACAAAATTATTTTACTATATATACCTAGTGTATTATAAAATATAATATTGTATATTTTAAATTAGAATATTGTGATATATTGAATTTGGATATTGTATTCCAAATTAGAATATTGTAGCATGTTTAGTTTGAATATTATATAAAAACTATTGTATATTTGCATTGGGTATTGTATTCCAAATTAAAATATTGCAGTATATTTGGTTTGGATATTGTATTCCAAACTATAATACTGTAGTATGTTTTGCTTGAATATATTTAAATTGAGTATTCTATTCCAAATTAGAATACTATAGCATGTTTCGTTTGAATATTGTATTCTAAATTAATAATTATTGTGTATTTGCATTGGATATTGTATTCCAAATTAAAACGTTATATATATATATATATATATATATATATATATATATATATATATATATATATATATATATATATATATATATATATATATATATATATATATATATATATATATATATATATATATATATATATATATGTATATATTTGGTTTGAATACTATATTCTATTAGAATACTGTGGTTGTTTTGCTTGAATATTATGGTATGTTTAGTTTGGATATTGTATTCTTCATTAGAATTTTTGGGTAAGCTAGGTTTGGATTTGTCAAATTAGAATATTGCGGTATCTTTGGTTTGAATAATATATTCCAAATTAAATATTATGATCTTTTTAATTAGAATATTATATTCCAAATTATAATGTATATTGAATTCGGTTTGGATTATACTCCAAAGTAGAATATCGTGATATGTTTTAGAATATATGGAGTTATACTGTGTAATATTTTTGGAATATTTGATGTAATTCCAAAACTTAAATATACTATAAAAGTGAATTCTATAAACGGATATATCATGTCACTTCCCCACCCCTTAAATCTATATTAGCAATGTAGTTAGCAAAAGAGAGAAATTTTGTCATAGTATCTACAAGTGCAAGTAGTGAGGTATTGCCATTTGGCCCTCTTATTAAAAATGTCAGAGGTATATAATAACTTCTACGTCGGACGTATAGAGGGTTTATGAAAGAATTAAAAATAAATTGGACTATTTCACTTACTAGTTACTGTTTTCAATCTGATTCGTTAGATGCTCAAACTATCTGAGACAAAACAAATTGTACGTATGCTATATTCAATTTCAATGGTTGTTACCTTGTGTTGACTCTGCACCTACTTGTTGAGCTAAAGGATTACTTAGCTTCCAAGCCCAAACACATACATTCATAATTCTTGTATATCCATTGTATTATTATTGTATATTATTGTATATTTCATGTATATCATACATTGGGCTAGAGGCTAGAGTTTATTTTGGGCCTGTTTCATTTTGAGTTATAGTGGCCCAAACCGATTTGTACACTCTGACCCAAATTTGATATAAGGGTCAGAGGCTTCTAGAATTAGGGGACTTTTCATTTTCAGTTCATTTAGTCAAATATCAGAGAAGGACTTTCCTCTCTCTCTCTTTCTCTCTCTATCTTGCTTTCTCTGTCTTCATCTCACCTCCGATTCACTATGTTCACATGTTATCAGAGCGTGGTTCTTTCTCTCGGACATACTCTCTATCTTACCGGTTCCTTTGGTTTGGGTTCATCGCATTATCGGTGGTAATTTCTGGTTTTTCAAAGTTGTTGGTGAAGATTCTGGATTTTTTTTGATATTTTGGTGAAATCGGAGTTGTTTTGTTGCCGATTCTTCCAGCGAGGTGTTAGGGTGAGTTTCCGACACCTATTGTGCATGATTCCACCGGTTTCTCTCCAAATTAGGGTTTCTCCGCAACGAAGCTAGGGTTTCTCTGCAATTTTTTTGAAGGCCGTGTCTTCTCCGGTTGCGTAGAATTCTGGTAACCCTATTCTCACTCTCGATTAGAGTTTGCATGTGTTCTGTTGCTGAAATATTTGTTGTATTGTGTAGCTCATAGGTATTGTATCAATTTCTTCTAATCCTTGTTATTCTGTTTCTGATGGCGAACATGAACCCTGTTAATCCCTCACCTATTGACCCTACAAATCCTCTATTTGTTTACTCTTCTGATGTCCCCGGCGTTTCTCTTGTTCCTATTCCTTTCTCGGGTAGTGGCTATGGGGGTTGAAAGAGAAAGATGTTAGTCGCCTTGTCGGCTAAGAACAAAATTGGTTTCGTTGATGGAACTTGTCCTAGACCAAACACTAACCTGGCTGAACAGAGATTATGGGACAGATACAATAATATGGTCATCTCCTGATGACTGCCTCTCTGTCTCCTCAAATTGCTGAGAGTGTTCAATACTCTGAGACTGCACAGAGTATATGGGCACAACTCGAAGCCAGATATGGCACTGCCAATAGGACCAAAGTTTTTGAACTTAAACGAGAACTTTCTCATTCATCTTAAGGTCCTTTAGATATAGCCTCCTATTTCAACAAACTCAAAGGGTTATGGGATGAGTTAGGGACAATGTGCCCAAATCATGGACAGAGGTGTATCTGTGCTGTCAAACCTGGCATTATTAAGGAGGATGAGGAGAATAAGGTGTTTCGATTCCTCATGGGTCTTAATGAAACATATATGGGGGTGAGGAGCAACTTGTTAATGATGCAACCTCCTCCTAGTCTTGACAGTGTCTACAACATTCTCCTCAATGATGAAAAACAGAGACAAGTTCAGTCTGTCTCCCAATTCAATCCTGACTCTATGTCCTTCAGTTTCAATACACATAAACTTCCTACACCTTCTTTCAGTCAAGCTGCCTTGCCAAATTATCCTCATCTCAGACAGTATGCCCAGAGAGTTGCTTTTGATCAGTCCAGAGGACCCATCTTCTGTAGATATTGCAAGAAGTCTGGGCATTTAATTGATAAGTGTTACAAACTTCATGGATTTCCTCAAAGCATCAGGTTTAATAAAGGGAAGAGACCTACTACTGCCCATGTCACCACTGGTGTTGATTTCTCATCTTCTCCTTCTTCTTATGGTCACAATTCTCCTGCTTCTGGAAATCATACTGAGGGTTATTCACCTGTCAACATGTAGATGGTCATAGTTATGTTATTCCTGGATTGAGCAGACACCATTATGATCAATTGATGCATCTACTCCAACAGTCCAATTTGGGTGACTCCACTGCTCAGACTTCTCCTGCTCAGACCTCTCCTACTATGTGTGTTGCCAACTTTGCTGGTACTATGCATACTGAGAGTCCTGTTTCTAATTCCAAACTCTGTCTACTTACTCATATTGCTTCTGTCTCCTGGATAATAGATTCTGGAGCTTTTGATCACATGACATCTAATAAACACTTACTCTTCAATATCACACCTTTGCTTGTACCTTATCTTGTCACTCTTCCTAATGGATACAAAGTAAAAGTAACTTCAACTAGCTCTTTTGCTTTAACTCCCTCCATTACTCTTCATAAATGTACTGTTTATTCCATCTTTCAAACACAATTTAATTTCTGTCCACAAGCTAGTGAAACAGTTGCACTGTATTGTTCTATTTACTGCAACTTCTTGTTTCCTTCACATGTTATAGGCCCCTTCTCTGAAGATGCCTCTGGATCATGGTAAAGAGGAGGCTGGTCTGTACAAATTTGCTTGGGTGCCTTCTTCATCTTCTTCTGTTAGTTGTTCTTCTCCCACTTCTGTATGCTTTAATAAAGATTCTTGTACTCTTGATTGCACTTCTGATCTAAATCTTGTTGCTTTACATTCCAAATGTAAACAGTTCCATTTGTCATAATAAATTTGATGCTAATGACATGAACTACATTTGGCATTTAAGACTGGCTCACATTCCTTTTGCACACATGAAACACATTTCTGCTTTATCTTTTCCTTTTGCTTCTAAACAGCCTTTTCCTTGTTCTGTTTGTCCCATGGCTAGGCAAACTAGACTCCCTTTTCATGACAGTTCCATCAGTACATGTAGACCTTTCCAGCTTATTCATGTAGACACTTGGGGCCCTTATCACACACCTACTTTTTCTGGTTGTAAATATTTCCTTACCATAGTTGATGATTTCTCTAGAGCAACCTGGACACATTTACCAGGGTCTAAAAGTAATGCTTTCAGCCTTCTCAAGTCCTTTCTGTGTATGGTCAAAACCCAATTTAATGCCACTGTACAAACTGTCAGAAGTGATATGCTTTGGAATTGGGGTCTAGTCTTGCTGGTGTTTCTTTCTTTACTCAACAAGGCATCATTCATCAAACTACCTGTCCACATACTCCTCAACAAAATGGTGTTGTAGAAAGAAAACATAGAACCCTCCTTGAAGCATGTAGAGCTTTACTTTTTCAATCCAAATTACCTCTTCATTTTTGGGGGGACTGCCTATTGACTGCCACCTATTTGCTTAATAGGATTCCCTCCAGACTTCTTCACAATAAATCTCCTTATGAAATACTGCATGGCCATGCCCCTACTTATTCTCATTTAAGGGCTTTTGGCTGTCTTTCCTATGCCACTGTACCCATTCCACAAGAGATAAACTTAAACCTAGAGCTCTATCTTATGTTTTTCTGGGATATCCCTTTGCCAAAAAGGGCTACAGGCTGTATGACCCAACTACTAAGAAGTATTTTGTGCCCACAGATGTTGTTTTTCATGAGACCTGTTTCCCTTTTGAATCTGCTTCTTCTGTTCCTCCTGCTGCTTCTGTTTTCCTCCTCCTCCTGTTCCTTCCTCTGATGTTCCCTGTTCTGATTTTATCTTGCCTACTTTCCCTTGTTCTTCCCATCCTGCTTCTTCCCCTTCTGCTTCCAGTCCTGCTTCTTCATCACTACTTTCCTCCCTTTCCTCTCCTTCTGTTCCTTTTCCTGTTGTTCCTCCTCCTCCTTTCCCTCCTTCTTCTTCTGTTGTTCCTACTGGACACAAAAGATCTGGCAGACCACATAATCCTCCGTCTTATCTCAATGATTATGTTTGTCACTTGCCTTCCTTTTCTGGTTCCTCCTCCTCCTCTTCTCCTTTGACGTCTGAACCCCTATTTTATTCTCAAGCTGCATCACTCCCAGCTTGGCAGGATGCCATGAGCAAGGAGTTTGAGGCTTTGGATGCCAACCATACTTGGGACATTGTTCCACTTCCTTCTGGAAAAAAGCCCATAGGATGCAAGTGGGTCTATAAGATTAAATATAAAGCTGATGGCACTATTGAAAGATACAAAGTTAGGCTTGTCATTAGGGGTGATACTCAAATTGAAGGTATTGACTTCACTGAAACCTTCTCTCCTGTGGTTAAGCTGTCTACTGTTAAGTGCCTGATTGCTATGGCTGTTAAGAAACATTGGGGTATTTTCCAACTTGATGTTAATAATGCTTTCTTGCATGGTGACCTTGATGAGGAGGTCTATATGAAGCTTCCTCCAGGTTTGTGTGTTTCTGCCCCTTCTGGTCCTTCTGCTTCTGCCCCTCTTGTGTGCAAATTACAAAAGTCCCTTTATGGCCTGAGACAAGCTTCCAGGCAATGGTATGCCAAGCTATCTCAGGCCCTCTACTCCAGAGGCTATGTTCATTCTATGAATGACTATTCTTTATTTGTCAAGGGTCAACCTGGGTGTCTTGTGGTCCTGGCTGTGTATGTAGATGACATTATTATCACTGGGGATGATGTTGCTGAAATTTCTGCCCTCAAGGCCTTCCTGGATGCTCAATTCAGAATCAAAGACCTTGGGTCTTTGCACTATTTTCTGGGTATTGAGGTGTCTTCTGTTGTTGGTGGTGTACTTCTTAATCAGCACAAATTTATTTATGACTTGCTGCATCAGTTTGATTGTATAGCTGTTTCCCCTGTTGTCTGTCCTTTGGACCTCAATACCAAATTGCATGCTGACTCTGGTGATCTGTTCCCTTCTCCTGACCATTACAAGAGCTTTATTGGCAAGCTCCTATTTCTGACTCATACCCGACCTCACATCTTCTTTGCTATCCAACATTTGAGTAAGTTTTTGAAGGCTCCCAGACTCCCTCACATGTCTGCTGCTCTACATGTTCTTAGGTATCTTAAGGGTTCTATGGATTTGGGGCTCTTCTATTCTGACTATCCTGACTTTACTGTGACTGTTTTTTCAGACAGTGACTGGGCTGCTTGCCCTGATACTCGCAGATCTGTCACTGGCTTTTGTGTGCTCTTGGGTGACAGCTTAGTTAGTTGGAAGTCCAAAAAACATCCTGTGTTTTCTCTGTCCTCTGCTGAGGCTGAATACAGAGCCCTCAGCAAGGTGGTTGCTGAGTTATCTTGGATTTCTCGTTTACTCTCTGATATTGGTGTCTCTGTTGCTTTCCCTTTGTCTGTTTACTGTGACAACCAGGCAGCTCTCCACATTGCCAAAAATCCAGTTTTTCATGAGCGGACAAAGCACATTGAGGTCGATTGTCATTTTGTTTGTACCTGGCTCACGAATAGTTTGATTTCCCTTTCTCATGTATCCACTTCTCACCAGCTGGCTGATGTGCTCACTAAGCCCCTTCCTGGCACTGCTCACAATTATCTACTGTCCAAGTTGAAGGTGGTTTCCCTTGAGCTAAAGGATTACTTAGCTTCCAAGCCCAAACACATACATTCACAATTGTTGTATATCCACTGTATTCTTATTGTATATTGTTGTATATTTCATGTATATCATACATTGGGCTAGAGGCTAGAGTATGTATTTTATTTCGGGCCTTTTTCATTTCGAGTTATAGTGGCCCAAACCGATTTGTACACTCTGACCCAAATTTGATATAAGGGTCAGAGGCTTCTAGAATTAGGGGAGTTTTCATTTTCAGTTCATTTAATCAAATATCAGAGAAGGACTTTCCTCTCTCTCTCTCTCTCTATCTTGCTTTCTCTGTCTTCATCTCACCTCCGATTCACCATGTTTCACACTACTTTCATTTCTTTCGTCTTCTGTTTTCTCGAAATTCTTGGATGCATTTCTAGAACAAATGACTCAGGAACAGTATCGTAATATTTTGCAAGGATTTAACATAAACAGATTTTAGAAGCTCAACCAAACATGTTATTTAACATAGTTGTTTTTTTTAATATAATACTTCTTGCGTTTCAATTTATGTGAACATGTTTGATTGGACACGAAGTTTAAGAAAAATTGAAGACTTTTGAAATTTGTGGTCCTAAACAAGTAAAAATGAGTCCAAAGTATTTGTATGGTTATAAAAGTTTTTCATTAAGGATATAATTATAAATTTGAGCTAAATTATTTCTAAATTTAATAATTAAAAAACCCCCCAAAAAAATTGGTTCAAATTAAACTCTAATAAGGAGCAGTTCTTTTAAAGAAGCCGGCTTCCCACGAGTTCTAACCTTATCGAATAGCTCGACCACAAAATCTCTCTATTAGCCTGTTTGGCCAAGCTATAAAAATCAGCTTAGTTGGAAAAGTGATTTAAAGTTTAAATATGTCCGTACATTATATAAAATAGGATAAATATGTCGGTCGTTAATAGTTTGGCCCAAATATGTCCAAACCGTCTAATAGTTGTGCAAATTTATCCTTTTTTCTTACGGAAACAGTTAATAGGGATAATGAATACTTAATTTCGGAACTAACCTTAAAAGGAGTTTATTTTATGTTTGGTTGAGAAAAAATTGGTATAATTAATCTCGAAATTGTAATATTTTTTATCTTTATAAAAAGTTAAAATAATTAATTATGGGATAATTAATGTTGGGACAACTTATATCCAACCAAACAACCCCTGTTGTGCTACAGAATTCAACAGCCAAATCTAACCATGTTTTGGCAATGAGATACAGTTGACATGATCTTTCAATCATTGCTTTCAATGGAATATGCTCTGCCAGTTTCCTTCCTTATCTTGATTCCATTTTTTGTACTCATCCTCAAACAAATCATACCAAAATCAGGAAATCTTCCACCAGGACCTCGACCATGGCCAATACTAGGAAATATTCTCCAGTTGGGGAAAAACCCTCATATTTCCATGACACAATTTGCCAAAATTCACGGCCCATTAATTTCTCTCAGGCTGGGAACTCAACTAGTTGTGATAGCTTCATCCCCTGATTCCGCAGCTGAAATACTCAAGACTCAAGATCGTTTGCTCTCAGCTCGGTCCGTGCCCAGAGTTGCTCCATATAAACTCTCCGTTGTTGATCAACACTCACTTATCTGGTCCAGTGATTTGAGCAATCACTGGAAATCTTTGAGGGCATTCTGTCGAACACATTTGTTCTCAGCCAAAGCAGTTGAGTCACAAGCTGATTTGAGGGAGAAAAAAGTGTTTGAAATGATAGAATTTCTTAGGTCCAAGAAAGGGAAAATCGTAAAGATTTCTGAAATTATGTTTGCTACCATTTTGAATACGTTAGGGAACCTTTTCTTTACAAAAGATTTGTGTGATTTGGATTATGAAGGGAACACTAGTGGGATCAAACATGTTATAAGGAAATTTGTAGAATTGGGAGCTATGCCAAATATATCAGAATTTTATCCTTTTTTGGATGCTCTGGATTTGCAGGGTTTGAGAAAGCAGACTAAGATATATCAGGATCAATTGTTTAATATCTGGGCTGGAATTGTCAAGGAAAAAAAGGCAGGCAATTAGTCGTGGGAGCTCCAATAATATTCAAGATTTTTTGGATATCATGATTGATAGTGGATTCTCGGATTTACAGATCAATATCATATTACTGGTACTTTTTTCATCCTTAATATGATCAATTTGTTGAACCATGTGACTATGTCAAACTCAAAGCTTTTTTTTAAATACAATATAGTTTTTAGGTGTTGTCTTAATTTTCTTGGCATATTTGGTTTTTCTATCTATGGAAGAAAAGGACAATAGTTTATCATAGTCCTTTTTTTTATAGGAAGGTTTGGAGTTTTATAAATTGAAGATCCGTCCTTCTCATTCAGTAGCATTCGCAATGTAGCCATATGAGGTTTGAGAGTCGTGTTTAGGGAAAAAACATTACAGGACAAGTGTTAGTGTATCACTTGTGTTTGCCTCTTCGTGAGGTTGTTCTCTTAACATTTTGTACTCTCTTTTTATATAGTGGATTGCTCATCCCCGCCATAGATGTAGATCAGATGGCCGAACCATGTTAAATGTTTGTTTTTCTTTTGGTATATTTCTCTTTGTTGTATGATTTATGGTCGTTCAAGATTTCCTTTGCTAGTTTTCGCATGACACCTTAATTTTTGGTCCTAACAATAATTTGGTGAAGCAGATGTTGGTTTTTAACTAAAATGATTGATACTCAGATTGCATAATCTTGTTTTTCATTTCAGGAATTAATTGCTGCGGGTACAGACACTATTACCTCAACAATTGAATGGGCAATGGCGGAACTGCTAAGGAACAAGGAAGTTATGCACAAACTTCAAGCTGAGCTCAGAAGTAAGATAGGAAGCAATGCCATTATAAGAGAATCCAATATCAGTGAACTTCCATATTTAGCTGCTTGTGTCAAGGAGACATTGAGAATCCATCCGCCAACTCCATTCTTGATTCCTCGTCGTGCTCCTGAGACGTGTAAGCTTATGAATTACACCATCCCGAAGAAGTCGAGGTTGTTTGTGAATGTTTGGGCAATAGGGCGCGATTCTAAACGTGGGAAGATGCGTCATCTTTCAGACCCGAGCAATTTCTTGACTCTAGTGTGGATTTTAGGGGTCAAGATTATGAGTTTATACCATTTGGTGCAGGGAGGAGAATATGCCCTGGCTTACCTTTTGCTAGACAGGAAGTACACCTGATTTTAGCTAGTTTGGTCCATCATTTTGAGTGGTCACTTCCCAATGGTGAGGATCCAATGCAGTTAGATATGGAAGAAAAGTTTGGTGTTACATGTATCTTCACTTAACTTCATTTAGCAGTGAGAGAGCTGTAGAAGATGCAAATGAAAATAAATTATCACTATTTGGTGGTTCATTACTGGCTTTTCCTGGATATCATTTATAATTATGAGTTTAAATTGTATAACTAAGAGAGTAAAGACATCACATTTTCTTGGCCGAAGGTCTATACAGTCTCTCTACTTCATCGGGTAGGAATAAAGTTTGTGTACAAACTATTCTCGCTACTTGTGAAATTACACTGGGTATGTTGTTGTGGTTGATGTCATATCACCTTTATTTGTTGTAGCATCTAGCAAGTAACTTTCTTTATTTTCAAGATTACTACTTTTTGTGGAGGATTCCTTATTTTATTTACACTATTAATGTATATAACTTAAACACATCAACTATATGTTTTCTTAACTTGCTTATCATTTTCCTGTTGTTTCATGTGAATTTGTAAATTTTAGTTGGTTCATTAGAAACCCCGCCTTTTATATTTCAGGTAAACTTTGCCTAATGTTCAAGGTTTCTGCTAATAACTTAAGTTTGCACAGAGCCAGAGACGCTATTTT
Organism: Nicotiana benthamiana; assembly: GCA_034376525.1. Lineage (NCBI taxonomy): Eukaryota > Viridiplantae > Streptophyta > Magnoliopsida > Solanales > Solanaceae > Nicotiana > Nicotiana benthamiana. The sequence goes on from CM067335.1 coordinate 79,042,254, forward strand.
GGGCTTTGTCACCATTTTCGTAGGGCTTACTGCCTAGTATTGGGCCTCATAAGTACTCTATCCCTTCTAGTTGGCCCATTCAAGGTAGTTCTGTGTCATGAGATACCAATCCAACGAATTGGATGATAAATTAGGTTTTTTTCACTTTTAGCACACGCCAGAAATTATTTATATTTGGTAGCCGGAAAAATTTAAAAATTTTGTATATAACATACACAATATGTATATATATACAAAAATATACATATTTCTACTATTATTTTAAGAGCCGTTATACAGTGTCAGTTTAGTTATCTCATTTCAAAGAAGAACGATCATTTATCAAGTATCTCAACATGATGTTAAAATTTTGGTATACCAATTACATTGTATTGACCCTTCTTTACAATTTATATGCGAAGCAATAATTTATGCTTACAATAACAAAATCAAGTTAAAACTATAACAACAGAAAAATTTTCATAACAAACCTGTTAGTATTAACCAGAATACAAACACGTTAGTATAATTTGTTAAATTGCATTGATAACGTAAATAATTTTCAGTGTATAACTTAAATCCTTGGTACATTAAACTAGTCAAAATCCTCCTCGTTAATTTAGTAAAGTAAAAGTCATGGATTCCTAAGCATTACTACACCATATTTTTGATAGGTCCTATGAAGCCAACATAATTAAGTTGTGGAGTATGCAGCATGAATGAATGTTAATGAGTAAAAGCTCAATAATCCTTAATCTAATTCTCTTTTTACCCAAAAAAGGCCGACACTTAGCCACTTTGTTCTGTTGGGGACACAAGTTATTATAAAAACCTTTCCGAAGTGCGGAATGCAATGGAATAATAGAAGAGAAACATTACAATTGGAGAAAGAGGATTAAGACCTTAATTATATGAATGAGTGTTTTATCCGTTGGTTTCACATTGGATTGGAATAAAGACTTCCATTATCGATAACGTTGGCTGTTAGGTGTGGAATATTTCCTCTTATTGCTCATTGTGTGCTGAGATTCCAACTGAACAATATAGAATTTTGACTAATCTTGTTAATAGCGTTGTGGACCTTCTTCCTCATCTACGGATTACTTATTTAGCATCGACAGCTAATATATAGAGCAGAAATTTACTGGTACTTGAACATATCATTGACTCATATTACTAAATTAATTTTAACATACTTTTTTTTTGTGACGAACAGAAGCTTCATTAATAAGAATGTCGGGCTAAGGCTAAACCATTCCAAATTAGATATTCTTAACAATCTTTAATGGTTATATTGGGGCTGATGCTGGTGGTTATGATGAGGTGCACGGTGGCTTCGGCTTTGGGGTTAGGAACGGAGGAGGCACGTCACTGCTTGATTTAGCCAGGGCTTCCGAGCTTTTGATTGCGAACTCGACATTTCAGAAGAGGGAGGAGCATTTGGTCACCTTCAAGAGTTCGGCGAGGACTCAGATTGATTACCTCCTCCTCAGAAGGAGCGATAGGGGTATGTGCAAGGACTGCAAGGTTATTCCGGGAGAGTCCCTTTCGACTCTTCATAGACTCCTAGTGATGGATGTCGGTTTCTGGGTGAAAAGGAAGAGGAGGGGTGCTCGGGGACAACCGCGGATTAGATAGGGTGTTTTGACTAAGGAGAAAGCACAGGAGTTGGAGAGGAGGTTAGCTGAGGGCGGAGCTTGGAGGAGTTCTGGGGAAGCGGATGATATGTGGTCAGAGACGGCGAACTTGGTTAGGGAGGTAGCACGAGATGTGCTCAGGGTAGCCAAAGGCTATTCAGGCACACATCAGGGTGACTGGTGGTGGAACGATGTAGTCCAAGGAAAAGTGGAGGCGAAGAAGGTGGCGTTTGCTAAGATGGCAGGGAGCACAAGCGAGGAAGAACGGAGAGCGAACAGGGAGATCTACAAAGCAGCGAGGAAAGAAGCAAAGATGGCGGTTACGGAAGCAAAAAACGCGGCGTTTGGTCGCATGTACGAGGAATTAGGGGAGAAAGGCGGGGACAGGAAGTTATTCCGGTTAGCTAAAGAAAGGGAAAGGAAGGCGCGTGATCTTGACCAAGTTAGGTGCATCAAGGGCGAGGATGGTAGAGTTCTGATGGGGGAGTCTCAAGTCAAGCAGAGGTGGCAGGCGTACTTTCGAGACTTACTTAACGATGAGGGGGATCGTAACATAGAGCTAGGGGAGTTGGGGCATTCAGAGCAACATAGAGACCTTGGGTACTGCAGGCGCATTAGAACGGAGGAGGTCATGGGGGTTTTGCGTAGGATGAGTAGGGGTCGAGCGACCGGGCCTGACGAGATCCTGGTAGAGTTTTGGAAATGCATGGGTAGGTCAGGAGTGAAGTGTCTCTCCAGGTTGTTCAATGAGATCTTCAGAACCAAAAAGATACCGGATGAGTGGAGGTGGAGTACAGTGGTGCCCTTGTACAAGAACAAAGGTGACATCCAGTGTTGCAACAACTATAGGGGTATCAAATTAATAAGTCACACCATGAGAGCGGGTGATCGAGGTGAGGGTGAGGGAGATGACATCTATATCTATGAACCAGTTCGGTTTCATGCCGGGTCCCTCCACTACAGAAGCTATCCACCTTGTCACGAGGCTGGTGGAGCAGCTCAGGGATAAGAAGAAGGACATGCACATGGTGCTTATCGACTTGGAGAAGGCGTATGACAAGGTCCCAAGGGAGGTGCTATGGAGGTGCTTGGAGGCGAAGAGCGTGCCAGAAGCCTACATCAGAGTAATTAAGGAAATGTACGATGGAGCTAAGACTAGGGTTAGGACAGTGGGTGGTGACTCAGACCATTTTCCAGTGGTTATGGGGCTCCATCAAGGATCGGCGCTTAGCCCTCTCTTGTTTGCCTTGGTGATGGATGCTCTTACTCGACATATTCAAGGGAATGCGCCTTAGTGTATGCTATTTGCTGATGACATAGTCTTGATAGACGAGACGAAGGCCTGTGTTAATGAGAGGTTAGAGGTATGGAGACAGACTCTCGAGTCTAAGGGTTTCAAAATAAGCAGATCTAAGACAGAATACCTGGAGTGCAAGTTTAGCGCCGAGCCGAGCGAAGTAGGCAGGGACGTGATGATTGGATCACAGGTCATTTCCAAGAGGGACAGTGTCAGATATCTTGGGTCAATGATTCAGGGGGACGGAGAGATTGACGGGGACGTCACTCATCGCATAGGAGCGGGGTGGTCAAAGTGGAGGCTTGCATTAGGAGTCTTGTGTGACAAGAAAGTTCTACAGAAACTCAAGGGGAAATTTTATAGAGCTGTGGTTAGGCCTGCCATGTTGTATGGGGCGGAGTGCTGGCCAGTGAAGAACTCTCACGTTCAGAGGATGAAGGTTGCGGAGATGAGGATGCTCAGGTGGATGTGCGGGCTTACCAGGTTAGATAAGTTTAAGAATGAAGTTATTCGAGAGAAGGTGGGGGTGGCCCCTGTGGATGAGAAGATACGAGAAGCAAGGCTGAGGTTGTTCGGCATGTGTGGAGGAGAAGTCCTGACGCCCCGGTGAGGAGTTGTGAGCGGCTGGCGATGGTCGGCGTACGGCGAGGCAGAGGGAGGCCTAAGAGGTATTGGGGAGAGGTGATTAGGCATGACATGGCTAGAATACGGGTTTCTGAGGACATGACCCTGGATAGGAAAGTATGGAGGTCTAGTATCAGGGTTGTGGGATAGGGGCCCCTAGAGTTTTTCATACTCCTCACCCGGGGCTGGGTGAGGCTTGGCAGGGCTATTCATAGATGATTTGTATATTGGATTTTGTCTTATGCTAGTTACTGTCTGATATTATTGCATGCTATTTTATTTATAGTTTTTATGTTATTTATTTTTAGGTTTTTATGTTTAGATAATTATTTACGCTATTTATGTTGAAGTTACTAATGCTCTTTTGTTGTTTTTGTTTTTGTTGTTCCTTTTCTTCACTGAGCCGAGGGTCGATTGGAAACAGTCTCTCTGCCCTTTCGGGTAGGGGTAAGGCCCGTCTACATATTACCCTCCCCAGACCCCACTTTGTGGGACTATACTGGGTAGTTGTTATTGTTGTTGTTGATCAAGTTTGCATGATTTTTTGCACAAGTCTTGCACCATTAAAAGTATTATGTAGCTTCCTTTTGTTCTCACAGTAATATGCTGCAGAATATAATGGAAATCTGGAGCTGACTGCAATTGTACTAATTGAAGTCAGTTCACAACAGATGGAGCCAGATTATAAAAGTCGTTCGATACACGGACTAAATTATCCCGAGATTATAGTCTTGGAATTATACTCTCTAGGCTAATTTTATCCCACCTGGGGTTATAGATATTTAGACTCGATCGCCACATGAAATTAACAACATACAGCTAGAAAAGAATAGTCACCATCGTCAATTAAAGCCTCCCCCAATAGGTTTCCTCATTCTCCACCAAATATCCCTTCTTCTTTTACTTAAAGCCTCCACCAATAGGTTTCTCCATTCTCCAGCAAAATTCCACCTGCTTTTATCTCATTAAAGAAAGAAAGAAAGTACTTTCTTGGCCATTTTGGTTGATTCCTTTGGACATGGATGACAGTGATTGAAAGTTAAGTAGAAGCTAAGAGAGAGAAGCTTATGGTGTACTGAGAAAAGAAATTTGATTCTACAATTAAAAATCTTAAATTGATTAGTAGATCAGTTCAAGATTATTATTAAATTCTTCGGATATGCATGTGTTTGATTGCCTATATGTCGCGAGACATTATGCATCTTTAATATCTTTCTACACGTACTGTAATTCAATTTGAGTGTATATTTACAAGAGAAAAAATCTGACATTAACAGAATAGAACAGCTCAAGCTAAGGTTCTTCAAAACGACTCTACACGATCTTATATACGTGCGATATTATAAACAAAATCCTATGACCAAATAAAGAAAGTTTTCTGTTCAACGCTTTTTGATTTAGGAAATTTTAAAGTATAAACGCCTCCAAGGTACAGTAACATGACAATATTAGAATTGGCTACTTATTGCTTGTCATGTCAGTACTTGTATAGGTCAAAATTAGATTTGTGATAAGTAGCGCATCTAACTAGCTCCTAAGCTTATTCGGGCTAATAAAAGATATAATTATTCACCGACCAAAGTACTTCAAGGTTACTCAACCTAATTAGCGAGATAACGGCCTACTCATTATAGACGGACGACCCTTCGACGCGGCCACGGTCGTCCCTCGCTAGCTGGCAAGATTCACAGCTATAAATATGAAGAGAAACAACCCTAAAAAGGGGGTCTGCTTCTTCTTCTTCACCTCCACTTCTAATGGATCGAATATACATCATTGTAAGGCTCTGAACCTCTCTATGGAGAAGCAGACCAAATCGATATCATCAATAAAAGATCTATACCCTCCTCCCCTTAACCAATAACTGTTGTCTCTTACATTTTATTCATTTGGTCTTTTGATTTATTACGATCTGCTACGATTAGCCCTCCGTTGATTTTAATTGATTTATGCTTATAAAGTGTATGAGAACTTTGAGCTAAACAATTTGGCATCGTCTGTGGGAATTTCATAGCAGAATCGCGTAATTCATCCTCCGACCAAAAAGGAATGGAAACACCCAAAAGGGAAAGCAACCCAGCTCAAATGAGCCAAACAACAGGCGAAGGGAACTCGAAAACTTCGGCAAGAACCCGAAGCCTATTCCCCGCCCCCATTTTCGAGAAAGCGAAAGAAGAAGGAGGAGAAGCAGAACCCCTCCCCCCTGAGGGAGGATCTCTGTAGGGCACCCCCGCATCCCTTATGTGAGATTTGGCTAGAAATCGGCACGAAGATATCCGAACCAAGAGTCACCTCAAGCCTACATACCCCGATCGAGAAGAGCACGCGTGAGCTGCTCAAGATCTTGAATCAAAACCGAGCTTAAGCTATCAAACTCCGACGTCACAAGTTCAAGCCATGCGCCTTCAGCAAAAAATTCAACTATGAGTTAAACTTGGACTCAGGCTACATGCCTTACTCGGGCTATGTGCCTTCGACAATAAAAATGACAAAGGTTCAACTACGGTTGAACAACAAGTAAGGATACGTGCCTTACTCAGGCTACATGCCCTCGCACAAAAGTTCAACTACGGTTAAACTGGGACTCAGGCTATGTGCCTTCGACATCAAAATATTACAAAGGTTTCAACTACGGTTGAATAGCAACTCAGGCTACGTGCCCTCGCACAAAATTTCAACTACAGTTGAACTGGGACTCAAGCTATGTGCCTTCGACATCAAAAAATTACAAAGGGTTCAACTACGGTTGAACATCAACTAAGGCTACATGCCTTCGCACAAAAGTTCAACTACGGTTGAACTGGGACTCAAGCTATGTGCCTTCGACATCAAAAAATTACAAAGGCTCCAACTACGGTTGAACGGCAACTCAGGCTACGTTCCCTCTCCCAAAAGTTCAACTAAGGTTGAACTGAGACTCAGGCTATGTGCCTTCGGCATCAAAAAATTACAATGGTTTAAACTACAGTTGAACAGCAACTCAGGCTCCGTCCCTCGCCCAAAAGTTCAACTACGGTTGAACTGGGACTCAGGCTATGGCCTTCGACATCAAAAAATTACAAAGGGTTCAACTACGGTTGAACAAAAACTCAGGCTACGTGCCCTTGCCCAAAAGTTCAACTACGGTTGAACTGGGACTCAGGCTATGTGCCTTCGACATCAAAAAATTACAAAGGGTTCAACTACGGTTGAATGGCAACTCAGGCTACGTGCCCTCGCCTAAAAGTTCAACTACGGTTGAACTGGGACTCAGGCCAAGTTCCCTCGCCATTAGGAATTACAAAGGTTCAACTACGGTTGAACAACCATTCAGGCCACGTGCTCTCGCCCAAAAGGTTCAACCGTGAGTTGAACTGGGACTCAGGCCAAGTGCCTTTGCTATTAAGAATTAAAAAGGTTCAACTACATATGAACAACCACTTGGGCTACGTGCCCTCGCCTAACAAGTTCAACTACAAGTTAACTACGACTCAGGCTACACACCTCCGTCACAAAAGTCACAAACTCAACCACGGACCAATTAAAGCCAAGAATGTATGTCCCTGCGGCTACGAGCCGAGCTGCGATCAGGCAAGGCCGAACGCCTCCAAGTGTTCAACCACGGTCGAACCCTAAGCTGGGCCAAGCACCCCACCATTCAAGTAAGTACGACTAACTTTACACTATAATTTCAGCCCACGTAATGTTCGGCCCAAGTCTAACTACAAGGCAGTGCTTTTCGTTACCACGGCTAGTAGTCCGACTAAGCCTGAACTGGGACTAAGGCTATGTGCCGCCACTACCCAAACACGGCTACAACCCACTCCCACCAAGTAGAGGAAGGTGATGACCAAAAACGTCTGTCTATGCCCAAAGCCATCTACACCAATTTTCCCTTAAGGCAAGGAACCAACTCGACAATGGTCAAAATCACCTAACCGGTTGAGACCATTAGCGTGCTCACTAGAAAAACTCTAAAGCACGGCCCTCTCGAACGAGCAGAAACGCACGAAATTGATACAAAACAAATAGAAAGAAAGAAAATCGCATATATTTACAATATCTACAAGGGGTTAACCCAGTTACATTGGCCCAAGGCCGGCAACAAAAATAAAAGAGAAAAAGAGAATGAAAACTGAACAAATATTATAAACTTTTCTCTGATCACTCGGCACCATTAGCGCCCTCTTCAACATCATCAGCACCCTCGGCGCCATCGTCAGACCTTGGCGTGGATGGGTCAAAACCACAGTCGAGGTGGGATCATGAGCCTTTTGGTGTGCTTCCTCGTATGTGGTCTCAGGCACAACAACGGCTTCCTACAGCCTCCTATACACGCCGAGCTGGGCCTCAGTAAACGCCCAAAGCTCACGAGCAAGACCAAAAGAAGCAGCCTGGTTCGTCAGGCGCTTGTTCTCAGCCTCCAAGGCTGCAATCCGGCCCGCCGCAGTACAGACGTCTTGCTCACAAACAGAAATGCGCCTCTCTGATGCCCTCTCTTATAAAGTAGCGGCGGCCCTCTTTAATCAGCGTTCTCTTTCTTGGGCGAAGTTGGTCGCCTGCAATGTTTCGACCCTCGCCAGGGAGTCCTCTGCCTGCTTAATCAAAGCAGCAGTCTCCGTCTCTAGGGCAGCCACCTGCCTAGTCAAAGCCTCAGCAGCCTCTGCTGCCGTAGCCCGATTTTGGCGCTATCTCTCAGCGGTCGCCCTCCTTTCAGCGTCTATCTCCTCGTTTCTTTGACGGAGCTGCCCCTCAAGAGCATTTACCCTGTTAAGGGTCTGCAGCATATGAAGCTCCTTACTCGCCGAAAATACTTCAACTATTGAAATCAAGAAGTTACAATTGGTCAAATGATATGAAAGGGATTAATTACTAGTCTCTTTTGAAATAGGCCTATTTTTCTCCAAGTTTGACCAGTGAATCGAACGGGGATTCAAGTTTTTCATTTCATGAAGTAAAAATGCGGTTCTTATCTTTAAACCTTTCGAGGTATTTTGTTGCATGTGCTCCCGATTCCGCGGGTCATTCCTGAAGTGTTCACGCAAATCACGGCACTGGTTCCGATAGCCGCGGTACTTCTCCAACAACCGCACAAAGACAGCTGAGCGGACGTTGGCCCGGCGAATGCTCTCTACCTCCAACAAGAATGATTGTGGCAAGCAGGACAACAATTTATATAAGAAGAAACACTAAGGAAAGAAATAGACTAAGACTTCACACGTACCCTTATACTTAGAGCGGATACCTCGCCCATAAACCCAACATCTGAGATGCCCCTTAAGGACGCGCTCTCCACCTCCGAGCACATAACCTCGAACAACGTCACCAGATTCTCCTCCTCGAGCAACAGGTTCTGCTCATTAGGAATCTCCACATAGCAGTAATCCCCTTTGGCCTGCACTGCTAGGTGGGTATAACCCTCCTGAAACAGACGGACGTCCTCAGGATCCATGTCGGACTCAGAATCATCCTCCGCTCCTGAGGCACCCCTTCCTTCCACCGCCCTGGAAGTCGAGGCGTCCGTCGCTCGGGAAGTCAAAGCGCCCTCACTCGCTCGGCGCCCTTCTCCTCCTCCAAAATAGTTGCTGAGGAACTACCTTCCCTCTTAGCAACAGGAACTGAAATTTGAATCGCCGAAGTGATTGTGTCACCTTGGCCTAAGCCAACCAGGCAACTCCCACTGAATGCTCGCTCTCTGGGGCAAGATCCGTTGCATTTCCTTCCGCTTCCGATGGTGGAGAATCCAACCTAATCACCACCGGAAGGACCGGATTGAACACCACCCTACGCCGAACCAGCGGCCTCTCCTCTTCTTCCCCGTCTTCATTAAGCAACTCCACCCTGGAACACACGGCCCCTAAAGATTCTTCAACTCGATGCACGGACCTTGTTTGTAGTATTCCTAGACCTTGTTTGTAGTATTCCTAGACCGTCTGTGAATGTGTGACACCAGTTTTGGGTAGTTGTTGTTCAAACAGTTGTATTGGATACGTATGTTTATTATTTTCTTCCGCTTATTGTAAATTCAGCTGTCTACACGTTATTGCTTTATAATTGTTAAAGAATATAAAATGGGTAAAAAGCTAAAGTGTTCAGATAGTCGGCTTGCCTAGCACACATTAGTTGGCACCATCACGACTCCTGAGGGCGGAAAATTCAGGTCGTGACAATTAGGGTTGTGCACAGATCAGATTGGATTTAGCACATTTCGGATTCGAATTTCATATTTCAGATTCTAGAAAATGCAACCCGAATCTGATCTGAATTATATCGGATTGGATCGGATCAAATTTTGGATAGTATTATTATATCTCAAAGTTAAACTAATATGTATATTTTCTTTGTAAAAGATGTAATATAGTAGGAAAAATTCATGTTTATGCAATTATGAGAGTACTATGGTGCCAATATAGCTAAATCTTGCAATTGTAAAGGTAATAACTTAGAGGTTGATGTAAAGGAAGTGGGGACTATCTAAAATTAAAGTGTAGTATTTATACATGTCCTAATAATTTTAAATTTCGGATAAGATCGGATTAAAATATACCAATCAGAATCCGATCGGATTAAAATATATCAATCCGAATCCGATCCTAAATTCAAAATTTTTAATAATACAAACCGAAATCCGATCCAATCCGAAATTCAAAATTGAATGTAACGATTCGGATTTCGGATATCCGATCCGGATGAACAACCCTAGTGACAATATTACAAAGAAAAGGCAAGGTACAAGTTAGTTTTATAATATAAAATGTAGTGTAAAGGATAAAATATGATTATTTAATAATAAGGATCAGACAGGATGAGAGAAAAATACAAGTTAACGATGTGGCCATACCAAATCGATCGTTACATAAAATGACACTTTACATCATTAGGTAGCTGTGAATTTAACTATACAATACAATAAAATTTAAGTAACAATCAAAACAAATATTATATTTAAAGTAATATAATGCAACAGGTAATAACCATCCAAACAAGCTTAGGGTACTTCTAATTCTATTAATTAAGTCTCTCGGAATTAATATATCTCCCTGCATTTGCGTTTATAATAAGTATTAAAAAAAGAGCATAAATTTTATGTTTTGAGGGTGTAAAAAGATATATATCATAACATGTAATTCTCTATACAAACATTAGTTAATAACCATGAAAAAATGAAAAGCAATCTTTTGTGTTAATAGGTGAAATATATCATAGTATAAAAAATTTCCTTAGATTATATCCGCAAATAATTAGTATTTGGACATAAATTTGGTTGAAACTTGAAAAAATAATTTTTGAAATTGTATTGAAGAATAAATTTTTTGAAAGTTAAAGTTGTGTTTGAACATCTATTTTACTTGAAAAAATATTGAAATTTTGTGAGTTGACGAAAAACTTATCAGTTTTGGGAACTTGAATTGTTTTTTTTTTTCAAAAAACTGATCAAATTTCATGAATAAAAAATGTTTCCATCTTTTTTTTCTTTCGAAAAATAGATATGTCCAAACGGGGATCTTAAACTCACTTGTTATGATAATGACAGGAGTATAATTTTAACCTTCCAAATTTAACAAAAAGAAGTGAAATAACTCTGTATAAATCTCTCTTTCCTCTGGCATTTGCATATGTTACTCTCAAAGTCCGACTTCAAAGCCCCATCCTTTCTTCCTCCTTCCTTTTCTTTATTCCTACGTCCCATTAAACAATACATTAGTGGTAAACTCCGCTTAACATGTCCAACTTGAATTTACTTTAACACACCTCAAATCTCTATCTAACCACTCCCCCTCCCCCCCCAAAATCACCACTTCACCCCCACCCCTACACTCCTAACGTCCTCTTCTCACTAACTCCTATAAACGTGCAGCCAGCAATATTTTCATATCCCTTCAAATCAAAGGCCAACTTTGCTCTCTGCCATGGCGGGTTCTAACCAAACCCCTTACTATACTCCCACCTCCAAACCTTCAGCAGCCACACACCCTTTTTCTTCTTGGAAAAAACTCAATCTTTGTTATTCTTTAGCTGCCGTAACTTTCCTCTGTTGTGTTTGTTATTACGCTGGCTACTTGCAACACAGCTCCGTTGGCCTTCGCGTCTATACCTTAGCCTCCACCACTAATAGCTTATCTTCTCAAAATAATACCTCTATTACTACTTCCCGTGTATCATCATCTTCTTCTTCTTTTTCATCTTCCCCGCTAGACTTCAGCACTCACCACGCCGCTGATGACGGCGGAGCTGTGGTCTCAGATGACGCCGTTAAAATATACCCTCCGTGTGACGTTAAGTACAGCGAGTACACTCCCTGTGAAGACCAAAAAAGATCATTAAAGTTCAATAGAGACAGATTGATATACAGGGAAAGACATTGCCCTGAAAAGAATGAATTACTGAAATGTCGTATACCAGCTCCGTATGGTTACAAGAACCCATTCAAGTGGCCACTGAGCAGGGATTTGGCTTGGTACGCTAATGTTCCACACAAGGAATTGAGTGTAGAGAAAGCTGTTCAGAACTGGATTCGATTTGAAGGCGACAGGTTTAAATTCCCTGGTGGTGGTACTATGTTTCTTAATGGTGCAGATGCATATATTGATGATATTGGAAAGTTGATTAATCTAAAAGATGGTTCCATTAGGACCGCCATAGATACTGGTTGTGGGGTAACTTCACTTTCTTTATCTTCATTACTTCCATTATTAACTCTGATACTGGTTGTGCTACTTTGTTATTCGAAATTAATCTCAAATGTGCTGTTAATTACTAGTTCATGACAACTGTTTAGAAATTCATCTTAAGAAACTGGTACAATTTACACAGGTGGCGAGTTGGGGAGCTTATCTTTTGTCAAGGAATATACTAGCCATGTCATTTGCACCTAGGGATACACATGAAGCACAGGTTCAATTTGCTCTTGAGCGTGGAGTTCCTGCTTTGATTGGAGTTATTGCCTCTAAGAGGCTTCCTTATCCATCTCGAGCTTTTGACATGGCACATTGCTCTCGTTGCCTCATTCCCTGGGGCGAATATGGTTCGTAATTCTCAAATCCAGTAGCCATTTCATAGTCATTGTTAATGTTTTTTATGAACTGTAATTGGTGTTATTGGCGGATCAGATGGTACGTACTTAATTGAAGTTGACAGAGTCCTGAGGCCTGGTGGATACTGGATCCTGTCCGGTCCACCGATCAACTGGAGGAAACACTGGAAAGGCTGGGAAAGAACCAGGGAAGATCTAAATGCTGAGCAAACCAAAATTGAGCAGGTGGCTAAGAGCCTTTGCTGGAAAAAGTTTGTCGAGAAAGATGACATTGCAATTTGGCAGAAGCCATACAATCATTTACAGTGCAAAGAATCACGAAAGATGTCGAAAAATCCACCCATGTGCCCTGCCCAAGATCCTGATAGAGCCTGGTTCGTGCACGTTTTAATCTTAATTAGACAATATAGTTAGAGTACTATTCTCGAGATGTCATGTGTGGAGCTTATTTCGTGTTTATTTGATGTATTCATCAGGTACACAGATATTGAAACTTGTTTAACTCCTTTGCCTCAAGTATCAAGTAAAGAAAGGGTAGCTGGTGGACAACTGGAAAAATGGCCTAAAAGATTACACGCAATACCACCTAGGATCAGCAGGGGAACTGTAAACGGGGTCACGGCTGACACTTTCAAGAAGGATTCACAACTATGGAAAAGAAGAATGTCTTACTACAAGACGGTGAATAATCAATTAGGCCAACCAGGGAGATACAGAAATCTACTAGATATAAATGCCAACCTTGGTGGTTTTGCTGCCAGTTTGGTTGATGACCCTGTTTGGGTGATGAATATTGTTCCTGTTGAAGCTAAAGTCAATACACTTGGTGTTATTTATGAACGCGGATTAATTGGAACATATCAAAGCTGGTAATTTCACTACACAAACTTCTTTATGCCTCAATCCCAAGTTAGTGGGGTTCACTGATCAGATCGCTCCATTTCACGATGATTTATTCAATTTTACATTACCTTTTCTTGTTACATTTACGCATTAGTATATCTTTGATTTAAAGTGAGCATTGTTTTTGTTTTGTAGGTGTGAGGCCATGTCAACTTACCCAAGAACATATGATCTTATCCATGCTGATTCTGTATTTACTCTCTATAAAGACAGGTAACTTCTGTTGCTATTAAATTGTACTACTATTTCCCACAAAGGGATGCTGAATTCTTAGATTGTTTGTCTTTTGTACTCGTCGACAGGTGTGAAATGGAGGATATATTACTTGAAATGGACAGAATTTTAAGACCAGAAGGAAGTGTAATAATTAGAGACGACGTAGATATATTGGTCAAAGTAAAGAGGATAGCAGATGGGCTGAACTGGGATAGCCAGATTGTGGATCATGAAGATGGACCATTGGAAAGGGAAAAGCTTCTGTTTGCAGTAAAGTCTTATTGGACAGCTCCAGCTATTCAAGAATCCAAGATATATTAAAAACCCACTAATTACTTTCTATCCTTTTTAATTTCTTTTTATATTCCCGTTATATGTCTTGTTCATCTTTTTTCTCTTTCTTCACTTAATTCTATTACTTAACAAGTGTTATATATGGCGACACATGATTCTTTAGCTATTTTAATCGAGTCAATTCTGTGAAAATGATATTAAACAGAATGACAAAGCAGTGAAGTTCCTTCAGAGTAGTTTTGGCTCATTTCAGGATTCGTCTTTCGAATTATTGAAGTTGGATGCATGACCTTTCTTTTTTACGTCATAAATACATATTATTAAAGTACCTTATCTTATCACGACTAGAGATGTTGCTTTATATATTTACCGATAATGAATCCAAATCGCATAACAAGACCACTTGCCTAAGGAAAACAATAGACAGTGACAAACTCATCATGTTGTTTAATGAAGATAGTGTCCTTAGATCAGCCATTTCTTTAATTTTTCTTAAATCCATACCATTAACCATTTTTTGGTTCTTGAGCCTAGTGCTCATGAATGAAGGTTTTATTATCTGGGAACGCTAAGTTAGAGATTTGAGCAACTATTTTAAGTATTAAAGGTTTATACTACCCAACATTTTGGGAAGCATGGTGTGTCTTGAGAACTGGATTGCTGACTAAGCTCGCCATATATAGGTCTACAACTCTTAATAAATACAGATCGGTTTTATTGTGATCTAAGCAGTCAAATCACAAAGTCAAACTTAAAAGTCAACCTCCTCCTTCTGAGTTAAGAGCCTTCGGTAGAAATTAGTAGTTTGGTGTAGTTATACCTATAGCTATTTAAGATGTATTGTTCTAGAAGGCAAATGAAACAATTTCACATCAATCAAGTTCAAGCTCCTTGTGGCATTAAAGATTGGGACATTGCCCCTATGGCAGTCTTACAGATTATATCTGGAATAAATAAAGAGAGTTGCTAAACGATCCAACTGGCGTGTCCCAACTTTGGCCACACCAGTAAAAAGATAATCAAGCCGCTTTATGCATTAAGACTACATTTTTCCCTCCAAAAATACAAAATTAAATTCTAGTCTTAAACTATGCAAAAATTTAATAAGGGAGCTAAAAAGTCTTGTATTATATTTGTGTATATCAATTGTATTTATGTGTATTTTATCAGTAGACAAATTATAAAATACAAATTATTATATTTTCTTCCTTTATGTGGTATATACAGTATATTTTCTTTCTTTATATAGTATATATGGTAAGTGAAGAGAAACTTTATGATGATATATTAGTATAATATGATGATTAAAATTAAGATTTTAGTATAAAAGTATCACGTAACGGACTAGTTGTACCATATTAAATGTAATTAATGGTCACTATATATAAAACGCAAAATATTATTTATATACGTATTTACATGATGGGTAAAAATATATCATGTAATATGATTTTAGTATACTATGATGATTATAATTAATATTTTAGTATAAAAACGTCATGTAATGGACTAGTGGTACCATATTAATGTAGCTATATATAAAGCGCTTCAACGTAATTAACTAGCGTTGATATCTACTTATTATCCATATTAAATATAATTTAATTGATAACTATATTCCAAAATAGAACGATCGTTGTCAATTGACTAGTGTAACCTATATATCCTTGTTAAATATGTATATACGTTCAATGTAACTATATATAAAGCACAACAATGTAACTAACTAGCGTCCATATCCACTTGTTATCCATCTTTCATAATTTAATTGATCAATATATCCGAAAAGAACGATCGTTGCTAATTGACTAGTAGAACCTATATATACTTGTTATATATGTATATACGTTCAATGTAACTATATATAAAGCGCTTCAACGTAATTAACTAGAGTCGATATCTACTTATTATCCATATTTCATAATTTAATTGATAACTATATCTCGAAATAGTACGATCGTTGTCAATTGACTAGTGAAACATATATATACTTGTTATATATGTATATGCATTCAATGTAACTATATATAAAGTGTTTCAACGTAATTAACTAGCGTCGATATCTACTTATTATCCATATTTCATAATTTAATCGATAACTATATCCCAAAATAGAACGATCGTTGTCAATTGACTAGTGGAACCTCTCTCTCTCACTCACTCTCTCTCTCTCTCTCTCTCTCTCTCTCTCTCTCTATCTAATCTATCTATCTAATCTATCTATCTATCTATCTATCTATCTTTATATATATATATATATATTATATATATATATATATATATATATATTCAATGTAACTATATATAAAGCGCAACAACGTAATTAACTAGCGTCGATATCTACTTATTATCCATATTTCATAATTTAATTGATCACTATATCCGAAATAGAAGGATCGTTGTCAATTGACTAGTGAAACCTATATATACTTGTTATATATGTATATACGTTCAATGTAACTATATATAAAGTGCTTCAACGTAATTAACAAGCGTCGATATCTACTTATTATCCATATTTCATAATTTAATGGATAACTATATCTCGAAATAGAACGATCGCTGTCAATTGACTGGTGGAACACACACACACACACACACACACACACACATATATAATATATATATATATATATATATATATATATATATATATATATATATATACACACACACACACACACACGCTCAATGTAACTATATATAAAGTGTAACAACGTAATTAACGCCAGGCCTAACTCCGGCGAGGTAGTGACAAGGCTAAACCGGACCTACCAAAATCAACCTGTACAGATTTATGTGCAATAACGAACAGATAACAAAATTTAAACAGCAAATGGGGAGGGGACATGCTGGGGGTGTAACAGTTCATTTATAAGTGCTAAATATTTAACATTATTAAAAGAGAGCCAGTGAATCAACAACTGCACGGCACCACTCTTCGTGATTTTACTCTCATTTCTCACCAAAACTGTCAAATATAATGCACAGCATCACCCTTCGTACTTTTACTTTCAATACATAGTGGACGGCATCACCCTTCGTGCTTTCCTCACATAACTCTCATATCAAGGCACGGAATGACCCTTCGTGCTCAAATAATCAAGAGACATGGTACGGAAAGACCCTTCGTGCAAAATTATCGAAACATGGCACGGAAAGACCCTTCATGCAAAATCTCTCTCTTCTTCATCCAATCAGCGGTCACAACCAAACGGGGAAGCAATATACAACAAGATAAAATATCCAGCAAGGGAGAACAACTCTACAGCAAGTCCCGGCAAGGGAGAACAACTCATCAATAAGTTCCGGCAAGGGAAAACAGCTCAACAATAAGTCCCGGCAAGGGAAAAATATCAAATTTCCTTTTTTAGCTCATTTACTTCTCAACTATCACTTCATAGTGCATTTAACAAGTAATTATCGCAATTGTTCACTTTTTTCGAAATTTTAATAGCAATTATGACTCATGGTCATGCTAGACTCGGGCGCATAGGTAACCTCACCATACCTATACACCGACTCCACATAGCACATAACAAATATTGTCCTAATCATTTCCCTCAAGCCAAAGTTAGATCAAACACTTACCTCGAATCCGAAAATAACAACTCAAAGCTCAACAATCGCCTTTCCTCTAGAATTAGATCCCGAACCAACGATATTTAACATAAATTGATTCAATATTATCAATAATAGCACAAGGTTACAATTTCCTAGATTAGAAATTCAATTTCTAACTTTCTTTCAAAAGTACCAAAATTTCACACAGGGCCCACATGGTCCAAACTCAAGGCTCGGACCAAATTTTGATTACCCATAACCCCACGAGTCCAAATATATGATTTGTTTTAATATTCGACCCCAAATTGAGGTTGAATCGCCCAAAATTTTTTGAATAACCTAACTCTACCCAAAAGCCCTAATTTCTACCATGATTTAATGTTTTTAGGCTAGGATTTTAGTGATTAGATGATGAAATAGTGAGAAATGATGTTACGATTACTTACCCAATGAGTTATGGAGGAAGGGAAGCTTGAGACTCTTCAATGGAGGGTGCAAAGGAAGGTTCGTGTGAGAAAAGTGTGAAATTCACGAAGTGGACTGTTCTTCTTTTAATTTAATTCACTGAAGTAGATTGGCCTACGCGATCACGACATAGGGGTTGCATTCGTGTTGAAGGGAAGAATGGGGCCATCTCGATCGCGATTGGGATCACGCGATCGCGAAGAAGGAAATTCAGGGGTCCTGGAACTTGGCTTACGCGAACGCCTGAGTAGGGATGCGTTCGCGATTGAGGAGGGACTGCAAGTACGCGAACGCGGTAGATTTTACGCAATCGCGAAGGAGGAGAAGCCCAAAGCTATGCGAACGCGGAAAGGGGTCCATGATAGCGAAGAAGGACTTAGCTGGACACCAAGAGCAGTGATTTATGAAATTTTCTAAGTGCAAAAACATCCCGAACCACCCCCAAAATCACTTCCGATCCCCCGGGTCCCCCAACCAACCACACATACTAACTCAATATCATTCTACGAACTTTCTCGGGTGATCAAATCGCCAAAGTAACATCAAAATAACATAATCAACCTCCAAAACTCATGATTTTCATTTCAAAGTTCAAAACTTCAAAATTTTTAATTTTTAGTCCGAAACACGTCAAATGACGTCCGTATTCAACCAAACTTTACATATAGCGCTTGTCACACCCCTTTTTTAACCAAATTCTACTAAATCCTCTTAAATTAATAAAAGAATTTTAGTAAAGCTGGAAAAAGGGGTTTTCAATTTTGAACGTGACAAAAATTTATTTCAAAAGAAAATAAACGCAGAGTCACCACCTGACATTGGTTTCGGTGTACCATGTCATCATTTTTCTTAAAATATTTTTTTCTTTTAAAATATTTTGGACTCTAAAACCAAGTCCGCACCAGAGAAAAAGGTAAAGGTTTCATTTGATTCAGGGAGAAGGTGTTAGGTACTCCCCAATTCCCGTGAAGGTCACGGTTGCGTACTCGATCAAGTTGGATATTAAAATATACGATTGAGGTAGAAAACATAGAAACGGAAAAGTGAACACAAAAGGCTCGAGGTCGTCCCCACCTAATGAAAGAAAAATAAAAGTGAAAAATAAAAATATTAAGAGTTCTACTTTCCGTCTCTAATTACAAATACTTCGAGGCATACCCCGGATAATAACATATACAAACTTTACGAGGCATACCCCGGATAAATTTAACTAGGGGACGATCTCTCGCCTTGAAACCAAACATCACAAAGATAGCATCACATCCAGAAAGAACAAGAAAGAAACGAGATATGCAATAAACTCAACGGAACAGAGAAAAATGAAACAAAGTTAAGGAGCTGTAGATAAAATATGATAAGAGCCATAACTTTTGTACCAATGAAATTCACATCTAGGCACCTCTTGAAGCCCCCCAATTCGACAATTACCCCCGATATAGGACAAATTACTCAAGAAACAATCTTAGTTATACTTGTTGCCTGGAAAATCAATCTCGCACATTGCATGACCTATTTTTAGAAGAAACAGAATCTCACTCCACACGGACACATTTTCACACATAAGCCATTTACAAAGTCAGGTAAACAATTCATATTCATGATCCTGTAAACACTCGAGGAAAATAAGCGGCCAGTTTCACCCTTGACAACCTAAAAGCTGGAATTTTTAGCAGACAATTAAGCTCACTTTTACACTTTACAGCTTCTCCTTACTCAGTGAAACGCCAATGCAACTTCTAATAAAATGGTACGAAGACAAACCAAAAAATCAAATGGTCATATTTCAAGCCACCTACCAGTTAACAAGTGTCCCAACTTCCCTTTTAATCGTGCAGACTCAATTTACCTAGCTCGCCTCAGGATTTACCAGACTCGAGACACAATTGATCATGCATGGAAACAATTCACGGATTCAAGTAAGCAACAGGAGAATCTATCACGTAACAATCAATGCAACAAAGTTTAGGGTTAATTAACACATGCCTAAAAAATCAGATTAACCTTTTACTTAGCTTGATACTTGGAACATTGACAGATCCCTTTTGTGTGGAAGCTCAGCCTAGCTGGATAATAAGGGAGGTTATTGATTAATAGAACCTTTGAGAGTTGAGTGTTCATATGACAACTAGTGACTGCTGCCTAGTACTTTGACCAAATCCAAAAACAAATCATGATTTCGCCCCGAAAATAATCCTTTGTGTCCTCTCGATTTTACTCAAACGGACAGTATGCTAGAAAGAATCACGGATAAGCGTATTCAAGCTTTACTGATGAGCACCAACAAATCCTTGATACCTGAGATAAGTAAAAAAATCGCAAACTTACAAGATCAGGAGGAGTCATGGTAAGGAAACATTTGGACCATCTGGTAACATCAATACTCATGCTAACATATAGATGTTCGAGCTAATGTACTCCCTTCATAATCCTAGCGCATCAACGAGACGAAAAACATAAACAAGGCACATTTAAAAGGATTCAAGTCAACTAAGGCTTAACAGTGATTCAAAATGTTTCTTGAATATTCAATGGGTCCAACAGAGGCAACGGGAAACAGAAAACACTTTTAGGAAATAGCTTTCAGCAAAGCGACTCGAATATACATTTCGTTTCACGCTCAAATTCAGCTAAAACATATAAAACAAAGGTTCAAACTGCCAGAGAAGTGCATCGCAAATTCACAAGCAAATTCATTTTCAGGAAATAGCTTTCAGCAAAGCGACTCGAATATACATTTCGTTTCACGCTCAAATTCAGCCAAAACATATATAACAAAGGTTCAACTGCCAAAGAAGTGCATTGCAAATTCACAAGTGAATTCGAACACAAATACAATCTCAAAACATTCATAACATTCACGTAGTTGTTAAACACTTTTAAAAAACCCTGCTCTTATCATACTTTGATCCAAACCAAAACAAAAATAAAGGGAAGGAGAAAGAACCTTAGATGACGAGATCGATTTCAATATATATCGCAGAAGGATGCAAATACAAGCTGACTCTGCAATTGAAACTTGAAATAAATGGCAGTGAAGCACTAGGAGCAACGAACCAGGAATAAAGCTCGAACGGCCAACTCGATCTCGTCTCAGTCAATCTCCATATAAAACCAAAACAGAAGAAGAAACTGAGTGTTTTTTTTTGAATTTTCTGAAAAGTTTCTTCCAAATGAAACAGAGGTTCAAACAAAACGAAACTCAAATTGTTTTTTTGTATTTTTTTTCTTTCGAATTTTTGATGCAGCGAGTAACAACAAAGAAAACTGATGATTTTTTAAATTTTCTTTTTCGTCAAATTTCTGGAAAAAAAGAAAAATGAATATGGAAACCTCAAGAACCCTAGTTTTTTCCCCCAAAAAAAAACCTATAAATTATGTCCAAGACCTCAAATATATACCCCCTATCAAAACTTCTCTCCTTCTTGCACAAGAAATCCCAAAAACCCTGGTCCCTCCTCCAATTGGAAAACCTTGTTCCCCTCAATGAAAATCCCCTCTTGCTCTTCTTTCTGGATTGTTCTAAGACAAATGGAAGACTAGGATTTAAAGTCTTCAAATCCTACGTCTACCATTAATCTGAATTCCATCCAAGGGAAACAAAAGCGCGTAAAGAGGGGGAAAAAATGGAATATCTTGTTCTGACAGAGGTCCTTATGATTGAGTGACGTGGAAGACGAGGCGAGGGGGACCATGTGGGTGGGATTGAGGTGGAGCTGGCATGGCTGAGGAGGGCAGAGATGGGCACCCATTTGGTGTTCTTTCTTTTAGGTTTAGGGTTTGTGAAGATTATAATATTTTTTTTTGTAAAAAAATATATTTTCTATAAATTTCAACCAGTTATCAATATACATCCGCTGTTCTTTTGGACTATAGAACAGTTCTCATATTTATAGTCTTCTAGCAATCATAACACTAACTCTTAATGTACAAGGATTTTCAAGAGGTACATTGAGGATAGCTATTCAAATGCTGTAAGGTAGGCATCCATTTTGGCTTCTTGAGTCCTGTGATGTGTATTTGAATTACAATCTGCCTTGCTCTGTTCATGGCTTCGATTTTCGACTGTCGAAACCTTCTGGCATTCCTTTCCATCCAAACATTGTATACAACTGCTGCGAACGCCACTCCCAGTATCATTTTTCTTGGGTTCCTGTTGTTTACCCTGTTAGTCACCCATTGCACTTCTATATCCCAGCTTTCTATCATTCTGGTAAAGTTCAGCCAATGTAGTATTCCTTGCCATAGCTTCCGGGAGTAAGAACATTCAAAGTATAGATGGTCATTTGGCTCTACAATGTCTCTCCCACATAGTACGCATGACTGATAAGTGTGGATACCCCATTTTGCTAGCCTGTCGACTGTGGCCAGTCTTCTATGCAGTGCCATCCATAGTATGAACTTCTGTTTTGCCAGCAACCCAGACACCATCAGTAGTAGTTTTTCCAAGTGACCTTGGGATATTGCGGAGTAGATTATATATATGCCTTCCTAATACTATAGGTCCCATTCTGTGTGCAAGATTGCATTGCTGCATTGTGAGTTGTCCACCAGTCCCTTGCTCCAATTAGCTTTCTGACTAGCCAGCTAGCTTGTTTTTGTATTTCCATGGTATGGATGTCCTTCTTCTTAATGTAGTGGCAGTGGATCCATTTGATCCAGAGTCTGTCTTGTTTCATCATTAATGCCCATAGCAGTTTAGTCAAGGCTGCTTTATTCCATCTCTCATATCAGATTATTTTCAATCCTCCAGCTGCCTGTGGTCTGCATACTGTTTCCCATTCTATTGGAGTCCCGTGGCTTGTTTCATGCCTGCCAGTCCATAGGTAGTTTCTGCAGATTGCATCCACCAGTTTGATAACTTTTTTTGGGATGAGAAATACCTGGGCCCAGTAGGTTAGCATTTCAAAGAGTACACTTTTGATGAGTTGAAGTCTGTCTACATAGGATAGGACTTTGGATGACCAGCATCTAATTCTATCCACTATTCTGTCAACTAATGGCATGCATTGTGTGATGGTGAGTTTTCTGGTTGAGAGGGGTACTCCCAGATATTTGAAGGGAATATGCCCTTCAGTCAGTTGGAATTCTGCCAACATTTTCTCTTTAACTTCCCTTGTAACACCTGCAATATACAATGAACTCTTCTCCACATTTGCTTGAAGGCCAGACATCTGTGAGAATTGTTCAAATTCTTTCAATATTAGTTTCATTGAGATCTTATCAGCTCTACAGCACAGTAATAGATCATCTGCAAAACATATATGAGTGAGTTGTAGTTTTGAGCATTTGGGATGGAAGTTGAAGTCTGGATTCCTGTTAAGCTTCTTCACAGATCTAGTGAGGTATTCCATAATAAGGACAAACAGATAGGGGGACGTTGGGTATCCCTGTCTTAGTCCTTTCCTTGCTGCAAATTTAGTGGTCAATCCTCCATTTATTAGGATAGGGTAGCTTGCTGTGGTAATACATTCCATGATAAGAGTTACCATCTTGTAAGGTATGCCAAATTCCAGCATTACTGCCTTCTGAAACACCCACTCAATAGAATCACAGGCTTTCCTGATGTCTACTTTGATGAGGCATCTAGGAGATACTGATTTTTGAGTATAAGCTTTTACCAGTTCATGAGCCATGATTACATTGTCTAGTATGTTTCTCCCCTCTATGAAAGCAGATTGTGAGTGCCCTACCAAATAGTCCACAACCAGCTTGAGTCTACTTGCAAGTAGCTTGGCAATGATTTTGTACAAAGTTGAGCAGCAGACAATTGGTCTGAACTCTTTGACATATATTAGATTTTTCACTTTTGGAATCAGTGTGATAGTTGTGCAGTTAATCTCTTTCAGTAGTTTACTAGTTTGAAAGAACTGTTGTATTGCTTGTATGACTTCCTTCCCCATAGTTGGCCAGAACTCTTTGAAGAATTCTGCTGGATAACCATCTATTCCAGGGGCCTTGTCATTTGGTAGTTGGGCCACTACTTGGTTAATCTCTTCCTCTGTGACTGGACTGAGAAGTTGCTGCTGTTGTTGTAGGGATAGACATGGTCCATCTCTTGCCACATTTATATCTATGCCTAGGAGTTGATCAGCTGATGTGCCCAGTAGTTGTTGAAAGAAGTGAGTGAATTCTGTTTGGATCTGTTGTGGTTCAGTGATCTTGATTTGGTTGTCATTGAAAATACTGCTCACCCTGTTTCTAGCATGCCTGGATTTCATGTAGGCATGGAATTATTTTGTATTATTATCTCCCAGTTGGATCCAAGTGGCTCTTGAATTTTGTCTCATTATTTGTTCTTGAGTTGCTTCCCACTTTTCAATATTCTCTAAGGCTGTCTTTTCTTCCTCAATAACCTCTGGGTTGAAGTAGTATTCATTCAGCTTTCCTTGTATTTCCTTCAACTCTTCCCTTAGTTGTTGCAATTTATTATCAACAGATGAGTGGTCCTGATGGATGGTTCTGGTAGCTAGTTCAATTTTCTTTAGTTTGCACCAGATAGAGTACATGGTGTAGCCTTTGATCTGTTAATTCCATATTATGTGGACTGCTTCCTTATATTCTGGTTGGTGCATAACTGTTGAGAGTAACCTGTATGGTCTTTTCACTTTGAGTTTAGTGATCTCAGTGTCAATCAGTATGGGAGTGTGGTATGAACATCCAGGTAGCAGGTAGATTGCTTCCAATCCAGTGTATGAATTAAACCATTCTGCATTACCAAATGCCCAGTCTATATGGCTATAGACTCTGGCTTCAGCTTCCCTTTTGTTGCTCCATGAGAAATTGTTCCCTCTTTTGGTGATCTTCCCTATTCCAATGTCATCAATACATTTTTGGAAATCAGATGTTTCAGATGGATGCACTGGCTATCCATTTATTCTATCCTCCACACACAGCTCACTATTGAAGTCACCCATTATAAGCCAAGGGCCATTGTGGTTAACATTTCTCAAGTTCCTCCATAGTGGTGCTCTGTGTTGTGCAGTGTTTAGGCCATATACAAATGTGATATAACTAGCAAAAGTTGAATTTTTGTCTGTTACCTGACAGTGGATCATCTGATCAATGCTTTCTAGAATATCAACCTGGACATTGAATTTTTTTCACAGTATCCATATCCTTCCATTAGGAGCATATGCATAGTTTTGTATTTGCCATTCTCTTCCCAGTTTCTTATAGATTGCCTGTGAGTTGTGTTGCTTGACTCTTGTTTCTAGGCAAGCTCTTATATCTACTTTATTTGTTTTCAGAAATTTTACTAACTCCCTCTATTTAGAGGACTTGTTTAGTCCTCTAATGTTCCATGATACAATGATCATGAGGAAGTAGTGGTTGAGGTGCCTCCTGGCTGCATTGCACCTGATTCTGATTTGCAATTTTCCTTCTGCTGGTTGTCATCACGGGGCTCCTTGGTAGCTAGTATTTCATATGTATTCCTCCTGGCCAATACATCATAGTGGATTTCATTGTGCTTTGTTTTGTTCTTTGGATCTTGGATAGTTGCAATCTGTTTGCCTTTATTATTTCTTTGTAATTCCACTGAGGGTAGCTCTGTTTGTTTTTCATTCTGGTGCTCAGGCAGATGTTCCTCAGTTACAGCTTTAGGCTGCCACTGCATTTTTGTGTGCTTCTTTTTCCTCTTTCTCTGCTTTTGTACCTCTTAATTGTGATGCTCCTCTTTCTGGCAATCTCCCTTTTTGTGCCCAAAGGAGTTACATTCCAGACAGAAAGTGGGCTTCCATTCGAATTCCACATTTTGCAGCCAGCTTCTTCCATCTGGTATCTCTATATAGAAATTCTCAGGTAGAGGCAGTGTTTTATCTACTTCCAGTAGGATTCTATCATAGGAAATTCTTTCGCACATAGCAGTTAACCTGTCAGTACATATAGGTCTTCCTATCAAACTAGCTATTCTGCTTAAATTCTCTTCAGCCTAGCATTGAATTGGCAACCCAGGGAAGTTAATCCAGATGGGAATAATCCTCATCGACTCATTTTGAATCTGGAAATTAGGGTCCCAGTCTTTCTGTACCATAGGTCTGCTATTAAAAGTATATGGCCCTTGTTGCATAATTAGGCTCTAATCTTCCGTAGATTCAAATTTAAAAATAAAATAGCCATCATCATGCAGCAACACTGTAGGCATTGAGACATCCTTCCAAACTCCATAAAATTTTTTTAGCATTTCTTTAAAAGAAGGGTTACCTCCGATTACATATCCTATCGATGCATTCCTCCATTTCTAGAACTGAATCTCTAACTCCTGCGGGTTCAATTTTGCTATTTTTACTCCATCTTTAACCATCTGAGGGTAAAACTTGAGCTGCATGCCCTGTTTTTGAACTCTATTTTCTTTGACTACCTCAGCCGATGTTTGTTTCTGGGATCCGCTGGAGTATGTGAGTTTCCTAGCCGTTGGTGTTACTTCTGTTTCATCTTTCTCCGATGGGAGTTGCATGACTGTAGGAGCACTACCCATACCTGTAAACCAGTGTAATAGGGGAATTGGGGTCAGCTCCTGTGGGATTCCATTTTCTGGGATGATCAATCTCGTCATATTTCAGTGCGAGGGTGGTTGTGGTTGGTGGCGATGGCGTCCGGCGGTGGTAGCGGCTCGCTTACCTTTTCGCCAGAGTTTCTCTCTCCTCCCCAATTTCGTGTCAAAGGCCGCGAAGATTATGTTTTTATGTTGTGATGAGGAGTAATATGGGCTGTCGGATCAATTAGGATAGAATGATGAGATTAAAAGAAGGAAATGGGGCGGGTCGGCGGGTCAGGGTATTGGGGAGATGGGCTGTCCAAAATTGGGCCTATTCTTGGCCAAAATTGGGCCAGAATTTTGGGATATCTTAATTCTTTTAATCCCATAAACCTTTAACACACTTTTTTTTAACAAAATAAATTAAAATATACTTATAAATATTAATTCTAATTTGTTAAAGTAAACAATACGAATCTATATATTTTATATAAATTATCATACTCAAACTAAAGTGAAAATCATGGTAAAAAATATTAATAACCTAGACTAGATAGAATAGGATAGAACATGAAACTATTTTTGGTATTTTTGTATTATTATTTTTGTATATTTTCCAATATTTTACTAGAAGAAAAAATATAGAAACCACGTAAAACTTATCATAATACTAATATAAAAGTACTAATGAAATTAAATAAATAAAAACGAAAAACAAACATATCTAATGCGATAAATTGAACTTTTCTTTATTTTCCTTTTTTCTCTTTTTTTTTATAATTTGAAATTAAAAATAAAATAGGCTGAAATTATATAAGAACTCAAATAAATATTTTAAAACATAAAAATAGTAAAACTAACTTTAAAACTAGGCGAGTCAAAAATTACACGTCTACAGTTGCCCCTCTTTGACGAGAAACACAAAGTGTTTTTAGACAAGAACAACAAGATATGTTTTTGACTCGATCCCTGTTTAGAGAAACAAAACTAAAAAGAAAGAGAATGTGACTGTGCCCAAGTATATGAACTGCCTACATATCCTTGGCTAAAAGAAACCAAGCCACGTGTAGTTCGAAGGTGAGAAGAAAGATGAAGTACCGAAGTGGAGAGTCGAGTCAAGTGCCGTCGAGGTTCCAGTTCACGGTTCCTGCCATTACATTAAAAATAAAAGGAAAAATTACAGCAAAATTAAAAGAAAATACAAGATCCTATCTATTTTCTTGTCTTGAAACATCATTGAATCTCTACTTGAACTTCAAAATGCAACTGAAAAATGGACCCTGCTTTTCAAGCGGGCTCCTGATGCTTCTTGAATTTATGAGTTGAGGTAGCTCTGAAATTAATCCCCTCGTTCTCCAGGTGGGCGCCTGATTGCAAAAACTTGAAATGTATTCCCTCGTTATCTAGGTGGACGCCTGATTGTAAAGACTTGAAATGTATTCCCTTGTTATCCAGGTGGGCGCCGGATTGCTAAAACTAGAAATGTATTCCCTCGTTATCCAGGTGGGCACCTGATTGCCAAAACTTGAAATGTATTCCCTCGTTATCCAGGTGGGCGCCTGATTGCAAAAACTCGAAATGTATTCCCTCGTTATCGAGGTTGGCACCTGATTGCAAAAACTCGAAATGTATTCTCTCGTAATCCAGGTGGGCGCCTGATTTCCAAAACTTGACATGTATTCCCTTGTTATCCAGGTGGGCGCCTGAGTGAAAAAACTTGAAAAGTATACCCTTGTTAACCAGGTGGGCGCCTTATTGCGAAAACTTAAAATGTATTCCCTCGTTATCCAGGTGGGCGCCTGATTGCAAAAACTTGAAATGTATTCCATCGTTATCCAGGTGGGCGCCTGATTATAAAGACTTGATATGTTTTTCCTCGTTATCCAGGTGGGCTCCTACGTGCAAAAACTTGAAAAGTATTCCCTAGTTATCCAGGTGGGCACCTGATTGCGAAAACTTGAAATGTATTCCCTCATTATCCAGGTGGGCGCCTGATTGTAAAGACTAGAAATGTATTCCCTCATTATCTAGGTGGGCGCCTGATTGTAAAGACTTGAAATGTATTCCCTCGTTATCCAGGTGAGCGCCTTATGCAAAAACTTAAAATGTATTCCCTCGTTATCCCGGTGGGCGCCTGATTTCCATAACTTGAAAATTATTCCCTCGCTATCTAGGTGGGCGCCTGATTGCGAAAACTTGAAACTTATTCCCTCGTTATCCAGGTGAGCGCCTGATTGCAAAAACTTGAATCTTATTCCCTCATTATGCAGGTGGGTCCCGAGAATTTAAAAAACTAAATCCCATTATCCAGGAGGGCCCTGAGAATTTTAAAAACTAAATCCCATTATCCAGGAGGGTTCTGAGAATTTTGGTAACTAAATCCCATTATCCAGGTGGATCCTAAGAATTTTGGAAACTAAATCTCATTATCCAGGTGGGTCCTGAGAATTTTGGAAACTAAATCCCATTATCCAGGCGGGTCCTGAGAATTTTCAAAACTAAATCCCATTATCCAGGAGGGTCCTGAGAATTTTAAAAACTTAATCCCATTATCCGGGAAGGTCCTGAGAATTTGGAAAACTAAATCCCAATATCCAGGCGTGTCCTGAGAAATTTAAAAACTAAATCCCATTATCTAGGCGGGTCCTGAGAATTTTAAGAACTAAATCCCATTATCTAGGGGGGTCCTGAGAATTTTAAAACTAAATCCCATTATCCATGAGGGTCCTGAGAATTTTGGAAATTAAATCCTATTGTCCAGGTGGGTCCTGAGAATTTTAAAAACTAAATCCCATTATCCAGGAGGGTTCTGAGAATTTTAAAAACTAAATCCCATTATCCAGGAGGGTCTTGGGATATTTTTGGAAACTAAATCTCATTATCCAGGCGGGTCCTGAGAATTTTGGAAACTAAATCCCATTATCCAGGCTGGTCCTGAGAACTAAAACGAACTTACATGAGACACACTCTCATCTTGGAAGATTCTGAATAGAATTTCTTGCTCCTTGAACCATGCTTTTCCATGGGAGGTCCTTGTGGACTTAAAAACTTCTTGCCCCTAATTCAGACAAGTAAAATCTTGTTAGTTTGAAATGTGGTGGTTAGTTTGCTGCATCATTGTTGAGCGTCCGCTTCCGCCACTGCCATGCCTTGTTTTGATTAGCTGCTTTGGGCTAGCAAGAAGTTGTTTGATCTTTTGACTGCCACTAGACCACGAAACCTCTGCATGACCTGAGTCCCTCACACTTACTTGTAGCATTGTATTTTTATTTAGAAAGTTGCTGAATCCTTGTATTTCTTCAACATTCAAGATTCACCTGATTGCCTGAACCTCAATTATCACCAAATCTCTTATTGTGAATCACGTCAATTTGGATGTGCCTGACCAGAATCCGCTTTGTGCACTTTAGAAGCTGGTAGTAGGCTTGGAAATCATTTCCTACTTGTTTAACAAAGGCTAACCAGGAAGAAACTTGTAAAGATAGACTCAAGGTGTAAAACGAAATGATTTTGAACAAAAGGAACAAATGAAAATTTGGGACACAGACGATTATGTGAAGAAGAATGAGAAATAAAGGACTTATTTGAGGGAAGTAGCCAGCTCCAATGATCATGCCATGTATTTTGGACTGATCAGCCTAATCTGTCCAAACAGTCATATTTTCAGTTCATGCCATGTCTTCATACTTCAAAACCGGGCTTTCACTGATTCGATTTCTCTGTAAAGTTATGAGCCTCATTCGACTTGTAGTGCCCTAAAAGGGTTTTCACCGACAAGCCTCTCTCATCTCACCATCGCCTTATGGTGCCCGAGGTTTTTCACCAATAAGACTCTATCATTTTAAATTTTCTCTCAGCTTATCATCGCCTTACTGTGCCTGCGAGGGTTTTCACCAATAAGACTCTATCCTTTTAAATTTTCTCTCTTGCACCCATGAACAAAGTGTTACCCATGATGTAAATCATACCTCTATCTCTCTTGACCCGACATCCTCAAAAATTGATCGGAAGGTCTTTCTTTGGACCGTAATATAGGCTTCTGGACGGGGTTAGAAAGAATAGATAGTATGAAGGCTCAAAATAATTTAAGATGAAAAGGGGTTATAATTACAACTTTTGGAATCAGTCCTTTTGGCAAAACTAAAACTTCTGCCCCAGTTTCTTTGGGTCTGGGGAATTTTTAATTTTTATTGTGATGGGACCGAATCGTAAGGCTGCCCACGAATCCTTAAAAGGAATCAGGTCGAACGTAGTTCAAAGGACAAAGTTGTTTCTCTTTTTTTTCCTCTTTTGGTACTTTTTTTTTCTTTTCTTTTTTTCTTTTCTTTTTTTCTTTTTTTTGATTTTCTTTTTTCTTTTTTTCATTTTTCTTATTTTCACTCATTCATCATCATGTTTATTCTTTACTTCTGTTGTTGATTCCAAAAGAGTGGTATGAAGGAAAATAAATAAGGCTAAAAAAGGGTAGCAAAGGATGAAAGTGTTTAGGTAGCTGAATAAAATGCCTTCGTCATTTCAACTTTGAATATGCCAGGTATAAAATACAACTGAAGGTAAGCAAGAAAATCATGCATAGTACCTCTTAAATGCATTAGAATTGATGGCCATATCTGCACATTTGCCTTCTATGTCTGTTAAATACAAAGCACCATTGGGCAATACTCATGTCACAATGAATGGCCCCTGCCAGTTCGGGGCGAACTTCCTTGTGATGTATATTTGTGTGGTAACACCTTGTGGTGGAAGTTGAGGAACTTGTAGTTGAAAGAGCTTGGAAATGGAAATAATGTGGAACAGTGGAAATGGAAATAATGTGGAACAACGTGTGTGATTCGTTGTGAACAACTGTTGTGGTAACCCAAATTGTGTACCAATTTGATGAACATGAGGAAATTGTTGTTGCTAGTTGTGGAATTACAATATCCTTGTCGTGGATCTATTTTAACAATGTGCCATAGTTGATTTCTTGTATTTGTTGTTGTGTTGTATGCTGTTTGTGAACCGAAATTGTCAGGCGGGGTCAGGTTGCGCGCCGCAACACGGTGAAATAAGGTGTGGGTTGGGGTGATAAGGGTGGAAGAGGCAATAAGGGTGGAAAATGTGATCCAATATCACTATTAGTATGAATATAAATCATGAAATGATAAATGTGGAATTGTGAAAGGAGACAGCATGAGAGTTTGTAACCTGTGGGGCACTGATTGCCCCTTTGTTTGACTAATTGTATCATTTCCTGTGAAATGTTTAGTTGTTGCTCCATGGTTGTACTATTGTTGTTCAGTTTCATACTTGTGTATGCATTTTGGCTTTAGTTTACTTGGGACAGAGTTTGTTCACACATGCCAGTACAATTCAAATGTACTGACGTCCCTTTTGCGGGGGTGCTACATTCGTGTTATGATTGTAGGTGGATCTGTGGCAGGCACTTAAGTCCACAGTCCGTAGCTCCTCCTCCCTTCTATCAGCTGTGTACATATTGGTGAGCCTCTTTCCTTCTGGGGCCCTGCGTCGTTCAGGCCACCTCTGTTGTTGTAATAATAGTTTTGTGATGCCATTGCAAAGATATAGCCAGGGCCTTGTCGATGGAAAAGTGTTGTATTATTGTTCTCTTAGAGGCTCTGTAGATAGTGGTATATTGGTTAGAACTTATGTATATAGGTGTATGTTTTGGGCGCTGTAAGTTGTAAAAGATGTTCCCTATTAATCATAATGTGGGTTTTGTAAAAGATGTTCCCCGTTAATCATAATGTGTGCTTATAAAAGAGAATTTCTATTATCTTTCAATTGGTTTTGGTATCTGTTGGCTAATTAACAATGAATAATGTGGGGCAACGCATGGGGAATAGGAAAGGCACCCAGGTCCACTCGACCGAGGATACCCGATTGAGTGCCGATCATGTCACTCAGGTTTGGGGCGTGACATTCACGCCATACATAAACCAAAGATGGCAGAAAATGACGCAAGAATGAAAGCAATAGCAGGCGTCACAGCTAATCTCATAGGTCCTCTCAACGAGGCCAGTAGAGAGAACATCTTGAGTAAAACACCTGGTAGTGCACCAAATGGAGAGATATCGCCCTCTGTATCTGAAGATCTGACAATCTTGCACGAAAAAGGAGCCTTTACATCTGTAGTCAAAGAAACACCACGTCCGGTGGTCAAGAAGCTACTAGAGGAGTGGTTGATGAATACCTTAGGTAGCTTTCTTGAAAAGTCACCCCATAGCCATATCATAAATCCATCAGTGGAAGACGTCGTCGCTACCACCGGTGAACCCGATATTGTACGAGCAAAAAACACCCACATCAATGTCTTGTCCAACGATGGTGCACTCGCGGCCATCTTTAAGAAGATGGAAGAAATGGAGAATGAGAACAAAGAATTTCATGAACAAATGAAAGAGCACCAAGAAAGAGTGGACAAAATCCCTGGCACTCCGAAGGTGCTGCCAAAATACGAAGTAGGAAGGTTCGTCGAACAGCCGTAAAACGAGGAGGCTGCCCCTCACCCAATCCCGAAAACCTTCAAAATGCCGCCCTACTTGAGGATATATGATGGGACTGCAGATCCCGAGGATCACCTAATTCATTATGTGACCGCTGTAAGGGGCAATGCTTTGTCAAAAGAGCAAGTACCATCCGTACTCCTGAAAATGCTTAGAGAAACAGTGACAGTAGGAGCACTAACATGGTACTCACAACTACCAGCAGGACAATATCGACATTCGAAAAGATGGCAAATAAGTTCGCCACTGCCCATGCAGGAGCAAAAAAGCAGAAGCCAGGGTCAACGACATCTTTGTTGTCAGGAAAACCGTGGGAGAGGGGCTCAGGGACGTCCTGGCTAGATTCAACAGGGTAAGAATGAGTCTACCAAATGTATCAGAAGGCATGGCTCTCGCAACTTTCCAAAACGGGCTGAATAGAGATGGTTCAAGGGCGACCAACAATCTGCTGAGTCAACTCATGAAATATCCCCCACCACATAGGA
Source organism: Nicotiana benthamiana (assembly GCA_034376525.1). NCBI lineage: Eukaryota > Viridiplantae > Streptophyta > Magnoliopsida > Solanales > Solanaceae > Nicotiana > Nicotiana benthamiana. The sequence continues at coordinate 79,075,713 of CM067335.1, forward strand.
AGAGATCCACAATGCTGACTATGCCGAAGTATGAGCGAATGAGAAAGATCTCAACGAGTTGACCCAACGGGTAACAACAACACAATCAGAAGCAAGAAGGATCGATGCAACGACTGGCGATGGGAAAAACTCCCGCGCTTCAACAAAGAAAGGCATCAACCCTACGTCAGATCCTTTCACCCACCGCCTCCAAGGAACACAGAGGCATTGCAACGACATGTCACTCCACTTCGGAACGAAAGAGGTATGCCTCCTTAATTGTCTGCACATAACCTTTGCATGTCTTCTTTAGAAATAGTGTATGCACTGGAGAAACTGGGCACCAAGGTGCAGTGGCCGCCGAATATGAAATCAGATCCTACGGTGAGAAGGTCGAACATCCAGTACAAATTACATCAGGAAAGAGGACACAAAACCGAAGACCGTGTAGGTCTACGACAAGAGGTAGTCAGGTTGCTAAACCAAGGATACCTGAGGGAGATGCTCAGTGACAAAGGAAACACTAACTTCGAACGAGGGCGGGACCAACCCTAAGGGCCGGCGAAACTACCTTCGCCAATACACACCATAAACATGATCGTCGGAGGAGGGTACAATTCAGCAATCAACCACGTAACTTTCACCACCACACACAAATTGAAACCAAAAGTCTCCCATAAACAATATGACAACTTAGAAGATAGTATCACCTTCGATAAGTATGATGCCGATGGTTTGTCTTTTCCTCATTATGATGCTTTAGTCATAAATTTACGTATTGCCGATGCTAATGTTAAGATAATCATGGTCGGCGATGAAAGCGGCGCTTGTATTATCCATCTGAGAGTCCTTGCACAAATGAAACTCAAAGATAAGATAATATCGCGTTGCAAAACACTAATGTGTTTTAACAATGCAGTAGACTGGACCTGCAGGGAGATATCATTGTTGGTTTTAGCGGGGGTAGTCACACTGGAAACCACTTTCCACGTCATGAACCAGGATACGGCCAACAATGCCATCATAGGACGCCCTTGGATACATGCTATGCGATCCCCTCAAGTTTCTACCAAGTAATCAAGTTCCCCACCCATGGGGAATATTTAGCATTTGGGGCGAGCCACGCACCGCACAAGAATGCTACCCAATTTCTCAAGACTGTGCCCACACCAAGCAGTTGAAAGGAGCTAGTGCGAAAGCATATCAACTAGCTATATCAGGGACTAAGGTTGACTCGACAATAGAAGCCATCAAAGATCCAGACACCGTAGAAGCCTACAAAGCAACAATAGAGGATATCAACCCAGTCCAACTAGACAGCATCGACCACACAAAGAAAGCCTACATCGGGCACAGCCTCTGCGACCAAAGTAAGTACCATAAATTTCTAACTAACCATGTAGATTTATTTGCCTTCTCTCATTCAGATATGCCGGGAATCCCTAAAAGCATCGCCACTCACAAGCTAAACGTCGATCCACTGTACCTGCCCATATGGAAAATTAGAACGAAGTTCAATGCCACAATCAATGAGGCGGTCAGTGAAAAAGTAGATAAGTTACTAGCTAACATGCTCGTCAAAGAATCGAAGTACCCCAGTGGGTCGCCAATGTCGTCATGGTCAAAAAGAAAAAATGGGAAATGGAGAATGCGCGTGGATTTCACTAACCTCAACAAGGCATGCCCGAAAGATTTATTCCCATTACCTTACATCGACCAGTTGATAGACGCCACCGTAGAGAATGAACTGCTAAGCTTCCTAGATGCCTACTCTGACTACAACTAGATCATGATGGCCGAGGAGGACCAGGAAAAAACAACTATTATCACCCACCAAGGGATGTACTACTATAAGGTAATGCCTTTCGAACTAAAAACTGTGGGGCAACGTATCAGAGACTAGTTATCAAAATGTTCAAGGAACAACTCGGCAAGACCATGGAGGTCTACATCGACGATATGCTAGTAAAATTGGCAAAGAAAGACGACTACATCAACCATATGAAAGAAGCCTTCGAAATACTGAGACGATATGGGATGAAGTTGAACTTGAAAAAGTGCACCTTCGATGTGGCCTCGGGAAAATTTTTGGGTTTCCTCATATCACAACGTGGTATTAAAGTCAACCTGGAAAATATCAAGGCAATAGACCCAATACGTGAGACTTCGAATAGCAAAAAGCAAGCACAAAAGCTAACGGGATGAATAGCCCCCCTATCCAGGTTCATCTCACGGTCCTCCGACAGGTGCCGCAAGTTTTTCAACGCGTTGAGAAAAGATCACAGATTGCAGTAGAACAAGGAATGCGTCGAGGCCTTGAGGAAATTAAAAGCATACTTATCTTCGCCACCGTTGCTAGTCAAAGCCAACCCAGGTAAATCTCTGATGGTATATCTGGCGGTGTCTGAAGTTGCCTTCAATGCATTCTTGGTTTGCAAAAATAAAGGTACGCATTATTCTATTTATTATATTAGCAAAACCGTATTGGATGCCGAAACACGGTACCCACACCTTGAGAAGTTAGCCTTATCACTGGTAGTAGCTTCATGAAAGCTTAGACCGTATTTTCAGTGCCAACCCATAAAAGTAATAATGACATTCCCCATAAGAAGCATCCTAAATAAGCCTAAACTGCCGGAAAGGCTCGCCAAATGGGCTATAGAGCTCAGCGAGCATGACATACTTATCACCCAAGAAACGCCATCAAGTCACAGGTACTTTTTGACTTCGTTGCAGACTTCAGCACAGAGATATTGCCAGAGGCGGAGTTGGAGGCCATTCGTGCCTCCCGCAGCACCGACCTTTGGACCCTCTACACCGACGGTGCTGCTAATGCCTCAGAATCAGGACTGGGACTCGTTCTAAAAGTCCCTACAGGTAATGTAATTTGTCAGTCCATACAATGCCCCGAGGTGACTAACAATGAGGCCGAGTATGATGTTGTGATTGCAGGTATGAAGTTAGCCATCAAATACGGGGCTCGATGACTCATCCTCCATTACGATTCCCAACTCGTAGTGTACAAGGTCACAGGACTTACAAAATCAAGGAACAGAGACTACAAAAATACCAATCAGAAATCCAAAAATTGATACCTAAGTTCGACGAGTGCCGTCTTGAGCGAATTCCTCGGGCGAAAAATGTCCAAGTAGACAGCTTAGCAAAACTGGCAGCAACCACCAAAAATATCAACAGGGAGAGCGCAGTCACCCTCGTCCATTCAACCATCGATCACGTTGAGGTACTCTATTTAAATTTGACTTGGGACTGAGGCAACGAGTTAATATCCTAACGACAGGATGGGACACTCCCACCCGACAAAAAAGAAGCCAAGAAGCTTCGCGTACAAGTCGCCTGATACTGCCTGATAAACCACGACCTCCACAAAAGGATGTTTGGCGGATCCCTTACCAAGTGCCTAGGGCTGCACCAAACGAGGCAAGTACTCGAAGAGAAGCACTAGGGTCACTGTGGTGCCCATACAGGTTATCGTTCCCTCATCCATTGCATCATCTGAGCTGGCTATCAACAGAGTACATTCGCAGGTACGGACAATGCCAAACGTTCGCCCCCCATGATACATCAACCAGGAGAGACCCTCCATTCAGTAACCTCACCTTGGCCCTTCATCAAGTAGGGAATGGACATAATCGGTCCCCTACCATCGGGTCGAGGAAAGGTACGATTTCTGTTAGTTTTAGCAAACTATTTCTCCAAGTGGGTGGAAGAAGGTGCGTATACCTAGATACGCGAACAAGAAGTCATCACTTTCATATGGAAGAACATCATATGCCACTTCGGCATCCCCAACGAAATCAGCTGCGACAATGGAACCCAATTCATTGGCAAAAAGACAGCTGAGTTCTTCAAAAAATGGAACATCAATACTCTCCACACCATATCACCCCGCCGCCAATGGTTAAGTAGAATCTTCCAACAAAACGATACTGAACATACTGAAAAAGAAAACTCGAAAAGCCAAAGGGTTGTATCCTGAACTACTATCGGGAGTGTTATGGGCGCACCGGACCACGCCCAAATACACTATGAGAGAAATATCATACTCACTGGTCTACGAAACCAAAGCGGTCATATCCGTCAAAATCGGAGAACCAATCCTAAGGTATCACATACCAGAGGAGCAGATAAAAACACAAATAGACTTCAAGACCTCGACTAGGCCGAAGAAAGAAGGGACATGGCCCACATAAGATTAGAAGCTCAAAATGAATAGGTCGAAAGGTATTACAACAAAAAATCCAAAATAAAACCATTCAAAGTGGGTGATTACGTCCTCAAAGCCAAAATGTTGGCATCAAATGACACAAGCAAAGGAAAATTGGGCACCAATTGGGATGGACCATACAAAATCACAGCAGGGGCACACAAAGGAGCATTCCAGTTGGAACAATGGAAGGAAAAACACTCCAAAACAACTGGAACGTCGTCCACCTAGAGTACTTCCATTTTTTAAAGGTGTCTTCCGAGTCAGACTCTTTTTCCCTTACCCGAGTTTTGCCCTAACTGGGTTTTCTCGGGGAGGTTTTGAACAAGGCGGCGGAAGGGACACATGGGGGGTATCTGAGGATAAGTTTATCATATCATCCACTATACACATTCTCCGAGCCGATAAGGCCACCATCTCCCATATGTAAACGGCTAAGGCCACCATCTCCATTTTGTAAAGGGCTAAGGCAATCATCTCTATTATGTAGACGGCTCAGGCCACCATCTCCATTGTGTAAACGGTTGAGGCTATCATCTCCATTGTCTAAACGGCTAAGGCTACCGTCATTAAGTGTCGACCCTGCTCGACGATGATGATAACACTTCAATGACAGTTGAAGTCACATCCTACTGGCTAAGGCCATCGCCATTAAATGTTGACCCTACTCGAAGACGACGGATAACACTTCGACGGAAGTTGAAGTTACATCCTACTGGCTAAGGCCACTACCATTAAACGTCGACCCTTCTCGATGACGACTGATAACACTTCGATAACAGTTGAAGTTATATCCTACTGGGTAAGGCCATCAGCATTAAACGTCGACCCTGCTCGACGACAATGAATAACACTTCGACAATAATTGAAGTTACATCCTACTGGCTAAGGCTATCACCATCAAACGTCGCGCCTATTCGACGATGATGGATAACACTTCAAAGAAAGTTGAAGTTACATCTTATCGAATAAGGCCATCGCCATTAAACGTCGACCCTGCTCGTCGATGACAGATACCAATTCGACGATAATTGAAGTTACATCCTACTGGGTAAGGCCATCGCCATTAAATGTCGACCCTGTTCTACGATGACGGATAACAATTTGATGACAATTGAAGTTACATCCTACTGGACAAGGCCATCGCCATCAAACGTCGACCATATTCGATGACAAGGGATAAAACTTCGACGATAGTCAAAGTTACATTCTATCGGCTAAGGCATCGCCATTAAACGTCGTCCTAGCTCGACGATGACAGATAACACTTAGACGACAGTTGAAGTTACATCCTATTGGGCAAGGCTATTGCTATTAAATATCAACCTAGTTTGACAACGACGGATGACACTTTGATGATAGTCAAAGTTATACTTCTTCGGCAAAGGCCATCGCCATTAAGTCTCGACCAAGCTCGATTATGACGAACAACGTTCAAACAACGGTCAAAATTTCGTCTTATTTATTCACTAAGGTCGGGTTTTGACTTGTCTATGAATATCAACTCTATAGTGATAAAGTTCCGAAAAATAAAGAATAACACCAAAAATATGATTCATATATCATGGAAAAAAGATATATACATTTGGTCCTGCAAAGGGCCCCCATTACACTCTACAAAAAACATATACAAATTTTAAGGAGCCTCGCCATCTTTACCGTCGGCCCCCGTCTGTTTGCCACCTCGACCATCGCCATCAAAGCAGTAAGCTTCAGTGTACCAGGAGTCGGAATCCAGCCAGTTGACATCCTCCGAAGCATAGCCCTCCGGCCAGGGGAGTCAGAACTGTACCCATAGACTGCTCGAGCGGCATGACCCTCTCGCTACTGCTTCTGAACCTCATCCTCTGTGGCATGACCCACAACAAGAAGTTTCTTGTATACATCCAGTCTGGCCTATTCAGAAACCCAAATCTCGTGCGTTTCACGACGTGCATCCTCATCAAGCAAAACTCGGGAAGAAAAAGGCCGAGACGTGTCCCTAGGCCATTGTAGGATAGTCCGTCAAAGAATGTCAATCTCTGCCACTTTGGCTTTAAGTTCGGCGGTCAAGGTTGCAACCCTACGGTGCAAATCGACAACCTCTTCCACCACCCCATGACTAAGTTCCAACTCTTCTTCCCTTGATTTGAGGAGTGATTCCAGATCACTATTATGAGCAACATCCTTCACCAACTCCTCATCTGTCTTCTCCAGCTCGGCCACCCTACGCTCTAATTGCACCTCCTTCTGCTCAAGAGCTTCCTGGAACACCCAAAATTTGGGGTCCTGTTTGAAGAGGTCCACCCCCGCCTGATGCTTGGAGCGGCCCATCTTATACTTCTTCACCATTTTATTAAAAATGGTCGCTTTTTTCTGCTCGCGACGCCACCTCTCCACCTCCAAAACAAGGGCCTAAGGAGAAAACATGAGTTAGTACACATCAAAGCTAACCTCACAACATGCAAAAGCGAAGACGTTTACATGTAAAGTCATGCCGGCAGCCCTTCGAGATAACTCCGCATCGCTGACAGATTTTAGCATTTCATGCTCGGGGCAGAACATAGCAAGGCCATCTTTGTTGCTTGCTCTCTATGCTATGATAAATTATAAGCCCCCGGGATCACGATTCGATGGTCGTACCCATACGCCGTCATCCCTACATGCATAGGACCTTCCGCCAGCTTGTCTATATCTTCTTGGGCAATCTCAGGGTCTGATCCCTTAGCGTCCCCACCAATGATGGACGTCGAGCCGCCCTCAATAGCTCAAACTGAGCTGGTATTGGAAACATCATTCGCCTGATAGGCCGGTCTCTCCAAACGAATAGCATCGGCCATGAAGGCAGGTCTAAGTGTTTGACGAGGTACGTTACACCTCTCATCCCCAGTCGTAACTGCCCTGCCTGTTTCAAGCCTCTACCTTTTTCTCTCTTCGGGATCCTCACCCTCGGAAGGCTCATCCACAGGCTGTAGAGATGGTGTCTATGGTGTCACTTCATTCGTAGCCGCCTTCACATGCACAACCTCTTGTAAAGGAACTACGGGAACACCCTCACTGACGGATGCGTAAAGTATCTCCTGAGCTTTCGGGCTGGTATCTGATCGAACATGGATAGATGCCATTGCCTTCCTTTTGGGAACGTTGCGACATGTGGACACAAATAGTTCAGTTGATGAAGTTCGTGGAAGCAAGCGACTAAAGTCCAAAAATTACCTGAAGGGCCTACGGGGCCGTAGCGTTGAAGAAAGGCGGACCATGTATGGGTTTCTTCAGCGTAAGGTAGCAAACCGGCTACCCATTGCTTGATACTCGTGATGAACTGGGGTGTGCGAGCTATTGCTGCAAGATAAAAAAATCATCATCATAACGATGGTACGACCAGAACCGATGAGGTCACGTATGACAATGAATTCGACTAATGAAAATGCTAACGTTTTGACTTACACCTCACTGGGAACCCCGCAGGGTCAGACACCAGGTGGTTAGTTTTGATAAAGAAGTACATACGCCAATAACTGCGGTTAGTTAAGTCATCGGTCCTAACGACCAACCCCTTAAAGCCATGTCTCTTCAGGTGCAACATGGTACCCCTTACAAAACTGGCGCTGAATGACGGCAAAAGGTGGTGAACAGAGACCTCTCACCTAGCCAGCTCTGCGTATGTAGACATTATCCTACATAGTTTTAATATGTACAGAGAAAGTTGAGATGGTCACATATTGTAAAAGCAGCAAAGATCCTCTGCCAAAGAAAAGATGAGAAGGCCATAACCGATTAAAAAGGGATATTCGTAAAATGTGCAATATCGCAGTCTGTGGACGTTCGCATAGTCCGATCCCGCTAGGACCATCTCCATATGAGCAGGAATACCAAACGATGAGAGAAGACCATCTAAGTGGTCCTGCATCAATTCAGAATTCTTCGAAAGTGGCACATGGGAGTCCTTTTGGAAATCTTTTCTAACGAGAAGTTGCTTTAGCAATACGTTGTCCACAGTAAGAGGGGTGAGGTCCTCTTCCCCCTCTCCTTCATCACCATCAGATGGAGGCAGTGCATCGGATGAAGTATTATCAAGAGACCTCGGATTATCATCCCATTGGGGGTTTGCCATAGTTTCCGTTCAGAAAGCAGTGTGTAACACAACAGAAAGTATGTTCTATAAGAAACAGTGCAGTTTCGAAGAAAGGAAGAGTTTCCTTAGAAGGTCAGAAAATGCTTGAAAATGATCAAAATTTAGATCAAGTTAATGAATTCCCTATTTATAGGGTTGAGTGGCGTGGAAATCGAAGAGACGAAGTTCGAATAGGCATGGGAAACTGAGCATCAGAAAACCTTTTGTGTTTCCTCGAGAATACACATAATGATGACGCATGCATGTGATGACACCATATTAAGAAAGGGGTTGCGCTTCGACACTTCAATAAACTCAAACGTTCGCTCGTTCTCTCTCATTCATGATGCCGTCTTCAAGCATGGTAAACTTCTCCCAAAATAAGGTTCATGGTTCCGTTTATCGGGGATGCACCTCGATGCATCATCGATGAACGGAGGGACTAACTGTATAGGGTCAAATTCTGCCCATTACGTATTCAAATTGGTAGGCATGACCAACGAGTATATGATAACCTAAGTAAGGGCACGACCTGAGAGTGCGCGAGTGAAGCGTATCATCAGCCTCATCGTCTCCTCGAAGGAATGCGACCAACCTCTGTACTATTTTTTATTATTTCGAGGAGGGTCTCCTATTATATAAAGGAGTATTCCAATATTGTAAAGGGCATATGATATTCTATTGAACAAATCTTTCTCTCTTTCTCTATCTCTTTTTTCCTCTCTCTTGAATATCAGATCTATTAGAAGCAATAAGAGGAACAATATATATTTTCAGGTCTCATTATCTTCGATTATCATTTACCCTTAATTTATTTTGATTGTTTTCACTTATAAAGTATTTAGTATCTTTTGAGTCAAACAAACTGTCCATTAAAAAGGATAGTATAAAAATACTTTACACGGGGATCTCACCCACAGAATAGGGCAGGGTGGTCGAAATGGAGGTTTACATCAGGAGTCCTATGTGACAAGAAAGTGCCACAGAAACTCAAGGAAAAGTTTTATAGAGCTGTTCTTAGACCTGACATGTTGTGTGGGGTGGAGTGCTGGCCGGTGAAAAACTCTCATGTTCAGAGAATGAAGGTTTCGGAGATGAGAATGCTCAGGTGGATGTGCGGGCTCACCAGATTAGATAAGATTAAGAATGAAGTTATTCAAGAAAAGGTGGGGGTGGCCCCAGTTAATGAGAAGCTGCGGGAGACGAGGCTCACATGGTTCGGGCAATTGCGGACGATAAGCCCAGATGCCCTGGTGAGGAGTTGTGAGCGGTTGGCGGTGGTTGGCGCGAGTCGAGGTAGAGGTAGGCCAAAGAAGTATTGGGGAGAGGTGATTAGGCACGACATGGCCAGGATGCGTATTTCGAGGACATGGCCCTTGATAGGAAAGTCGGGATGTCTAGTATCAGGGTTGTAGGATAGCGCTTGTTAGAATTTTTCGCAATTCTCTCTCGGGACTGGTCGGGGTTTGGTGGGGCTCTCCATAGATGGTCTGTGTATTGCAATGTGCCTTTTTGGTAATTATTGCATGCCATTTTATTTACGGGATGTGGCTAAATAAACATTTCTTGATGCCCTTTTGCTTCTGTTTTTTGCTTACCTTTCCTTTTGCATGTCATGATACTTATGGTCTATATTTACATAATTATGTATTGATTCCTGCTGGAGTTACTAAATTTCTTTTGTTTTTATTTTTCCTTTCCTTTTCCTAAATCGAGAATCTATTGAAAACAACCCCTCTACCTTTTTGGATAGGGATAAGGCCTGTGTACATATTATGCTCCCCAGACCCACCCTAAAGAACTACACTTGATAGTTATTATTGTTCATGCTATATAAATCTTAATTTCCTCTGTCCTGTTAACGCAATAAACATTCTTACTGCTTACTGACTTTTGTTTTTTCTGCCGCAAACTGAGCCGTATGTTAAAGGCTTCCAATTTACTAGGCGAATAATGTCCAGAGTTAATCTATGGCAATAAATTATATGCACCCCTCGCTTTATCTTTTGTTTGCCATATCGTGGATCATGAAAATGGCTCATTGGAAAGCAAAAAGCTTCTTTGTGTAGTAAAGTCTTATTGGACAGCTCCAGCTACCCAAGAATCTAAAACTTCTTAAAACCCACTATTACTATTTATTTTCTTTTTAGTTTCTTCATATACTTTTTTTGTGGAAAAGTTAGTTATATATATTATAGCTAAGCCTGTAAAAGAGAGTCGTTTACAAGATATATTGGAGATATCATATTTACGTTAGTAGTAGTTGGTACTAAGGTTCCTGTATAGGGCACACATTACTATAGTTTATGTCTTAGTCCATCTTTTTCTCCCTTTCTTCACTTAATTCTCTTACTTAACAAGTGTGATAGATTACGCTCACATGATTCTTTAGCTATTTCAATCGTGTCAATCTCTGTGAAAATGATATTAAACAGAATGACAATGCAGTGACGTTCCTATTGAGTGTAGTTATGACTCATTTCAGGAATCGTCTCTCGAATTATTGAAGTTGAATTGGTTGACCTTTCTTTTTGACTTCATAACGACATAAGTACTACTAGAGATGTTGACTAGTATATCTACCGATAATGAATCCACATGGCATAACAAGAAGACTTGCCTAACGTAGCCAATGGAAAAAGACAAACTTATCCTCTTGTTTAATCAAGATATGATGCCCTTGATTCAATAGCTTCTTGCTTTTATCACCTTTACCATATTTAATTCTTAAGCGATTGATCAGTCGTTTCTTTAATATTTTTATATTACAGAAAAGTCAACCTTCTCTTGGAAAATTGGTTATGGAGAATAAAAGTTAGGTTGAGGCGTGTCAAATGAGGTTATTTCAATCATATTGTGACGATCCAAAGGGTCATTACTGTAATTCTCTATTTTCTCATGCTTTTGAGGCTTTGAAAACCTCGCTTTTAGTTGCCTCAATTTACGTGCGCAATCGTGGTGCGAGGCCGGAAAATTTCCATATTAAAATATGTAAATTCTAATGGAAAATTTGAAGAATTTTGATATTAATATTGATATGGTTGACTTTGATCAACATTTTGGGTAAATGGACCCGAACTCGTGATGTGACGTCCCGAGAGTTCTGTAGAAAAATATGGGACTCGGGCCTATTCCTAAAAATGAAATCCGAAATCCCTAGCCTGAGTATAGAGTTGTTGAAAGAAATTTTTTTTTTGAAATGATATGAAAAATTAAAATAAAAATGAGTAAGAAAATATAGATATCGGGCTCGTATTTTGGTTTCGACGTCCGGTACAAGTCTTAAATATGCGTTAAGCACTTTTTGTGAAATTTGATAAATATCGAACGTCGTTCGACGCGTTTCGGACCTAAATATCTAAAGTTAGAGGTTGATGAACTTTAATGAGTTAGTGTGTGTGTTTGGTTGGGAGCCCCGAAGGCTCAGGAATGATTTCAGGGGTGGTTCAGAGTGTTTTTGGCTTAGAAAAACATCAGATTTTCCAAAGTGT